>VDFB02379711.1:145976329-146109079 GCA_007258455.2 Sequoia sempervirens | reverse complement strand
GCCGCCAGCCCTAGTGCTCAAAATCAAATTGCATATTGCTGGCCTGCCCTTTGGCCCTCCGGGCCCCAGACCCTGGAGTTCTGTCTCTGAATTTCCATGATGACTCCGCTATCCCAAACTGCTTTCTCCCGACAACTTTCTGGCTTGAGACTTCCGAACTCTCCTAAATCCATCCAAATGAACCCAAATCTGGAATTTAACTTCGACCCACATCCTGAATTTTGGTCCCCTTCATCAAGAACCTCTTGAAATATTAAAATGTGACCAAAGATAGTCTTCGGGGACCTTCCGCCATGTTTTCCCTTCCAAATAGCATTCCTGCCAGGGAAGTCCAGCCCTCCGGGCTTGAATTGTCTAATTGCCTTTAATCAAAGATCAATAACATCTTAAGATGAAAGTTCATGATATGCTTGATTGATTATGTGAAATAGATTTTATTTTCAAGATGTTGACTAATATGAATGCTTTTGATGATCTATTGTGCTAACTTTGCCCTTGCTTGCAGAATATATGGAATCGAGTACAGGGACTTTAGGGGCATCCGTTGAAGGGGACAAGGGGAAGAAGTCAAGAAGGACCCCTCGAGGGAAAGAAGATAAGCACCAGATGAGGTACCAATTCCAGGGTAAGCTGCTCCACTCAAAAGTCACCACAGACTGGAAGGAGATCACGGACACCAACATTGTCCAGGTGGATATTAATGAATTCACGCAGAGGGTCAGGGTCAACCTGACAACAAATAATGTGAGATTGATAAAGTAGAGTGGAATAGCTAAGGCTGCCAGATTCCCTCCATCCGTTGTTGCACCTGAATTAGTCATGGCTTGTCGAGAAGCATACCAAACCGATACAAGAACAATTGTTGATAAAGAGGGAAACATTCTTGCTGACATGTCGCCAGAGGGGATCACTAAGACCTTCCACATTCCCACATTCCAATAGATGGAGGTCCCAAACTTAGAAGAATGTCAGGTGGGGTGGGATGATAATCCAACTAGATGCAAGAAGTTAATAAACCTACATTGGCTTAAGGAAAGATGGGGCAGTGTTGCAAAGGTTCCTCAGGAGCTCTTTTGTAGTGATTTCCATGAGGATTACCACGACCTGGTAACCATGTTGAGTAGGGTTATGGGTCTTCCTACGACTACCTACTTTTAGGAGTGGATGTCATACTTCATTGAGCAGATCTTGCATGGAAACAAGGATGTCACAACAAAGGTTTCATTCTACCAGGGAGCAATCATAAGCAACTGCTTCCATGAGCAGTTTTTCAATGTAAAGAAGAGCTCCAAATTTTACATGACTTCCTACCTTGTTTATTCCTTGGCAAATCAAAGATAGTACAACAGGTTATTTGTGGCACCCGATCAGGGACAGAAGCGAGGAATCAAACCCTTTGATAAATATCTGTAGCTCCAGTACTGCAACTTCAAAAGAGACTACTACAGAGTGAACGATGCCTTCGTTGGCCACATCATCAGGTTGATTGACGGAGACTTCGAGAGGAGGGTCTCCCACAGTGCCAGGGCACTTTTGAAGCAGTATGCCTTCCTCTATATCTAATATCTAAAGTTCACGCACATTCATGCCCAAGGCTTTACTGAAAGGCCGAATAGATTTTTTTGATATCCCAATGATCAAATCATCCTCCTGGGGCTTTCTTGACAACTCTAGCACTTACAAGAAATTTTTAGCAAAAAAAATATAGCGGGGATCTCCTACCCCATGACCCTTGGCCAGGGCATGTACCAATTATAGACTTCCTAGTGTGCTGGGAACTCCGAGAAGGAGTTGAAGGATTACCACTTTTACCTACGCACTGCTTGCCCATGAATGGATCCACATGGCCACGTCAAGAAAGTGTTGGGGCCAGCATATGCCCATCTCCATCACATTGAGGATTTCTGGGCCGACTGCCAAGATGACAAAGAAGTGCGTGCAAGGCACTACATGCGAATGATGATATTGTTCCTAAGAAGGGTGCAGCCATTTCTCGTACCTGACCAGGTTGAGGAGGATGAGTCCACCATCATGCATCCGAGGTACCCGACAATCACCAATCTACCAATACCATCAATTGACTAGGATGAATAGGAGGTCAATGACCTGGACACCATAACCCAGCCATTCTTAACTCGTACCAAGGAGTGGATTGATGGGCAGGTGGCTCATTTAAAGCAACAGGGAGTAATCCTGACTTATGAAGGGCTCAAAAGTGAGTCGAGTGCCACTGAGCATATTGCTACCACCATGTCAACTGACGGGACCTCCAAGTCTCCTCCGGTCACCAGATATAGGAAAAGAAAAGAAATAGAAACCGAGCAATCCCCAGACCCCAAGGCCCATGCGAAGAAAGAAGCGGGAGGCTCGCCTCCCAAAAGACTCAAGCTAGAAGGGAGTGATGTAGAACAACGTTCAACTCAAGAGAAAGGAACAGAAGGTGTAGGTCAGTTGCAGCCTCCCTTGGCTCTCCCTACCCCTCCCCTGCCGGGTCCTGTTGCACCGCCCACCTCCCTGGCTATGGTCGTTGCATCCCCGCCGGCAGTGGACATTTCTGTCCATCTTGCCCCTTCACCTCTGGGCGAGTCGGTAATAGTCATTGACTCCTCTTCTGGCATGACCACTCCCCCTTCATCTGTTGCTATGTCACCAATCACATCACTCCATCTGACAACCATAATAGCGCCTCTTCCCACTGCCACTATGCCCGAGGCTCTTACAAGACACATGCAAAACCTTCCCCCTGAGCTCTCCCAGATCTTGATGGATCCAACTCTCCAAGCAGCCCTTGCGCAAGTCCTTGCAACTACTCAGCCTTCACAACCACCGACAGGGCCACCATCCATGGAGGCCACAATGCTAATCTCAAAGGAGTTAGAGGAACGAGAGAAGGAGGCCTCGAAGTCTATCGAGGAGGAGGCTGATGAGTACCACGAGCACCCAGAGTACGAACATCAAATCATTGACAAGGTGGTTTATGAGGAGGAAGAAACGGGCTCTTCTGAGAGTGGGGATGAGGAGGACAGCTTTGGCACTAAGGAAATCATTCAAACCTTTGATGATGACCTTGAGGAGGAAATGGCACAGTAGCTGAAGGACATTGGGACAGCGGCAAAAGTGTCACCCCATGATGAAGAAGGGAAACCACTAGAAGAATAGTAGCTAAATGATTTGACTGAGGCTGAAACCCATATCGTTGAAAGCCCCGAGGCTAAGGGTACTGAGGAAAAGAAGGAAGGGGAAACAACAAGAGAAGAAAGTCCCATTCTGCAACCATCCACCAAGCTGCCTGTCAAACGCCTTGTATTTATCCATGACTCCGACGAAGAGGAGGAGGACACTGCCAAAGAGAAAGGAGAATCCCGAAAGGAAAAAGAAGCAAAAATCTTACCCTTGACTAAGAAGGGCGAGGGTGACCGTGATTCACCCAAGGGGAAGTCTGTTGTGCTTGAGTGGTTGGAGAAGCAGCTTGAAAGAAAAACCCCTATGTTGAAGGACCCAAGGGCACTATTAGAGGCCATCTTGGCTCGAGCCCAAATCACAATGAAGAAGGAGAAGAAGCCCAAGGTATGATCCAGAGTGACGATGGATGCTTCCGGCTCCCGAGCGGCACAAATTGCAACACCCACAATTGGCTAGGCTAGGGTAAGTTATAACATCTCCACCATTGACTTGGGGACTGCAACTAGAGAGCAGAAGGTCGAGCACCTTGAGGAGTCAGTGGCTACAGTGGTGCACCTAATAAAACAAGATAAAATCTTGAAGGATGAGTTCAAGGTGCAGGTTGCAGCATTAACAGATTATATATAGCAATGGTCTTCAGTGGATGACTTGCCTACTACATCTACGGCCGCACCTCAGCTACTTTCCAAGGAGCAAATTGACAAGATGGAAAGAAGAAAGAACTTGGAGAAGACTACAGAGGATTGGTTCTAACAAGTCTCATATGTCAGAAACATGAGAATTAGTCGGGCTGTACGAATAGCCAACAAGTTCTTGGACCTAATGCAGTCTCTGGAGAGCACGAAGAGGCTCTGCACCAATTTCCCCGCAACTTATGACTCCACCTTTCTAAGGATTAAAGCTATCCTTCGGATGCCTGAAGCCACGTGGGAGGACAAGCTTGCATTTAAGAAAGATCATTGGCTAATGGATGTGTGGCACAGAGACTTTTACAACCAAAAGGAGAGGTTAGAGTAAATCATGAACAAGGTAGATCCGGACATGGAATGGATCAAAGAAATCCAAGCAGAATGTGCCCGATACCTTAAGATGATGACGAGCTATGATATGCCCACGGTGCAAATGGATCTGGAAAAGATAAAACCCTACTTCCAGGAGAAGATGAAGGACGGGATGGCTGGAAAAATCAGAATGAAATTCCTGAGTTTTGCTGCTCCCGCCTTCGACCAATCGGAGTTGTTCAGAGACTAGGGCTTGAAGTATGATGAGGATTGGAAAAAGTTGGAGGATAATGCAAAGGAATGGAGCTACCAAGTGTTGCGATGTGAAATCATTGAAATAGACAAGCTCCAGGTTGTCATCCTCAAGTTCATAGAGAACATAGCTTCCGAGGGACAGGAGGGCAGCCCTGTCAAAGATGAACTTCCTGAAGAGTAGCTACAGCAAAATAGCAATCTGCTAAATGACAAAAGAGCTACAGTGCCATCAGCAAGAAGATAAAATAGGGAAGAGACAAAATGTAATTTTTAAATTGTTGGATATTGGGGGGTAGGTGAAACCCTATTTTGTAATAGATCTTGGCCACACAATAAGAATTAATCTTGGCCATTCATTTAACTTTTGAAAAACTATAAATAGGGCTCCCCTCTCATTTGTAAAGTGAGAGTTGAGTTGTTGTAAAGACATGCTGTAGAAATTTATAAGGAAAGACATTGACTTAGTGTATTTTCTTGGTTTCTCTCATGTTCCTTGATTCAGTCTCCAATGTTAGATATTTGACATAGATTTTACTGTTGTTTTAGTTAGCTGTCTTCTTTCTTTGGATAGATCTTAGGAATGTTGTTCTGTGATTGTGAAAATTCCTGCCATGTTGATGATTTCTTTTTCCATACTTTTTGCTATTTGCTAATGGTAGATAGCTGTGCAAAGTTAGCCTAGACTTGATTTCAAAGCTACTTCAAACATTTATCTTTGATTCATGCATGTATCTGGTGGATGAAGGATAAAATATATGCAGACCTTAGAAGATAGCACAATTTCTATGATACTGTGAAATCCCTGGTTAAGTGGGACATTGTTTTAAAAAATTGTCCATTGCAGGAACTCCATTGTCACTATTCATAGCTAGTTGCAGACTTAGGAACTTTCCCTCTTCCTTGCCTTCTTTTTTTTTTTAATGACTGACCTATGTTAAGGTTCATTGCACATTGTAAAGCCAAATCCAACAACAAAATGGAGTCCTAGACTGTTGTTTGAACCTACAGCCAATGCATAATAACTTTCCATCCTAAAAACTCCATTTCAAGATTCAACTTCCATAATTTGTATCCATGCTTTGCATTTCATGCGTAAGACCACCTTGTAATTCTAGCAAATCACATCAAACTATTGAGGTATCTATGCATTGTCATAACCTGACATCCGAGAGACCTTGGGATAGTGTTCTGTAATCCAATTGTGGAAGATTGTCTTTCAAGAGAGGTAGTGCACCTACGCATTGCTTGTGTTGAGAAGTGCATAAAAACACCATCAACAAAACCTAAAGTAAACCTTCATAAAAAATACATCTAGATTTGTCATCCTAGGAGATACTCTATACCGTAGGAGCATAGAAGGAACTCTACTACGCTGCCTAAATGCTGAGGAGGCATTAACCGCTCTAACTGAAGTACATAATGGAATTTGTGGTTCACTCTTTAGCGGAATGACCATAGCTAAGAAATTGCTAAGGATGGGGTATTATTGGCCCACAATGGAAAGGGAAGCACATGACTATGTTAGAAAGTGTCTACAATTTTAGCAGCACGGGGCCCTCATCCATGCTCCAGCTCAAGAGCTTCATCTAATTGTCACACTATGGCCTTTGTCACAGTGGGGACTCGATGTCATTGGAAAGATAACTCTGACTTCATCTAACGGCCATAAATTCATCATAACCGCAATGGAGTACTTTACTAAGTGGGTAGAATCCATACCCATGACGTACATAACTGGGAAGTAGATTTATAAGTTCATTCTAAACTATCTCATATGCTGCTATGGTATCCATCAAGCCATTATCTTAGATAATGGGACACCATTCAAGAATCAGGATATCTGCAACTTATGTGAGAAATTCAAAATCCAACATCGCTTCTCCACCCTGTACTATCCCCAAGGAAATTTCCAAGCAAAAGCTACAAACAAGACCATTCTAAAAATCCTTAAGAAAATAGTCAATAATGCAGGTCGTGACTTGCATCTACAACTTAATCCCACCCTTTGGGCCTATCAAACCAGCATTCACACACCTACCAGTGCCACCCCCTTCTCCCTGGTCTATGGATTAGAAGTGGTACTCCCCATTGAGATTGAGCTCCCATCCCTTAGGATATCACTGCAAAATCTCATCACAAATGAAGAGTATCGGGTATCAAGATTAAATAAGCTAGAGATATTGTATGAGAGACATATAGATGCTTTAAATCATTTACATGTCTATCAAAATAGACTCAAACGAAGCTACAATAAGAAAATCAGAAGCAAGACATTCTAAGTCAGAGAACTAGTCTTAAAAAAAATAATAATAATGTCCCAAACCCATGCAGCAAGGGCAAGTTTGAACCTAATTAGTTAGGACCTTTCATCATCATAGCAAGTTATAAGTCAAGGGCATATCAGTTATCAACACCCGAAGGGGAACCTCTGCAAGAGCACATGAATAGCTCCCATCTCAAAAAGTTTTATACCTAAATCTTTCAAGGTATAAAACCAAAAAATCCAAAAAATTAGAAAATGTCTTGAAAAAATGGTTACTTTAGCAAAAACTTGGAAAATAGGTGTCTTAGTGACAACAAGAAAAGAAAAAAAAAAGTCCGAAAAAGAAAAAGGATTGAAAATAGTAAAGAAAAAAATAGTCCTCTAGTGAAAACTATTTCGGTGGCATTTTGGGAAAGTACCTTGGTGAAAACCCGGAAAATAGGTGCCTTGCATAAATAAGCACTTCCCATCCACCAGGATCTTTATGACTTGTTCACTCATCTACTCGCATCTGCACCATAGCTTGGTCCTCTGTTCGTATCATGATCCCTCCTAGTACTACTCAGTATATCCTTAAGGTCAGTTTGTCCTGCCTTTATCAGACTAGTCTATTGCATCATGTTGGGGGCATGTTCTTATTGGATCAAATTCGTATATGATCTTAAAGTACTCAAATCAGAAAATCCAAAAACATTAGAAAGTCAGAAAATCCAAAAACATGGCAAAAAGTCAAAAAATAGAGTCATCTAGTCGAACTACGTCATCTCTGAGCTTGAACGTAGGCAAGGTTGATCTTTGATCATACTTTAAGACACTTAGGTGAGTCCTTTAGGAGTCAATCATAATAAACTAACATCTCATCATGTATATCTTCATCTGTAAATCAGCCAAGTTGTTAGTCCGAACTACGTGGTCTCTGCATGTATAATGTAGGCAAGGCTAATCTGTTGATCAGCCCCCAAGGCCCCTAAGATGGGTCTTTAGGTTAGTCTCCTGGTCAAAATCTAAGAAAACCCGAAAACATTGGAAAATAAAAAAATCAAAAACATTTGAAAAATCTTGAAAATACCAAAAACAACCTCAAAACATTACAAAACATCAAAAACATCCAAATATTTGAAAAAATCCATCCATCTCATCTTGCTTGCACCCTCAATAAACACCATCCATAATAAATTGATCATCACCCTCAACCTTTGGTGACAGTTAGAAACAAGTCTAAGTAGGGTAAAAGTTAAACTCAAAAAATGTCAAGTCTCAGGTTTAAGTCAGTACGTAAACAAGTTGGTCCATTCTTTGTGTCAATAGTCCATCATTCAAATAGTCCCATATCAATCATCAGATAACATCATGTCCTAGGATGAATCCTTCCTACAAGGGGAATTATTTATCAGAAAGAGCACTTTGGATAAACAAAACAACGTGTTTCCATCCACTAATATGTCTTTAAAAACACACTCCCTTTTGGTTAGTGGTATTGAAGAACATCAACTTGTTTGTGTCCTTTATCTTTGTCTTTTGACTTATTTTATTGCACTTAGTCCAAGGACCTCTCGATGATATCTGAACGAAGGATTTAGAGAGATAGGAATGGGGTAACCATCATTATCATTTTTGTCTGTTGTGCTTTTTGGATGTTTTTGTAAAATAAGTTGGCGAATACTTTCTATGTTGGATATGTATAGAGGATATTTTGGATAGCTCGAAGACTATTGCATTGATTCATTATACCTTTCTATGTTTTGGACTGAGATGTTTGAAACTTCTAAAGTGAATCCTAGCAAGGTTTTCATATGTCAAGTGTGAACAAGAATACTCCTATCTATTTGTCAAGTCAAAGTCCATCACACTAAGTACAACACCATCTTGGTCCTTTATACCTTGATGCATCATACTTATGCATGTTATCAAACATAAGGTAAGTGACCCTTTTAAAATACCAATCCTTGATAAGAAAATTATCCATTCCTCATCATCATCTATCATCATCATCATCTCTCATAAAGTTGTCTTGTTGGATTCTCTTGTCATCATCTCATTTTTTCTTTCTCTGCGCTAACACAAAATCATCAACACATCCATGATACATCCATCCTGGATCCACAAACCATTAGTATTCTACATATCATCTCACATGCATAATCATCATTATAATATAGATTTGTTATTCTAAGTATCTTAAAATCATCTCATTTGCATTATCATCCATAACCATCCATCTTGGACCTCTTTATCACAAGATCAACCCTTAAAATGAATCTTTTCGCTCGATCTCTCAAGGGGGAAATGTACTAGTGTACTTCTTTCCACTGGGGCAACCGAAAAAATTAGAAAAATTTTAAATTTGGATTGCGACAAGTTTATTCTTTGAACAAACACAAGTACATTACTTCAAAGAGAGAAAAAATGTAGACATTTAAAATTTACATCATGCAGTTAATTAGGTCCATTCATCAAATAAACTTAGTTCACCTTCATCCATTCATCAACATTAATTTCATTTCTAATGTTATTCATTTAAATTAAATAAATCAAAAATTCAAGTCAAAAGGCATCAAAACATCCTAATCATTATTAAGCTAATCTAATCCTGATTAAACTAACCTAACCACCCACTTGCACAAATAAATCAATTATTGATTTATTAAAATCCTTATTTTCTTTCAACATGACATCTTTGAGGAATATTCCCCACTCAACAATTTTAAATTTGAAAGTCTTACATGTCTCTTTCATGTCCCCCACTCAACAATTTTAAATTTGAAAGTCTTACATGTCTCTTTCATGTCCCCCACTCAACAATTTTAAATTTGAAAGTATTACACGTCTCTTTCATGTCCCCCACTCAACAATTTTAAATTCTTACATGTCCCCCACTCAACAATTTTAAATTCTTACATGTCCACCACTCAACAATTTTAAAATCTTTGGTACATTGACCAAAATGTGCTCATCCTCAAGCCTATCACAAGTTGACAAGTGGACTCATCTCATTGGCTAACATTCATCCATTTGGCCATTCTCTCATCAAAATATTCTATAAATGAAGGGCCTCATTCTTCATCAAGGCATCTACAACTCTTATACAAAGTTACTCTCTTGGATTGAGAAGTAATTTTTCTCTTCTTACTCTTCACCATTGCATTTCATCACTTGAGCTTGAGCAAGGATTGGGAAAGGGTCATTGGCACATTTGACACCAATCCAATATGGAATAGGTACATGTTATGCTTTTGCAATGTCTATTTGATCTCTTTGTTATTTGTTGCATTTTCTTAAGAATTTACATGTTATTTCATAGAAGCATTTTGGTAAGTTTGCTTATAACTAACCCATGTTTGAGGTTTAAGTCATTTTCAAATTTTAGGTACTTTAGTTTGAATAGGTGCATTTTCCATATCATTGGGAGGTGGATTTGAAGACATACCCGAAGTTGTTTGCATATCATTCAAAGTTGAGGTTGAAGGAATAATTGGGTTTGTCTCTGTAATTGCATTTTCTTCCATATTCACCATCTCCACATTTGCATCATTTTCATTCATTTCATCATTCATGGCTTCCTCTTGAAAATTCTTGGAACTAGATGCTTCCAAATCTTTCATTTGATGAATGCTTTCTCTCCTTTCCCTTTATCTTTTTGCTTCCTTATCTTTATTTGCTTGAATTTCTTTGGGTGTCATTAACTTTCTACATCTTTTTTTTTGTCCTTTCTTATCACCCATAGTTACCAAACCCTTTTTGATGAAAAAAATAAATAAAATCCAATAAACCTATTTTCAAATTTCCACCTCCTTCAAATATTCAAATTAAACTATGTACTATGAAGATCATTTTTTCTATAAACTCTGAAGTACAAAAACATCATGAGTACATCCAAAAATTCTCTTTTTCAAAATATTCTTCTAAAATGTTCTTCTACTTGATTCCACTTTAGAAAATTCAACCTACACTTTCTCTCTTCCAACAATTTGAATAGAATATGCCCTACAGAAGACAAATTTGCAATAAAAAATGAAGAAAATGACACTTACGGACCGTACTACAGAAAAATAATGTTGCAGGAAAATCGTGTTTTACCAGTATTTTTTAAATTAGGGAAAGACAACTATATTAGAAACATGTATGTGTTATGTTCAAGAAACGCATACGTGTTTCATAATGTGTGCGTGTTACCTTTACCCAATGGGTAAATAGATAACGTGTATCCATTATGAAACGCGTACGTGATTCATTTAAATAACGCATATGCATTATTTAAAAGTTGAATTCCCACACCACATCCAGCCCTAGTTTTAGGCTTGGGAAAGGCTTGGCAATCTGGGCCTTAGCCTTTGACTTGCAACTAAAAAACTAAGGTAAATTAAAGAAAAATGTCCAACTTTGATAACATGTTTGATGGACTTCTTTTCTGAATCAATCTATAAAATTAAAACCCATTAGAGAAAATGATGTCTACTTTCCAAATATATAATTTTTATTAATATTGAATTTTTTTTGCTATTTTTCAATTAATTTCTAAGAAAATTAGTCCTTAAACTTGAAATATTAGATGTTTTTTGTTTTTTAATAACTTTGTTTTGGTTAAATTTTTTGTAAAAAAAATTATATGGGATCAAAATTCAAACAATTCTCTACACAATGAAAAAAAAAGAGTTAAAAAATGTTTAGTTTAGGTCCAATTATGTTGTCCGTACACATTGATTTTTAGAAACAACAATTAAGGACAATATAAATTTAATAAAAAAGAATATTCAACCAAAAATTACAAAGAAAATTCCAAACCAAACATCATGTTGTTAGCTCTCTTTTCCCAAAATGAATTAGCAAAATACTTTTATTTGGGTCAAAAAATGTTTGTACACGTGCTTGGTATTGCAAAAAATAGGGACTTTTAAAAAGTGGTTTTATAGATCCCTATCAAATTTTAATTTCTATAATTTGGGTATTTGAATAATTTACATATTTGGAAACTAGATTCAAAATGATAAATTTCATATTAGTGAATTTTTTTAAGATTCATTGTGCAAGTGCCTCAAATTTTCAGTCCAAGTGTGACAAATTCTAAAAAACAGTGAAAACATTTCTACTTTTTGAGCTTTTTGTGTACCCAACTTCTTGCATCAGCCCTTCAGATTCTAAAACTTTCATTGTTGTTCCATTGAGGTAGTATAGGGTAGTTCACCTTGTGAGACTCTCTGAATGAAGAGAACTCATGAGTAGCAAATCCCCCTATATTACACTTGTATAGTTCGTCGAACTTTTCCTTTCCCACCTGCATGATAATTGTTATTTAAGCAGCATCTTGACATGATATTGAACTCGAGTGCATTTATATAGTTCCTTGAACTCTCTACTTTACCGCTTATAGATGTTTACTTTCAAAATTTTGAAAGACATTAAATGATGAAAATAGTGAAGTGACAACTACCACGTGTCATGGAGCAATTAAAGATATTAAATGCTCATCTACCCCCATATTTTTTGTGTAGTTTTGAGAAATTTTCAACTGCTAGATAAACATTCTCATTGTGAGAAGGTTCTTTGAGGACGAGTGACCAAGACATGAAATTCTAGCTAGAGAATTTTCCATTGAAGGTATATATTATCCACTTGTTTTAGCTTGCTTTCGTAGAATATTTATGTTTACATTTCAGAAGCTTGTCCATTGCTTGAGCTATAAAATCTCATTCATGGAAAGGGTTAAGTATATGGGTTATGAATATGTGTCTGAGCTAAATTATGAGAGACCCAAAATTAGAGATACCCATCTAGGGCCTATGAGTTTGGATGAAATCAGAAGTAAATTCAATAAACCAAATCCATCACTCATCATTGAATGAGTAATTGATAGTGGGTTAGTCGAAGCTACCACATTTCATTTAGTAGTGCAATGCCTGAACTCGTCTTAGAATGCATTAGGCACTATAATTCAAAAATACAAGAGGTTAGGACATAAGATAATCGACTAGTTCTAAAAGTCCAAAGGTCCACCTTCATGTCTTTCCTAAGAATCCCAAAAGAAGTTGAGTATTAACCTATAACTATGAAAATTTCTCAAACTAATTTTTTTGCAAAGAAAGGGGTCTACATAAATCAAATGGAGAAAAATTGGTTGGCCAAGCCTAAAAGGGGTAAGTCTCAATTGCCTTAGAAGTTGCATAGAACTCATTCTTGTGGAAGAAGTGGCTGAAATTGTAGTGTTGTTACATAGGTTAAGGGGAAATGAAGACGTTCATGGATTTGAGGAATGGATGTATTTCTTCATCTAAACTATGTTATTTGGAGAACAAATATGTTATTAGTGATTGCTTGCATGATTTTATGACTTTATTTACCCTCAACAGGTTCTTCTACATGTATTCATACTTGATATATGTCATCGCCACCACAAGACCTTGGCCTAGATTAAGACCAAGTGACTTAACTCTAGAGAAAGTACCCATTTATGATTATTTTTATAAGTTATAGCTTCATAAGAGCTTTCAATATTTCTATAGAATAACTAACACTTTCACTGAGGATGGTTATGGAGTTACAAGGACATCCTACAATGTGGTTACCACTTGAAGCAATGCAATTTTTAGACTTGTATGGTATTCATTTCATTCAATTTCAGAGATTCTCTTACATAAGGGTTGATGGATATGCTATATTTCTAATCAATTTTCCTAAATACCTTGAGGATGAGTGGGTGATCATTGAAGTAAGCAAGAAGTTGGCTGATGTAAACAAGTTGTGCCAAGGTAGGAAAAGATTCATTGTTCACTTTCCCATTGGTTTTGATTCTTATAGTTGTCAATCTATGTCTGATGCCCTTAATATTGAGAAGGAATTATCTAAGTATAATATGCTTTCATATGAGAAAAAAATTCATTTTGATTCAAAGGATTATATTAAGAATAATTTGAAACTAAGCCCTAATTTCTTTCATTAGGCCAGACTTGAAGATTTTTGGGGTGATTATTTTGATGAGTATGAAGTCTGGAAAAAGAATTGGATGAGGTTTTCAATGGAATAGATTATCATCTATGACTTAAAATGGGATCTATAGGGAATTATGGAGGACAGGTCTAACATTGTAGACCTAGTCTATACTAAGTTAATAGAAAACTAGCCTATCCCTGCCATGGATTGGAGCAATAGGGAGAAAGAGGCTATTGAGGTGAGGACTGTCGATGTCTTGAATAGAACACAAGAGTAAATGACTAAGGAAAGAACAAAACAACCCCATCCTCACACTAGATCTAAGGAGTCATGACCTATCAAGGGAACTTCTCAAACTTTCGCAAGTGAAGAATCAACTAGTGATACCTTCCAGTCATTACCATCAAGGGCTCAAGGAGATGGTGGTGAGTATCCACTAGAAAATAAATGTGTATTCACAAACTTGTGGGGAGGATATCCTTAAATTGCCTATTTTGGAAAAAGAGAATGAAGGAGAAGAGGAAGAAGATGGTTTGGAAACTTTAAATATCAACTCCTCTCCCTCTTAGGATGAATCACTTATTAGGGAAGTGAGTGCACCATAGAGGTTACTAACTATTTCAACTATAGTGGACACCCCTCCTATTGCTAGAACCTTGTTTGGGTCTTTAGATTTAAAAGAAGTTAATGTCCTAGTTACTCTAGCTTGGTTGGAGGATACTTTATCTAGGAAAAGGAAGTTTGTATAGCTTAGTGTGCCCAAACAAGATATGGTAGGTCAATAGTGGACACCCCTCCTATAGCTAGAACCTTGTTTGGGTCTTTAGATTTAAAAGAAGTTAATGTCCTAGTTAATCTAGCTTGGTTGGAGGATACTTTATCTAGGAAAAGGAAGGTTGTATAGCTTAGTGTGCCCAAACAAGATATGGTAGGTCAATTAGTACAAAGAAACCCTATCCCAAAGATGAATAAATTGAAAACTAGTACAAGATTGGTAGATGTCACAAAATTAGGGAGCCTCCAAGTTGAGATTATGCATCCTTCATCACAAAATGATGTCACTTAAGAAATAGTAGGTGACTTTGAGACTAATAGAATAGATCTTGTCCCCCTACTAGAGAGTGAGACATTCAAATCTTTTAGGTGTTTGCAACTAGAGTGGTTGAAAGGTCAAAAAAGGATAAGGAAAGTAAGGATGAACTAGAATTTCAAGCTCAAAATTTAACTAAATGTCTAAGGTTAATTTTTGAGCTCTTCCCTCAACCTCTCTCTTAGGTGAGTTACTCTATTGAATCCTTAACCATGATTGGAAAAGAAGCCATGACGAAAATAAAAAGTTGTCAAACTCTAAGCAAGGTTGTGAAGGAATGGAGTAAATATTTGTCTAAGAAGGGGAGTCTTGTTATTTATGAGTCTATGAAATTTTTCCAGAAAGTAAATGCTTAGAAAACTAATTTGGTGGTGGAGATTGACACAATTGAAAAAGAAGAAAATATGTGGAAAATTTATCAAAATGAGTTGATATTAATGTTAAACTAGGATATGGAGAAGTTGGTCACAGAGTAGATTATACCTAATGCTTCATACAATCATTGTGAAGTATGGAACAAGGGCGTTGAATGGAAATTATAGATTGCTAGACAAAGCTTACAAAAGCTGAGGGAAATTATAGATCAATGCACCACCATTTTAGAAGAAGCATGGGGTACTTTGGTTGCTCTTGGGTTACAATTAGACAAAGGTGAGATTAAGGATGATATAGATATCAAACATTTGATAGATGATTTCTAGAAAATAGTTGAGGGTACACATGATTCACCATAATTCAATGCCAAGCATTTGAAGAAGCTTAGCGATCTACACTTCATCACATCTCGAGCAATTGATCTTATAAAAACCTATGAGCAATGCATCGAGATGGTTGAAAATAATTAATTATCATGGAGAGTGTGAATGACAAATGTGACCATTCCTTAGCATAAGGAATTTTTACACATCCTCAAGGCTTTTCAATCCTTTCGAAAAAGACCCATGGTGACTTTGGAAGTTGGAAGTGAAGAGACACCATCGTGATGGCTAAGCTACTTTTATTTTATTTGTTTCCTTTTCAAATTTTGGTCGGTTATGGACAATGAAGGGGTAGTTACTCATCTTCCTATTTAATTGTATATATTTTCATATGTGATCAAGTCTAGACACTTTGAATTGCTTAATACAATATTTTTGTTGTGAATGAAATTACTATTTTTCTTTGTGCATTTTGTTTGTGAAGTTGATTTGGGTTCTTGAATCTTTTTGTTTGATAATTTCTTAATGCAATATATTATCTTTGTGTAAGTGATGTATTTTTCTTCATAATCAATTTCATTTGTCATCTGGTATTGGCTATATGTTTTAATTCCTAAATAGTTTAGCTAAAATTGGTCTTTGTGCCAATTCTTCTTACTTGCTAGATCTTGGATCTGATATTTAGGAATTTTCTTGATATTGGGTTTACATTTACTACTTTCTGGTTAAAAGCACACATGATATTTGGTTTTAGCATTTAAATTCATTAAAAATATTGTGAGGGAGTTATATGTTGACAAAATTCAAAGGATATTTGTCTTTGTTCAAAGGTTAACATTTAGAGCTATTTGGCTTGGTAACTTTTGGATGTGGAATTGTGATATCTCAAGGTTCCCAATCTATTAGCAACTAGTACCAAAGAAGATTGTTCATGGGTTTCATTTTAGCTATAGTATAACTTTACTAATACATAAATAAGATAAGTGATATATTTTCTTGAATTGGAATATAGACTTTCTTTGAGGTCCAAATGATAGTTGGAGTGTTATTTAATATTCATTGCTTTATTAATATGAATTATGGTGGTAAGAAATGTAGTGCTAATGAAAATAGTAGCACGTAAATATTTTTGTAATTGTGATTACAACTCAATGTTTGTGAGGTATCATTGAATAGGTATATGATTAAATCATAGATAAGAATGCTATGCTATATTTATCCTTATAAAATGTGATTTATTATGTCATTTATCTTTATACAAAACTATTGATAGGTTTTTCCTAATTTGTTTGTTAGGTGTGTACTACATTGAGATTACAAGTTCAATTTAATTCTATTGCGTTATGTTTTCTAATATGCATGTCTACTATGAATAATAATAGCTAGGATAATAATAAATATGGGAACTAAACCATAATTAGAAGGAAATATGAATTATCATCTTAATTATCTTCACACCAATCTATTGATAAGGTTTTCCTAATTAATTTTTTTTGGGTTGGGTTGTCTAGAGATTATTAGGTAAATTTAATGCTATTGTTATGTGATTCTATTATTAATGACATGATAATTTGGGTAATATTAAATATGGGAACTCAACCGTGTTTATTAGTACTATATTCACTCAAATTGATTAATGTTGAATATTGTTTGGGTGATTAATTTTCCCTCTGTGTGAAATTTTAATATGCTGTTTATAAATTGTTAAGCCAATTTGATCATAATTTTTAGGATCATAAAAAAAAAAACCAAGTAATTATGTAAATATCCCAAATAAATATGCTATTGTAAATTTTATTGCTTTATTGCATCAAATTGAATTGTTACTTAGAATTCTCACTGAATAAAATTAATTATTGAATAATGAAATAAATGCAATTGAATAACATTTTAATTCATATACATAGCAATAATTCTCACATGTGTCTAGTTGGTTTGTAATAACCAGTGAAATAGGTAAGTGGCCAAATTTCAGAATTTTGGGGGTTGAATACATGGATGTGGTATTGATCCTACACCAACAAAAATAATTAAGAATGATGAAACAAAATAGTTTGAGTAAGGATGATGGAACAATAAAGTTTGAGTAAGGGTGATGGTACAAAAAATATTAAAAAATATAATAGAGATACATGAAAACTACATGAATGAACATAAATTTATAAAAAATACATCATTTATCAAAATATAAGTACATTAATTCATTTTTTTTAAATTATACATAAAATTAAATAAAAATTAAAATAAATATGCAAATTTATCCTTTATACTTGAAAAAATCTCTTAAATAAAAATTACTTCGATTTGATAACAAAACAAGAAATTAAACCGTTTTTTAAAAAATCCTCTTACGGAAAAGATAAGATTCCTTTACACTTGCATAGGTGATAAATATTTCAATATTCCCAAGATTGTAGGGATTGAGTGTACGATTCATCGTCCTTTTTAACTTATGCTACAAACGAGGTATCAAAAACAACAAGTCTACATTCATTTATTTGATATCCAATTTGACTTATAGATATGAGATATAGGTTTTATACATCCGCATAACAATGCTATCAATTTTTAGAAATTATCATAATTTTACTAAGTTGGATTAAGTGCATGTAACAAAAGCAAGATAAAAATTGAATTTATAACTACGAAATGTCGATTTTTTATTGAATTTTGGAAAGTTATTTACTCACAACACACATGAGATGTACTTCTATTCACATACTCAATAAAGCGGGACAAGAAAAAGCACGGAAAGAGTAGATGGATGGAGTTCATTAATAAGTAAGAGTGGCAGTAAATTTCAGCACCGTCTCATCGACTGTATGAGAAACGGTCTCTATCAGAGCATGGCCTTGAGCGTCGTGGAAGACACCACTGCCTCCGACTACTGCGACCTCCCTCTGTGGTAATCCAATGTTGTCTTTGCCTGAGAATTCGATGCTACTGCCTTCGTATTCAGAACCTTCAAAGTTGGCAGTGAGAGCGAGCAACAATGTATTTGGATCTTCATCTTCGGCAGGGCTGGGCAAGTGATAATAATATCCCTGCCCCTTTCCAATCACAGCAGAGGAGTGGGGATCAGGCCCTTCTGTCAGGATGTCCTCAATCACAACCACATTGCTCAATGCGGTACCTGAGGCCCCTCCAAGAGGATTCTGGGGTGTTAGCCCGCCATTAATAATATTTGTGTTGGGAAAGGATTTCTGAAGATCTAAGCTCGGTGCATTAAGACCAAGCCCAGGAATGAGTGAGCTTGTGCCCTGTACTCCTCTGTTGGGGATGAGGCCGAGGCCGAAGCCAGTGGTGGAAGAGATGGGCAGCTGGCCAAAAAATGGAGAGTTGTTGATTACTCCACTTGGAATGGTTAATGGTGTTGAGAAAAACATGTGTCTCAACCTTGCAAAATAATCCCAAATATAGTTGGTAGTTTTTCTAGGTGTCGATGCCTTGGAAAGGGGAATATGAGTTGTCAAAACTTTCCTTGTCCATACTATATTTTGGGAGACCTATTTTTAGAGAGTGTATGCCACATTTCATATTAGTTATGAGGGTCAAAAATAGGGGATAAGTTTTTGGACGTGAGTACTACTTTTTACCTGGTTTTTCTATCTTGGAAAAACAAATGTCAAGAGTGGGTAACATGTGGCATGGTTGTTTTGCCCATGGTTTTCGCACATGGTTCTGTAAAACCACAAATGGTTTCCAGGTTGTAAATCACTATAAAAGGAGGGCTTGGGGAGGTGTTTGAATCATTGAGTTCAGTTTGCAAGACTGAGTGCTAGAAGGAGTCTCTTCGAGTCTGAGTTTGAGTTGTGGTGATGCGCTCCTATGAGAACTTGCATTGCAAGTGTATTGTAATCTTCTTGATTTGATAATACATTGTGCGAGTTTTGGAAGGTGGGGTTTTTCTCCTGGAAGGGTTTCCCCATGGTAATTACTGTGTTATGTGTTTATTGTGATGTTTCATTTATGCATGTTTATTTGTCCATTGAAATCACTGTAATAGTTAGTTGAATTTGCATAATCGTCCTCTCAAGATTAGTGTAGGAAGCGATTCCGCACACCTTTGCTTCCTTACAAATGGGAGAGGGCCATTACAATTCGCATTTCCATGGAAGTTGATGTTGTTTCCAATCTGGGTTGGCAGGCCAGGGATGGCGTTGCCACTGCCTTGAACTCCTATTGGAAACCCTCCAACTCCAACTCCAACTCTAGGCTTGGCAGTCGGGTTGGGTTCTTCCGTTACATGGTGCATGAAGGTGCTCATAGTCTTTGGACTTGAAGACTCTCCTTCTTTTACTTGTGAGCTATCTGTTAATAATTTCCTACTTGCACTGCCATAACTCCCCCACACAATGAGAAGCATCAGAAAAAGAAGCTCGTTAATCCTCCGTGCCATTCTCTTCTCCAAATTTCAAATTCTTCTAACAAACAGAATGAACTGAAATGAGAGCAGCAGAATGAAGTGATATATATGATAAGTAAGCCCAATTCAATTATTTAGATATACAGTTTACCTGCTTTCCAAGGCTTTTGTCACCGGTCTACCTGATCCGGTCGGGTCGTTGGAAATCAAGATTTGATAGAATGAGATCATTTTTTTTAAATTTTTTTATGGTGTTTGTTTCCAAACACATTATCTTCACTTTACCTGATCCCTGCAACCTAACCAAGTTTCGCATAACTTACCTGTCTTCCTTTGGGTATTATCTATGTAGATAAAATTGTTCCAATTTAAAACTTTTTAAAAAGTTATTAGCATCAAATTTTAGTAAAATTATTATGCGGGATGGGATTTGATTCTTGAAAAAAAAAAAAATTACTTTTAAATATTTCATATTTCTTTTTAAAAAGAAATATATTTATTATTTTTATCAGAAATTAATGGAGATTTGATTTTTATTTCAAGAATAATATGTCATATCTATGTAAAATAAATATGCATTATATGTATTTTTTCAAATTGTATTATATAAAAAATGATTAAAGATGCATTATTATTATTATGATCTATAATTAATTAGAAAGATTTTGATTCAAGACTTTTTAAATATTTTATAATTTAATCAAAAGATGTTGAGATTCTATCTTTTTCTATCTTAAATATATCTATATAAAAGGTGTTTATCCATCTTAAATAAAAAAATTAATATAAGCACCTCTAAAATTAAATATATCTATATTTTTTCTTCTTTTTAATAATTTATATCTAAAATCAAAAGGCTCATAGCTTAAAAAAATTAAAGATATATAATTTTATTAATTTCAGATATTTCGAATAAAGATTTTATCATATATTATAATTTAAATAATAAAAATAATAAATAAAATCTAATTCAATATAGAAAATCATCTTATTTGGGTAGAAAGTATATATATCTTGGATATATTTATCTCAAAATATTGAGAGATATCAACTTCATTTATTTGTATTATTATTATTATTTTTATAATTATTTTATTTACCTAAGATATATTTTAATTTACATTATAATTATATAAGAATTATTTTATTTTTATTTACTTCAGTAGTTTCATTCTATTGGACTCAATATCATCCCTTTGACTAAATCAATATTTTATAACAAAAAATAATTTTATTGTTCTATAATAAATTATGTCCATGACTATTAAAGAACATTCCATGACTTCAATTCTAATCCACTATAGTACATTTTGTTATATCTTATTTATTAATTTTTTGATGTGTAAATATTTCATAAAGAAATTTTAATTTATACATTTAATTGTAAGCTCGTGATATAGAATACCTATGTATTTAAAATATAGATACCAAAATTTAATGTTATATGAATACTATCACCCTTGATGTATATATAATTAGATAAAAAGGACATTACCTCTTATATTGGTTCAAAATTTCCTTGTCATTGCTTATAGACCTATTGAGGAGTGCTATCAATTATGGGAAAAATAACAAGCTATATACTAGTGGGGGTTGAATGCCTTTGTAAGTTTGTTATTAAGCAAGGAATTAAACAACTTGAATATTTTGTATTTCTTTTTAGTTTTTTATTTTTATCTTATGATATTTTTTATTACTATTTTATAAAAAAATATTAACATAGATATAAGTCCACTTTTTATAATGGCTAGTATAGTTATGGGATATAGAATAACATATCTTCAAGAAATAATCATAATCATCTATAACCAATTAGATTATGATGTTTAAAATGATTTAATCATAAAGTTATGTTTTAGAATTAAGATCTAACTTGGAGTGGTTTACACAAAGGAAGTAAAGGTTCATTTGCATGCCACTTAAAAGATAGGAAAAATAAATTTCCTAGTTCAATCCTAATCAATCAGAAAACAAATGGTGAGACATATTGGTTTTAAATGTAGTTTTAATTCTATGTTCTTAAATTAATTTCTTAGTATATACCTAGTTGAATTTATATATAGTATAGTTAGGTTTATATTCTAGATTTTCTTTAAAATATTTATAATTTGATAACTTTCATTTACGATTTTTTTTTTAATATCGTAGAGGCTAATATATGAGAGGCATATCATTTAAAATAACATTATAATATAATTAAAATCAAAATCCAAAAAAATATTAAAAAAATAACATTATTAATGGTAACAACTAACAAAATTATACGAAAATCCTAAATATCTAGAATTATGAATAGTCCAATGACAATACATACTTAACAAAAGAAATCTAAATAGGAACTATGAAGAACCATATCCTAGTCTATCTTATTGTAATGTTTCCTTTTTGGAATAACCCTAAATCTGCCCTAATTTATCAATTTTAAGTGATCACCTTTGTTTTGGGGATGTTTATAGTGCAAGTAGGACCCCTCATAATAGAGTTAGAGAATATTTATAAGATAATATTAATTGGAATACATATAAGGAAAATAAAGAGAACATGGTTAGGAGTACAACTACCTGTTTATACCTACAAATATTTTAGTAGAAATTTATAAATAAAGACATCATTTTATGTATAGAGAATCTTCTTTAGATTTCCCTAATTCATTCTGCCTTGCACATTAAGGTCTGATAGGGTTCTCAAGAAACCCTCTACCCTAGACCCAAGAGAAGAACACCCCTCTTGGCCCCACGTGGCCCTTGCCATCCATATGGGGTGGTGTGCCTAGTGAGGCATCCTACTATTATTCCCCTATACCAAAAACCATTATTGCTTAATTATGTTGGGAGATTGAGGATACAATTACAATAGGGTGTCCTGGATAGTCATTCCCTCTAAGTCCAAGAGTAGTACACTCCTCTTGGCCCACATGTGGTAGACCTCAACCATCTATTATGGGGTGGTGTACTTAGAGGATGACCCCAATGCTACTTCCCTATCGTAGGCACTTAACTCCCCTATCATGGCTAGTTATTTATAGTTAGAAGTGTAGAAACACATATTTATCTATAAAATCAATAAACAAGTCCATCACTCGTATTTAACAAAGATTGACAACTAAGATTTATGCATATTATCATTATCATGACCCATAAGTATTAGACATTCTTTCAAACATATGATGCATACCATATTTAAATACATAACTTGCTCAAGTTTCAATTATATATTTGTATAAGTATCACTTGAAGCATACCTATGTTTGTTGACGTTGGAGTCTCAGTTAGAATCATGATCTCCTTCAGTGATATCCATATGTAAAAGTGTCATCTCTTTAATTTAGTTCCCTACAGACTCTGTGTGGCTACTATTGAAGTCTATTCTCTTCTTCACCAATCACTGACTTAGTCTTGCACACCTATTGTTTAAGACTATGGATAATACTTAGAAATAATTCCCTTTTATTCATTGATTCGATGGTTCTCTATTCAAAATATATTCTTCTTATCTTATCTTTTTCTACCTCCTATCATTTTAAGCAATGTTGTTTATCTCTTTATACCCCTTATAGTGATTCAAGAATAATGTCTCTTAAGGGAGAGACGTTGCCCTTAAAGAGGCATGTCTTCCTTAAGTATTCATATGTGATTCCCTTCATAATGATTGTTGCCTTTAATTTGTTAGTGTTGCTATCCATTGAAACCTTCTTAACTCTCCCAACCACAATGCTCTAATTTTTAGAGAATATCTTTTTATAATTGATTTATTATTATAATTATATTTAGATTTCTTTCATATTTGTATTCCCTATTTTCTGATGCTTGACCCCTTCTACAAATGGATCAATTCCCTTTTATAACTCACAAGGTGGGGAGGGAAGTCATGCCCTTTTGTTTTGAGAGTACATATTATTTCCCTTCATCACACATGACTATCTCAACTAAACATTATTCAAGTAGCCACCATTTGGACATAATAATCATGATCATTCATACTGAGTATACATTAATTGGTTCCTTGAATATATTATTTCCTTTATAGCCTCTCATAACACCCTTTTCTAGTATCATTGCATTTCCCCTATTTCTAAATGAATTGTTGCTATTTAGATGAACCGCTAGTTGCTTAATCATAATTGTATATATTTTTTTATATTTTATATTAATATAAATTATGTATTTCCCATTTTATTATTATATATATAAATTGAATTTATATATTTATTTTTATCATCTTTATATGTGTTTTAATAGCATTATATTATAATTATAATAATATTTAAATTTTATATTTGATAATTATAATATTATCTTATTATAATTATAATGATAATAATAAATTGCTAATAATTATAATTTTGATATTCATATTATTACTCATTTTATTTATTCATTTGCATTTTCAACATTAGGGTTTTTTTAATAATTTTAGGGACATGAAAGTTCACCTTACCCTAGGATGACTTGTCCTCAAGCAATCACTTTAAACAAAATTTTAGGTAAGGATGATCCTATGGTTTGTGGGTTATGGTTCCATGATTTAACATAACTTATGCTGATGTAATCAATTTTGTTAGAACTTGATTCGTATCAAGTTTATTCAAGGTACCTAATATTGAAGTCCCTTCACACATCAATCTGAATTGCAAATTAACTAAGGTTCTATTCTTAATTGGTTTCTTCAACTACTTTTGTATCCGAAGTTTGAGGGAATCCCACTTTTTTGCTTTGATAGTTACTTGTCATTATTACATTTGGATACTAATAAAATTGAGTTTCAGATAAGTTAATTTGTTAGCACCTCCCAATTCAAGAGGTATTTTGGTAGACATAGTTCTTAGAATATTTAGTAATCATAAACGCCCATGGAGTAATCTCTATTGAAGGCACATTTGGAATCAAGCAACACATGGATATACTTAATGAATCATCCACATAAATACACATAGTATATGCCAGAATACATTTGGGTTACAAAGTATACCCATAAATACACATAAGTCGGAAGGTGTGAATGCATGCAAGTCACAAGATATACACATGAATACAAGTAAGACAAAAGGTATACACATGAATATAAGTCACAAAGTATATGCATGATTACATAAATATAATGTAATCCACAAAGTATTAACTTATGTTTGAGGGGGAAAATCATTAGATTGCAAACAAGAAAAACATGCTTGAAATGAGAATCTGAACTAAGATCGAACACATTAATCTAAGATCTAAACCTACACATAAGAAATGAAGCTAAGCTATTGAAATAAAATTTAAGAAATCTATGATTACCAAATTGAAATAAAACAATAAGTATAGTGTTACCATCCCATATCAGAGTGTATTTTCTTGATGTTGGATTGTTCTTATCACCACAAAGCCTCCATAGTTTGGAAAAGCTTGATGAATGATGCTTGATGTTGGTTGATCGAAGGAATGAGGGAGCTATATCAATGGTGATCTTGATAGCACTTCATTGCATAAGGTATTTTGATTCTTCAATCCTTTTCTGTGAGGAGAGGTTTGTTATATATGATATGAGATTTGAATCAAAAATCAGGATTCAACAATGTTGGATCAAGATAAGTGGTTGAAATTTTTTGAGAGGATTTAGACATGAGAATATTGTGCAAAGTATATTGCACAATTTGTGTGGTTGATAAATAGATTGGCTAGTCAGGAATTAGATTGATCACTCAGTATTTGATTGATTAGTCAGGAATTGATGGTTGAGTTAGCAAATTGGATTAGTTAGAAAGCATAACTTTCTCAATCAGAAAGCGGGTGAGGAATTATGAATTAATTAATTTGATTAATTAATTTCTTTCTGGAGTTGAACATGAAAATCAAGTTTGACTTTTACAAAAAAAGTTGCATTAGTTTGATTTAATTATTCAAATTTTGGAGGGAAAGTGTGTTAATTAAATTATTATGATTTAATAATTCAATTAACTTAGGGGAATAAGGTGAATTAGTGATGTAATCAAATAATTGGCGTTGCTTGAATAATCAAGATGAAATAAGATTAGATTAGGAATTTATTAAATAAATGTAATTCATTTAATTTTTCAAAATAATGAAATGTAAATTAATCAAATAACATCATATTATCCAATTAATAGTATAATTAGGATTTTAGCACTTTATTAAATAAATGAAACTTATTTAATTTATCAAAAATGATGAAAAAGTAAATTAATCAAATCATGTTGTATTATTCAATTAATAGAGGAAATTAGGGCTTCAAATGTTTATTAAATAAATCAAATTTATTTAATTTTTTGAGAATGATGAAATAAGTGAATTAATTAAATAATGGTGTATTATATTCAATTCATAGTAGAAATTAGGGTTTTGGATGTTGTTGGTGTGAAATGCAATGTTGTTTGATGTTAATGATGTTGATGTTGTGTGATGTTACGAGAATATTTCAATATGTTCCAAGATGATTTTGAGATGTTCTGAGATGATTCAGGATGATTTAGGATGATTCTGAGATGATTTCAAGATGTTGTGAGATGTTTCGATATGATTTGGGATGATTACGAGATGTTTTGGGAATGTTATAAGATGTTCCAACATGTTTTAGGAATATTCTAAGATGTTACAAGATGTTTTAGGATGATTTTGAGATCTTCCAAGACATTTTTGGAATGTTTCAAGATGTTTTTGGATGATCTCGAGATGTTATGAGAATGTGATAGGTGTTAGGCCAATTTTACATGTCTACATTTTGCCCCTCTTTGATACAAAGTGTTGATTGCTTTGTTTCAAATATATATTTTTTTTGCAATCAAGTTTTTGAAAAAATTTAATGTCCCATTGTGCCCTGGTGTTTAGTGTAATGATGATAGGACTTTGTGTTGTACCCTTGAGAGGTTGGCTAAAAAAAGTCAATTTTGAGGTCAAGCTCATGAAACTATCTTGTTTCAGTTATGATGTGTTGAGAATGTAGATTTAGTTCTATAGGTCTCTTGGTCCTTGTTCTAATATTTTTGAGAGCTTTTAATTTGAAATTAGGAAGGTTCCATAAGTAAAATTAGGGTTTCCTAGGTGAAATTAGGGTTTCTTTGAGGTTTAATATAGGCAATTGGTCCTCTACCTAGCTCATTTGTGCTTTGATCTTTATTCTAATTCTTGTCTCTAGATTTATTTTCATGTCAGTTGTCAAGAAGCAATGTTGAGAATTCAAGGTGGCCCACATTGTTTAGACCTAGTTTGGGAGTTTGGAAGGCCCTCATGCACTGGTAGCCTAGTACGTACCTCATTACTTCATTTTTTCATCTTGTTACATTCTCGTTATGTGTGTACCTAGTTTCTTGAGTCAATAGTGAAGTTCTAGTGATTTCTAAGCACTTGAATTTTCTAGGTCAAAGGCATCAAAAGCTTGCCTTTGACCTTAAAACCCTCACACTTGACATAACACCTTGTTCTTGACCCATAACTTTTAATTCATGCACTTGACCTAAAACCTAACCCTTGCTTGAAACCCTTGGATTTGAATGTTCTTTTACCTGAAACCTTTCCCTTGACCAAAAACCTTGCATGTGCCTTAAATTCTTGCATCTGAAAACTTCACACTTACTCTAAAAGCTCGCACTTGCTCCTAAAAGCTCGCACTTGCTCCTAAAAGCTCACACTTGCTCCTAAAATCTCACACTTGCTCCTAAAACCTCACTTTTGTTTGTTGTTTGACTATAATCCAGACTTCTTTTTAGCCTATCTTCAAATTACCATATGTTGGTCATATGGAAGTTTTTTAAATTTTTTTTTTAATTTTTACCCTTTTTTTTTAGGTATTCTAACATGCTTCATGTGTAGAACTTCTAGAGGTGGCTACTATTCAGTGGTTCGAGAAGGGGTTCTCCTTAAGGAGTAACCAACTAATATTCCCTAGAGTTTTGGCTCGTTGTGATGAAAAACGAACCTAACCAATTGGGTTCAAATTTTCATTTGTCATCTTAATTTAGTTGTACCTTTTGATTCTCTTTGAGGACTAAGTCACCAACTTGAAATTTTTGTCCTTGATCCTTTTGTCATAGTTTCATTTGAGCTTATTCTAATAAACCTATAGATGGTTTAATGTGCTCAAATGTTTTTCATAGAGGAGCTCTAATTCATTTAGTTTGGCTACCCTGTATTCTTCATTGTTGAGCATTCCTTTCAATGAAACTTGCAATGAGGGGATTTCAACCTCGATAGGTAAGAGAACCTCTCATCCATAAACTAAGGAAAATGGTGTGGCACCAATAGGCATTTGGATGTTGGTTCGATAAGCCCATAGGGATAGATTTAACTATAAACTCCAATCTCTATCAACTTCATTAATAGTCTTTTTGAGTATTTTCAATAAGGTTTTGTTAGATGCCTCAGTGTGACCATTTCCTTAGGGGTAATAGGGCATGGAAAATCTATGTTGGATAGAAAATTGGGAACAAAGTTCTTGGACATCCTAATTCTTGAATAGGGTCCCATTGTCTATTATTATTGTTTGGTGGATTCCATACCTACATATTAGATAATTCAAAATGATTTTTTATATATTTTTTCCATTGATATAGGTCAATGGAATTGCCTCTATCCATTTACTAAAGTACTTTGTTGCTATTATAATGAATTTGTGCCCATTGGATGAAGCATGGGATATCTTGCATGTAATGCCCTACCACGTAACCTTAAGGAATGTTGCAATCACTATGGAAGTGTAATAATTTCTTTTTTTTAAAAGTGCAATATTACATGTAACATAACATCATAAATGCAAACATTCCCTAAGATACATGATAATGCACTACATACAAATTCCATAAATAACAAAAGTAACTAAACATAGCATGTGATTAATTCTCATAAACTTAAGGACATACATTCAATAACAAGCAAATTACATCAATGAAGGTATAATGTACAAAAATGATTCATTCTTACATTGTATTTATAATAAAAATTACAATACTCATTTCCAAATGAGATAGGTCATACAATAGTGTACAATTATATGTTACAAGAATTCTCCCCGATTACAATTGAGGAGTAATACATAAATATGGTATCCACTAATACAAATGAGAAATATGAGAAAGTACATATCCACACACGAGCTCTCCAATCAAGAATTACTTATCATCATGAACAAGAATTGGGGACCAATGGTGTAAGGTGAACATTCCACCCAACCATGTGGTACCCATAGGACCACCCCCTATGCTAGGAGATAGTAAAAAAGGTTCCCTAGACATAACCTACAACCTCTAGACATAGGAAAAACCATAGACAAAACTAGACAAGTTCAAACTTAACATAATGGTTACATTTCTTCCAGAACTAAAGGATCAAGTACAATAAGTTCAAAAATATACTATTATTATAGGTGGAGTGTCATCACAATGTTGCATAGGTTACCTAGGTGAATCTTCTTAGGTTTTGGCCCTCATCTTGGGTTACCCTCGTAACCTCCTATGAAACCCAGCCCCACATGCAATCTATTGCGGAATCAATTATCTTTCATAATGACAAGATATTGATCTCTCCATTCTAGGCCTTCTCGACTCATCCCCAAGTCTGAACTATCCCTTGAGTCCATGAGCGAGGCATAATTAATCTAGTTAGAGGTTTTAGACTACCTAATGTATTAATTTAGTTTAAACTGATTAACTAACTCTACATGAGTTACCCTTGCACCACTTTGTGTGCTGACCCTCTTAAAGAGCCACTCCCCTAATAAAAACATAAGGAAACTAATTCCACTAACTATGGGTAGACAAGGTGCACACAAACTATAATCAAATATCAACTGAATACGTTAGAAAATACAACCCGTCCATAGAACCAGGTGTCTAAACCAAATAAAAACTATGTGCACTACCCAAGTTTGTTCAAAATATAGAACCATCATAGAAACAACTCTCTTACAAGGAAATAGTATCTAGAAGACTTATAAACCTATATAATACCCAATTTTCCCGATATGAGTAAAAACAACTTAAAAGCAATTCATGCAAAATAGGAACCTAACATTAGGATTTCCTAAATCCAATTAAGTCATTAACATATTGCATGAAATTAAATATCTTAAATATAATTCAATTTTCTCAAACAATATGGAAAATTTTAAAAAATAATAATTTACTTCAATTCCACATTCATGCATTATAATGAAATTTTGATTTCTTTACTTAAAACATTTCATTATAAAAGATATCTATTCATGCTTTACATGCACTAATCAACAATATATTACACATTTAAATAAATATACAAACCATAATATTTAAATATATATGAATATATTTTTTTATTGTCAGAAATAAATTTATAATCATTAATAATTTACACAAATTATAAATTTATATGAATATATATATATATACAATATATATATATATAACGTATATTATAAATAATATATATTATATATATAAACTATATATATTATAAATATAATATATAAAAAAAAAGAATAAATAAAATTGATCAAATATTAACAAGGTTGGGGTTGGCTACCTTACACAATCGAACCCCTTAGTGGGGGCGTGGTTGTGCAGGTAGAGTCAACGTTGCCTATGAAGGTAGCGCTGGGTGCTACCCTCACAACCGGCTCCCTTATGGGGAATGGCTGTGGGGGTAGCCCCCATGTGCCTCCCCAATTTTTTTTTTTTTTAAATTTTCCTGATCATATTCACTCGTACAATGATTTCAATTTTTTTTTTTAAATAAAATTTCTACAAAAGCTTTCACAATTACAAAGGAATATTTTATGTAAATATGCATAAGTCTCTCCCTCTCTTAGGTATCTCTCTCTCTCACTCACTCCCTCTATCTCTCTCCCTTCTACCCTTAACCCTCTACCCTATTTTTTTTAAAAAAACCAACTTTATTATAATGCGAGCACGTTATGAATAAGTAGAGACATGGTCATTTTAGCAAGAAATAACACGCTCGTGTTATAACATGAGTGCATTTTTTATTATACTAAAAATGGTAAAAAAACACATTATACTTGTGATGTCAGTCAACATTATGCATATTCTCCTGGTTTTGCACATGCTCCAACAAAAAGTAGCTTTTTGGTGATTGAGTGCAGTGTGCATGCATGAGTTTTAGACTCCACCACCCTTTTCATGATATTTCCATCACTAGTGCATGAATAGCAGAGTTCTCACATTGAAAGGCATATAATATCAATTCAAGTTTGAATTATAGTGATAACTAATATACAATTGAAGTTTGGAGGGGAGCAAGCTTTTGAAAAAGTCAATTTTTTGAGTTTGAGGAAACAAGAAGCAAAGACTACATAATTGGGTGGAACTCCTCCATTTGAAGCTTTGGTCTTTTAGGTATATGAAGTCTTTGTACATTTTCTTTCATTCTATTATGGCTTGCTTTCCTTTTTGTTGTTTTTCTTATTCCATGTTGATCAAATTGTTTGTTTGTCACGTTACAACCTTAGGTTGTCAATGGAAATTTTAAATTACACAATTATATACACTTTCCTATTACATTTGTAAACCACATCTCTTTGAGGCATTTTGTTAAATTTAACAATTGACTTTCTTTGTGTATGCTTCCAAAGCTTTCATTGAGGTATTTTGTCAAAGAGTTATACAAATCAGTTGATTGCCTTGTCTATGCTACCAAATTTTCCATACATGTCTCTAAAAAATTGGAATATACTCCTAATGTAGTAGGGGGAGCCCTGCAACACACAAACACACAACTCAAATCTATAAAGAAATTTACAATTTACAATTTCATCAGGACCTCTTCTTTCAACAAATTCACATTGTTCAAGTTGTAGCATATCAAAGTCACTCAATCGGGTATAATTCCCCACACAACCTTCTCACTTCTCAGAAGACCCCCAAATCCAAAAGAGTCTTTACTTAGGTCCCAAAATAAAATATTTTCCAAGTTTTAGGACCTTTCATGCTCAAATAGGTTTCCAATACAAAAACCCTCAATTTGCTCGTAAATATCTAGGGTTTTCTATATTTCACAACTCCAAGGCCTTCCAAGCCTCACCAAAGCATCAAACAAGTTTTTAGGGTCTAAAAAAAAAAAACCTTCGCTAGGCCTTTAGCCTCATTAGATCTCAGAAACACCACTTTGGTTCCTCCTTTTCATGCCAAAAACTCACATTCTTAGCCTAAGATAACATCACTAGCCCTATAGACGCCTTACAACTATTAAAAGAAACTTGAAACTTGAAAAAAACATATTGCATATCTTTCCTCTAAATCACAGGTTACCACAATAGGAGGAAAGGATCCATCTTTAAATTAAAGTAAAACTCATATCCTGTTGGTTTGTACAGGCTGATGATGAAGAATGGAGTTTTTCTTTCACTGAAATAACCAAAGGAGTCTCAAAATAGATTTAAGTTCAATTTAAGACCTACCACCATAGTGATTTATGAATTTCTAATCATGTGAGGCCTATACTGGGTCGGACATAGGAAAAATAAACTGAAAACACACAAAAAAAACTTGAAACTCCATAGTTTAGGCATTGAGTAGAGCACCAAATCCTCAAAAGAAATTCATTGAACCCTTTATTTTGGATTTTATGATGTTTTTATACATTTTCAAATCAAGAGTCCCAACATCCTTCAACACCCATAACCACCCTTGAACCACCAAACCTTCATTAAGCCTAAAAGTACTTGTATTAGCAATGGTTTGCTTAATAAGCTTCATTATGCAAATTTGTTGTTCTAGAGACCTAGGACCATTTATACACATTTATTTTACCAATTACAAATCCTTTCAACATATCCAACAATAACCAATGCTTGTTTTGTACCAAACTGCACAAATTATCAAGTTTTCTATGCTTTTAAGGGCCCAAATTAGCCCACTTTTACAAAGGGACCACCTTCAAAACTTGTCCAAATATCCTAAAAACTTGAGGAAGCACTTTAAATATATAAAAACTTCAAATTATAGCATTATATTATAGAGATTCAATCATTTACCACCAAAACCATAAAACCCTCTCCCTAGGCTTAAAAACCCTATGTTTTATTGAAAGTAGCACTTGCCAAACACTCCAAAACTTGAAAATTTTTGAAACAATCCTAATATACCCTTATCATGCTCAATATAACATAAAATAATGCTGCCCAACTCAAATACTCAATTTCAGTCACCAAAAGCTCAATTTTGTGAAGGAAAACTCAACATTTCCTCATGTTTGATGCCCAATCCAAGGATCATCCTCCATTCAAGTTTATCATGGCCTTTTATAATGTTTCCCTCTTAAAAAAATGACTTCAACTTAAAAAAATAACATTTGAAAAAGGTGACCATTGGTCTCCCTCTTTAATAGATTTTTACAACCCTTCACTATTAGTTAATTTGACTTGACTTAGCACTTTTTGCACAGGTAAAATTATTCGTCATGCTAAATAAATGAACTGTTAAAAGGAAAACAATAATAGATGATTAGCTCCAAGCCTTCAAAGATAAAGAAAAAAAATGGATGAGGGAATATCATGAAAAGCAGAAATTGGGAACGATTGACAAAAACAAGCTACTTGAAGAGGAACCTCAACCATCAAAAAGAGAAAAGAAATTGGTAACACAAAGGGCATGAATGAAAAAGATTTGTGCTAGGGGAGATGCAGATACCGTAGTTGGAGACACACCCTCTACTGCAAGTGAATACAAAGGGACACCATTAAGCACAAGTGAATATGGAGGGACACCATCTACCACAAGTGAGTATGGTTGGACACCATCCACAACATCTAAACTTGAGAGTATATCATCACTCATATTTGATGAAAAAGGTATGCCATCATCCCCACATGAACCTCAAGGTATGTATTCTATTCCAACCTCATTCGAAGGTACACAATCTAGCCCACCTTAATTAAATATTAATGAAATTACTAATGTTAAGATGTATATGCCTAAGAGAACACCACCAAGAATTTTGCATAGAAAGCCAAAGTTTTTTATTAATATAGATGAGGATATTTTGCAGCACATAGAAGGTAAGATTCTAGAATTCAATTTTAGAAGATATGCTGATAAGATTTGGAAAATTTTCTTTGAAATGCTAAATGAGATCGTAGGATTTCAACGATTTGTTCAAATGATGTAGGGTTTAAAGTATAGAAACATCATGAAGACTCTTGGGTTGATAACATCGAATGCATCAAGTTAAAACACTATTGTGAAGAATATAATGGATGCTTATGAGAGTGTGGGTAAGACCTCATGCTCAAAGGATAGTAATGTCACCCAACGTGTCATTATATCGACTTTGGTAAGCTATCAAACAAAGGGATCTTGTCTCATTAAAAAGACAAGTGAACAAATGGGAATTAGTAGAAAAACTTTATCAAAAGTCATTCAAAGGTGACAATAAATTAAGGGCACCGATTCAAATGAATTATGGGCATGGGTATGTGTAGGATCATCATGGAAAAAATAGGCCCTTAAGTGGCAATAAATTTAGAAAAATCAGAGTTAGGAAACTTGTCATAAAAATTTGAATAAGCTATCTATGTTATTTCAAAAATATGTAACAATAGAATATGTATAAAATTGAATGTAGTTTCTAAACTACTAGGTTTATTTATTTTTAAATAAAATCTATTTGGTGAAATTTTGAAATTTCAATGTAGTAGTACTTAAATTTTAGGGAAAAAATAAGTAGTTGTTTGTCTGACCACCGTAACCACAATAAAATGATAAAAAAAATTATAATATTTTAGATATAAGTAGAGGAATCATGTCCCGATGTGATGCATATTTTTTTGTAATTTTTTTCCTAGTAAATAATTAATTATGAATTTTTTATTACAACTTTTGAAAATATAAAACTCATATGTCTGACCACCTTAACTTGGTCAAAACTTCGTGAAATTCATTTTTTTTTAATCCTATATAATATGAAGCATAGAATGTGACACATATTTTTGATTCATAAAATGTGATACAATTTGAAAGCTATAGATGTTTTTCAATCAGCCTATCAATCAAGACTTTAGTTAAAATTCAAATAGAAAATAAATAATAATAATTTATTAAATTCAAAGTAAAGTATAATTTATATTGGTGGAAAGCTGAGAATCTCTTTTAAAAACCCTTTTCATTTCATCAATTTTAAGTATAAAAAAAAGTTGTTAGCCACATACCCTACAAATACCCATCAGATTGTCACTTTTTGGCCCATCATGATACTGCACATACCTGTATTCTCGGGAAGACTGCCACATAAAGATAAAAAACTTGTTGAAGCATTGAGAACACTAATTGAAGATTATTGTAAGAATAATACAAGGCCATCTTCAAATCAAAGGGATGTCATTAGAAGGAGAATCGATAGTCGAAACCGTGAGCCACATCCAAAACATTTTTTAGATACGACTCAAACCCAAATTTATCATAAATTTCAAAATGCTTATTCTAAAATTAGTATTTCTCAAAGATTTTTTGAAATTTTTAACCCTTTTTATGTCAAGATAAATCACACATGCACTACTTGTTGCTATAGACTACATATTGAATTTGCTAACCATTATGATGTTTATTGTTCTATATGTTTAGATTTGCATACTAATAATGTTTTGTAGGATTGTGGCATAGAAACCCCACCAAAATATTCAAGAGAGTTCTTATCAAAAAAACTATGTCAAATAGAGGATGGCCTAATATTCTACAGGACAACATGCTTGGATGGTTCATGCGAGCATTGCAATGGCTTTCAACGAATGTCAGTATGTCAATATATGGAAAGTACATATGAGGTGGGACATAAACTAGTAGATTTTAGGAAGTATAAAACAGTGGCATACGCTAAAAAATATGGGTCTCAAGAAAAAAGGTGTGATTTGGTTATTGAGAAGATTCCAGTGTATTAGTTTATGTCCATGTTTCATGAGAATCTAGTGTTTAAGTATGCAAGGCATACCCATAGAGTCTGATGGATGGACACATAATTCAAGCTATGAAAGGACACCTTTCCAGTTGGAAGCATAGTATCAGTGGTTGAATTTGCATAGAACTACACTCTGCAACCATAATGTGAGGTGCAGTCACAGTATTACAACTAAACACAAGTTTCAATATTTGTGCACATAGCATTCATTCATGCAGTTGATAGTAGAGAGTACCAAAGGAAGGTATTGAGGGAGTATCACTTTTATATTATTGATTATCACACACATTCTCCAAAGTTCATGCAAGGTTGGTTCCAGATGTTCTATAGTGATTTGGCTTGAAGGGGCATAACATACAGCTGGCATATAATATGGTCAGATAACTGTGCAGCACAGTTCAAGAATGCACGCATGTTCTACTAGTTGTGCAGGATGCATCTCACTATAGGTGTTCAACATATGTGGAAATTTTGTGAAGCCATGCATGGAAAGGGGGAGCATGATGGTGCAAGAGCATTTGTGAAAAGAGCATTAGCACAAGAAGAGTTAAAGTATAAAGACAGTGCAAAGTTGACAAATGCAAGTTCAATTATCAAGTGGTGTAATGCTTTGTTGGTTCCAAGTAATGAAAGTACGTCTTCACTTCGTAGATTTTTTTGGTTGATGGATGATACTAACATTGCACCATATGAGGATTGTTGTACACTAACAAGATCAAGTGAGCTACACTCTTTCCTTAGTTCAAATGCAATTTCATGGAGTATCGATACACATAAGATGGCATGCTTTTGTTCTTCATGTAAAATTCAAGCCTGGAATGATTGTGAGTTAGGGAAGTGGGTTGAAAAATGGTTGACAAGTTATCTTAGCCCACTTCACACATATTTCCATCTGATGACGTTGGAACTAACACAAATGGAATCATCGGTCAACTTTGACCATGTATCAAATCTAGTTCTACCAGGTAATATATCTACTTGCTTAGTTTTTGAAATTCCATATTGCTATCTTACTTTGTATTGTATTCATAATGCTGACTAATTTCAAGTGATTTTCTACACATATTAATGCAAGGCATGTTTATGCAATTATTGCAGATGAAGAAAATGAAGAGGGAATGGACTATTACTTGTGTCATTGTGTTGAGGCCAAAAAGAAATTGGAAGCCCTAGTTATAGATGGAGAAAACATTGAATACCCTATAGGCTCAGTTGTTGTTACTAGAATGTGGCTTAGAAGGTAACCACATAAGAGTGTTAAACATTGGTTGTTTGAGGACTTTGACACACATCGTAAGATTCTTCATTACTCAAACCTTGTTGTGGCATCCAATGTCTGTTTGAGAAAATATCAGGGTAGACCTTTGAACAAGACCTTGTGGAAGGTCCATGAGTCTAACCATGAGGCAAAACTTGACACAATAAAGAGTAGAGTAGATCCAGATGGTTCATTGGATTAATTTGTTAAGTATATGCACAATGGTTCTTATTAATTTATATGTGTATCCACATTAATTTGTTTGATGCCAATGCTATCATCTTATTTTACTTTGTGTATTTGTAAGTAACCTAGTAAACATTGATTGGTGTCCCCTTCCAAAAAATGTAGATTTATGAGCCATCCAAGAGAATATCAGGCATAAAAGCAATGCCACATCCCTATTTTAATGATCTTAACAAATATCAATTATGATTTTCAACCATTAAAAAAGTGTGTGCGAAGCTTGGTGAGGAAATTTCAAGTTATTCATTTGAATTTAACCTTATCATGAGAACTTATGATGTAGACATTATAGGAGCATCTTGAATTTCAAGATATTCTAGATTCATGAGAGGTGTTGTGTGCAATAGGTATCTTGGAACTCGTCGTGAAGATGCATGACCAAGAGTGACTAAGTTGAGAGACTATCATGCCTATCCGTAAGTTCCTTCCATCTATTTTCATTTCTTTCCATTTTGGATGAGCTATTTCTTTTTATTCTTTTACTTTGCGTACTTCTGTAACTAAACTAGTAAAAATTGATTGATCTCTCCTTATAGAAAATGTTGATTTTTAAGCCATCGAAGAGAATCTCAACCAAAAAAGAAATGCAACATCCTTATTTTGATGATCTTGACAAATCTCAATTCTAATATGAAGCCATTATAAAAGAGCATGTGAAGCTTTGCGAGGGAATCTCAAGTTACTCATTTGAAGTTAACCCCTAAATGAAAACCTATGATGTAGACATTATAAAAAATCTCGAATGGATGAGTGACATTGTAAAATATTTGTGAGAACATTGTACCTAAAGCATTGTAATGATATTTTTACTTGTAATGAAATTTATAGAAATATTGAAATTTGGTGCAAGGGCACCAAGGTTATAGAACAAATTTGGTTCACAGAATTATTTTAAGTTAATAAATTATTATTGATTGAATAAGGTCATATTACATGGTCAATTGATTTATAATGTAATAATTCATGTTATTTACAAGCTCAGTAGTTAGGCATGATTGGAAAGATGTAGAATCATTTGTAAAGGCTAGATTTAAAGCCTCTTGAAGGCTCAGACACAATGTAATTTTTCTGTAGGAGCACCAAGTCTCCTAGTTGCAAAATTTAACTCTTTGAAGGTTGATAGGTGGTCAATAGATTATATTAAGGTATTTTGTGTTTATTTATGCTAAATAAGGTCAATCAAGACCACTTAAGGTGTATTAGGGTGATTTTTTGAGTCTCGGTGGTCAAATGTGCAAAAAATGTATTCTTTCTACAAAATTGTCAATATTTGAAATTGTAGCCTTTTGAAGGAAAATCTTTGAATTTGGTTGTAAATGTGCAAGAATGAGGTCTAAGAATTTGATATAGCATTTATAGAGCTTGGTTTTCATGGAGTTCCTTTCAAATCCTCTGCTTTTATTGTTCATATGGTAAACTATTTGATAGAGTTGGTGGAATTACCTTTCTTAGTAATCACTATTAGTTCAAGATTGAGATTGTTAACCTTGAGAGAGTATGAATTTGCAAAAAGGAATTTGATATGGCTATTATTTTGAAATAATTCAAGTGGGATGTACTCTACATTGATGCCATTCCTCAATCTTCACTTGATGGCATGAAGGAATAGCTGAACTCCATGGATATAAAGTATTATGAAAGCAGAATGAACTTGAACTAGTGGCCAATTTATTGAAGATGGTGGTTAGAAATTTTTGAATATTGAAGCTAGTGATTCTGATTCTGATAATTCAGAAGAGTTTGAACAAATATATATGAGTTCCCTCTAATGTACAAAAGGAATCAGAATCAGATTTCATGTAGCCACCATCAAGAGTGTTACAAGCAAACAAGATGGAGGGAATTCTTATATAAGGATAATTTTCAATGTTGCAGGTACTAACTTTAATACCAACTACAATGGCAACATTGAAATTCCCTAGTAGTATTTATGTTGAGGAAATTTCCTTTAGATGCAAGGATTCAAAGCACATCAACCATGTGGTACAAATGATTAAATCCAAGAGATGATCTATAGCAATGAAAGAGTCTAAAAAGGCAGAGAGAGCAACACTAGTGACTCAAGAGAAACTTCAACTTTCAAAAACAAAGTGAATTAGGCTAGCAGACGTGTGGATCCGGCCAACATTTGGGGTAAGAAGAAGAAAGATGACTGGAACTCTAGAGGTCCACCATACTATATTTTGGTATTCAACCATGAGAGTAGATGAGAGAGTTGATATCATGTATCAAAACATTAAACATGCATTCTTCCAGCTAGTGGAGAAGAGATGATTACTTTGAATGCTTCATTTTCATTTGCATAACCATATAAAGGCATGGGAACCAAGAAGACTAAGGATGTCGAGTTTTATGTGGAGGTAATGGATGTGGTCCAAAATTTATTGGTCACGCCCACAAAAGGATATAAAAATCACAGTAAAACCTTTCCTGGGAATTGGACATTCCAACAGGTGACTAATATCTCTCTATAGACGTTCATTTACTTGTCAAACCAGGGGACATATACTTTAAATGGTGCAGCACAATATATGCACTAAGAACTAGTTTTGGTCAAAACTTAGCAGAAATAAATACTTGGAAGGAATTCTATCTACGCTACAGGAAGGTAATGCAAAGTTCTTTAACTCAACTATGATTTGATTAAAACAGAAACCATAACAGCTACGACTGAAACACAAACTATGAACTAGGCTTATGCTGTAGAAACGGGCTCATGGATGGATTCCCTATGCTGCAGGAGCAATACAAGACTGAGTTTGTATGAAAAATTCAAAGATGAAAGCTAATTGAAGATCAACAGAAAAGAACAACTAATTAACTAGCTACAGATACTTACTAAGTGGGCCCCCTTAGCAAGCATCTACTGATTATGTAGGTGTTGAACTCAGAACTTCATCAAACTTTATTCATGAAAAATAGAATGGTATACATTGCTTTGTTGGTATATAAACTAACAACAAACTCTGTCTCTTGTCAAACAGATTCTGCTTTTCATTATCATACTAACTCTTACATGATATCTGCTATCTTCCTATCACTATGCTTCTATCTTACTCTAACTATCATCTCCTTCCTCACTTGCGTAGGAGGAGTACTTTATTTAAAATCAGGAGAGCAACTAACTAACTAACCCTATCAAAGAAATGTGTGGAAGTAAAGTGTATCCTAGAATCAAGGAACAAAATTCATAAATGAATTTATGTGTTCAACCCGATCCGGAGAGAATCTAGCGCTCCACTCTTTCCAGATTGACTGTCATTAAAAATCTTTCCCAATGGTTTCGTTCAAAGAGTCTTCGCCAGAGCTTCCTCGAAGTCGTGCAGGAAATGGACTTTACTACAAGGCCGAGATCGGCTGCGCTTGACTCGATCATTCTTCAACAACCTGCGAAACAAAAGGTAACAGATGCAAAAGAAAAGGCGTATGGAACATACGCAATATTCGTTCATTAATCACACATTTAAATCTATTTCATCATTCAAAAACTATATGTGATATATCAGTCATTTAGGGAGTCAACGGGGTAATAAATATAGTCAAGTCAACACAATAAGCTGCAGGAATATGCAAATGTTTTGCTACAGGATATCCCCATAAAAGGTTTCAAAAGAGTTTTAAACAACCACAAATAACAAAATTAAAGGAATTAAAAGTTCATTGTAATATCCAAACTATAAGCATATTTTGGGCTCATCATTTATGATGGGCAAGAAGGTCAAGGTATTGGTGCAGGAGAACCATTTGGTAGGTTTTGTTCATCAAAGCAAATAAGGAGTAGAATATAGGATTTTGAGTTTTGTATTAAAATAAGGTCTATGAGGTCATTATATTATGTATTTAGTCATATTTGAGTTGTATTAGGTGTTTAGGAGGTTTGGTTTTCCAAAAAGTGAAAAATGTTTAAAAATTGCAAAAATGTGCAAAATTTGCAAACTCGAATGTTGTAAAATTGCAAAATTTGCATTATGGAGGGAATGCGAATAGTCAAACTAGTTCAAAGGTTAGTTAGGAAGGTGAATTAGATTTTAATTGGTGTGAAAGAGTTTAAAAACATGGAGAACTCAAATTGAAGGTTGAATTTTTTGATTTGAAGAAGCAAAAACAATAAAAACTCATAATTTTCTAGAATTTTATATATTTTCAATTGTAGCAGTAGATTGTACAGCCTATATTTCAATTATTTGATATAGATTTTTTGATATTTTCATAGTAGATGGAGTTACCTTTTTTTTTTAATCCATTTAGAAGGTTTTCCATAATTGTTTGTGCATTTTATCATCAATTTACTAAAATTGGCCTGAACTTGTACATTTGAAGGTTTTGAGTCAATAAAAATGGAGTTTTGACCCATTCCTCTTTCTATATCCTCATATCTTGAGGAATGGGTCTGAAATAAAATTATTAAGGTGTGGTAATTATGTGTTAGTGTTGGGGAGGTCTGAAAGTGAGATGGGTGTGAAACCCATGTGTGTAAAAGTGAGTTTTCTTTAAGAAAATGGTGGTTTTGAAGAGTCAAATTATGTTTTGGTTTAGGGAAGCATTATTTTATGATTGTTTGAGATTTTCTAGGGTATTAAAAACTTTTTTTAGTAATTTTTAGGTTTTGGTTAGCTTTGGAAGTATCATTTTCAATAAACCCATAGGGTTTAGGCTACAATAGAAGGTTTTGTGTTTTACCCATTGTACAGTGGTATAACTGAGATTTGATTGTGGATTTCGAAGTTTTGACACCTTAGAATTGCTTCCCCAAGAGTTGGTAAGGTTTTGATAAGTTTAGAGTATAGACCCTTTGTAAAAGTGGCCTAATTGAGGCATAAAAAGAGTGAAATTTCAATTTTTGAAGGAGCTGTTACAAAGAAACTTATGGAGTTGTGTTGATATATTAAAAATATCAATAATAGGTCCCTGAATTGAGTTAGGTTGTGAACTGGAAGTGTGCAATTGAAAATTTGTATCTGATTTCGTGGGTTTCCTATGCTACAAGGGAATAGTGTGATTTGGTTGAGAAAGAGTGAAATGGAGAACTTGATCATCTTATACCTAGTTGGTTGTTGAATTTTTGATTAGTTGTGTTGCAGGACCTCCCCCAATTGCATCAATGATCTTGATGAAATTGAGGAAGAACAACAAGAGAGGGACATGAAAAATAAAATCAATACAAAGTTTCAAGGATTTGTTGAGCGAGTAAGAGAGTTATGGGAGTAGCCTCATCTAAAATATTTTGAACTAGAGTTTGATATACCATTTAGAGAGCTTGGTTTTCATGTATTTCCTTTCAAAGCCTCTAGTAGTGATTTTTATTTTGATAATTCAAAAGAGTCAGATCAAGGATATGAACCCTCTAATGTAGAAGAGGAATGAGAACCACTCTTCATGTTGCAAGTACCAGCATTAATACCAACTACGGTGGCATTGAAATTCCCTAGCAATATTTATGTAAAGGAAATTTCCTTTAGATGCAAGGATTCAAAGCACATCAACCATGTGGTACTTATGATTAAATCCAAGAGATGATCTGTAGCAATGAAAGAGTCTAAAAAGAAAAAGAGAGCTACACTAGTGACTTGGGAGAAACTTTAGCTTTCGAAAACAAAGCCAATTAGGCTAGTAGACATGTGGATCAAGACAACATTTGGTGGAAGAGGAATAAGGATGACTTGAACTTTAGAGGCCCACCATACTAGATTTCGATATTCAACCATGAGAGCAAAGAGGGAGTTGATATCATGTATCAAAACATTAAGCATGCATTATTCCAGCCAGCAGAGAAGGAGATGATTACTTTGCTTCATTTTCATTTTCATAACCATATCAATGCATGGGAACCAAGAAGACCAAGGATGTTGAGTTTTATGTGGAGGTAATGGATGTGGTCCAAACTTTAGGAGGGGCAAAAAGGTTATCTTGTTTTTACTGGTGCTACCTACTTTCACAGTGTTCTTGGATTAAAGGGTTTCATTATGTTATTTGACCCATTCCACTTTTTGTTCCTACTGTAACTTGTGGAATGGGTCCTCTAACTTGTAAAATACATGCCTAACATAATTATAATGTTCCTAAGTCAAGGTTGGGTGTTTGGGATGATGTTATAGGGCTGTAGCAGGGTATTTCATGATGAAAATGAGGGTTTCAAGTGGTGTTTTGACAAAATGTGGGAAGGAATATCCATGTAATCTTTTATTCACCACATGTTTAGGGTTTGTTAAGTGTGTTTGGTGCTTTGTTTGGGTATGGAAGGTGTGGGAGATAGGAGTTTCATTAAAACCTAAAGTATTTTGCTTGAAATAGAGGGTTTGGTGTATTAGGGGTGTATAGGTCTTGGACCTAGAAACAAATCATGGAATTGGAGGTTTTGACACATAAAATACTATTTTTTCAGGAGTTTGAGTGAAGATATAGTGTTTAAAAGGTTGTTTCTTTGTAAATAGGGCTAATTTAGTAGCCTTTATGCAAGGTGGTCTATTGGATCTTAATGATGGTACAAAGAAACATGGTCTGATCTCTTAGGAATTTGTCTTAGGGTCTATGTTAAAGCTATTGATGTTTGGTTGGCCATTAGATGACCTTCTCTAAAAGATAATCCCATTTGATGAGATTTAGAGACTATAAGTTAGGCAAGGGTTTGTTGAAATCCCATACTTGAAACTTTCCACTGCCACCAAAGCCTAAAACACATTAAAAAAGGTTTGCACAAGCTTAAAATTTCAAGAGATATCACTGCCCCCAAATATTTCTTCAAACCCTAGCAATAAACCACCATTTTCCAATAAAAAATGCACCATTTGACATCTAGGACATCCCCTAAAAACCCTCTATTCACTCCCTTGTACACAAAACAATCCACACATGTTTTATAATCATAACTAATCCTTTCCATTGAGTTATAGAACCATACAGTGGGTGAAAGCCTTAATATGACATTTTAATGTACTCAAAACCCTTAAAACAGTGTATACAAACTGACCCTCAATAATTGGCTTCTCAAATGCACAAAGTCACTTGAAATCCAACCAAACCAAAACTAAAATAGATTTAAATCTTTTTCCCACAAAATTCCATTGAAAAAAAAGCACAATCACCCTGTACGGAACCGTACAGTTTAATGAAACATCAAATCCCAAAGTGCAAAAGGGTAGCAATCTTTGATGGGGTATTACTCAAATACCATGGCGCTTATGAAATATCTATCTAAACCTATGAGATTTTTTTGGGGAAATATACAATAACCTCTCTCAATTTTTGTTATCTTAGAGTGGTTTTTGCGTAGTTTCCAGTTTTTAGTTGATGGAAAAATTGTCAAAAGCAAGCAGTGAAAAGTTGCAAAGTGGTGCAACTTTCATTTTACAACTCATGTAACCATAGAGACTGCTCCATCATATTTGAATAGGTATTTTTACACTAGGAATGGTCCTCTTTCATACCTAAACACACAAAATTGCTCTGAGCTATGTTCAACCAGATCAATCCCTTAAGGGTCCAAAGGGAAAAATGGTTACAAACTTCAGCATGAGGTTACTCAGACATCGTGACACTTAGAAACTTATTTTATTATCCTATGGAATCATGTTGGGCCCCTCTAAAATAACCTATCTTATTTTTTATTATCTCAAAGTGGTTTTTCTGTGGTGTCTAGTTTTAAGTTGATGGAAAAAGTGTCAAATGCAAGCCGTGGAAAGTTGCAAGCTGGTGCAACTTTCGCTTTGCAACTTGTGTGACCAAATAGACTATTCTAATGCATCTAAATAGGCATGTTTATTCTAGGAATAGTCCTCTTTCACACCCAAACATGTGCAATCACTTCGAGCTACGTTCAACCAAATCGATCTCTTAAGGGTCCAAAGTTGCAAACTTCAACATGAGGTTACTCAGACACCGTGATGCTTATAAAATTTTCACCTAATTCTATGGGATTGCTTTGGGACCATCTACAATAACCTCTCTCAATTTTCATTATCTTAGAGTGGTTTTCCCCTAGTGTCCAGTTTTTAGTTGATGGAAAAAGTGTCAAGTGCAAGTAGTGGAAAGTTGCAAAGTGGTGCAACTTTCGTTCTGCAACTCGTGTGACCAAACAAACTGTTCCAATCTATCTAAATAGGTATGCTTACACCAGGAATGGTCCTCTTTCACACCCAAACATGCGGAATCGCTCTGAGCTATGTTCAACCAGATTGATCCCTTAAGGGTCCAAAGGGAAAAATGGCTGCAAACTTCAACATGAGGTTACTCGGACACTGTGATGCTTAAAAAATTCTCATCTAATCCTATGGGATCACATTGGGTCCCTCTACAATAACTCTCTCATTTTTTGTTATCTCGAAGTTTTTTTAGCGTGGTGTACAGTTTTCACTTGATGGAAAAAGTGTCAAATGCAAGTAGTGGAAAGTTGCATAAGTAGTGCAACTTTCGTTTTGTAACTCATGTGACTAAATGAACTATTTCAATCTATCCCAATAGGTATGTTTATGCTAGGAATGGTCCTCTTTTGTATCCAAACATAGGGAATTGCTCTGAACTACGTTCAACCGGATCAATCCCTTAAGGGTCCAAAGGGAAAAATGGCTACAAATTTTAGCATGAGGTTACTCAAATACCATGATGCTTAGAAACTTCTCATCTAATCCCATGGGATTGCGTTTGGCCCCTCTACAATAACCTCTCTCATTTTTCATTATCTCAAAAACTGTGTGACCAAATGAACTATTCCAATCCATTTGAATAGGCATGTTTACACTAGGCATGGTCCTCTTTCATACCCAAATATGTGGAATTGCTCTGAACTATGTTCAACCAGATCAATCCCTTAAGGGTCCAAAGGTAAAAATGGCTGCAAACTTCAGCATGAGGTTACTCGGACACCGTGATGCTTAAAAAATTCTTTTCTAATCCTATGTGATCGTGTTTGGCCCCTCTACAATAACCTCTCTCAATTTTCTTGTGGTGTCTAGTTTTCAGTTGATGGAAAAAGTGCCAAATGGAAGCAGTGTAAAGTTGCAAAGTGGTGCAACTTTCGTTCTGCAACTCATGTGGCCAAATGGACTATTCCAACATGTCCAAATAGACATGTTTATACTAGGCATGGTCCTCTTTCTCACCCAAACACGTAAAATCACTTCAAGCTACGTTCAACCAGATCAATCCCTTAAGGGTTTGAGTGTAGTATGTTGAAATAGGACATTCCACCTATTGTTCAGGCCATGTCTCGATGATATGGTCCTGATGTAAGTAGGATATGGAGTAGGAATAAGAAAATAGCATTAGTAAGGGCATTGGAAGAGATTACTAATGCTGCCCCTATTGAAAATTCAAAATTGAGGCCCCTTAAAAGCAAGGCTAGAAGAGATGAAAAGAACAAATTGCTTGAAAATAAGTTAGAATAGGTTGGAAATAGGGTCAGATTATGGATTTTGATGTGTTCAAAAGGTCTACAAGGACAAGGGAGGTCAAAATTATGTTATGGCATGACATGCCCTAGTTGGGAAAATAGGGGTTTTGAATGAAAAAGAGAGGTTTGATGGAGTAAACATGGGTAAAGTCAAGTGGCAACATAATTTGGTGGTCAATTAAGTTTGTGCAAGTAGAATGAAGAGTGTTGGAATAGGTTTTGAGGTTCAGGTTTCAGGTTTCGATTCGTTGGTTTGGCCAAAAAAATTTGAAGGGGGATTCAATTTGTTTTGGGTTCATTGGTACAACAAACATGTAAAAACAAAATATATATCTATGCAACCTCGAAGCATGAATTAGGATTAGAATATAACATATCATCATATAAACAACAAAGCCACCATAAAATTGAATGTCATTTAAAACAACAAAATTTCCAAAAATAATGTGTTCATAACCTATAAAAAAATGTGAATAAAATCACATTGATTTTCGTATGAAAAAAATCCATGAAACCATTGCTTGTTGCTTACTATTATGCTTTGCTAAATTTTTTCCAAGGATCCATAGCTTGTTTGAAAGTACTTTTTTTAGGCTTTTATTCATAGTAGCAAGGTAGTGAATTGTTTGATAAAATGCTTTGGTAGACATGTATGGAAAATGTGGTAGCATAGACAAGGTAGTCAACTATTTGAAAAAATGCCTCAAAGAAATGTGATTTCATTGTGATGGAATGGCATGATGAATGCCATGAAAAGATAATTGCTATGGATTGTCATGGAATTCCATCACCATTGAGACCACATTTCTTTGAGGCTTTTTTTCAAACAATTTGTTGCCTTGTCTATGCTATTGCTTATTATTATGCTTTGATAGATTTTTTCCAAGCATCCATAGATTGATTGGAAGCACCTATTTTAGGCTTTTAGCCATAGCAAAAAGGAAGTGAATTGTTTCATAAAATTCTTTGGTAAACATGTATGAAAAGTGTGGTAGCATAGACAAGGTAGTGAATAGTTTGAAAAAATGCCTCAAAGAAATGTAGTCTCATGGTGATGGAATGCCATGAAAATCCAAAGAAATTTTCTTGTCATGGCATTCCATCACCATGAGACCACATTTCTTTGAGGATTTTTTTTCAAATAGTTCATTTCCTTTTCTATGTTATTGCTTACTATTATGCTATGATATATTTTTTCCAAGCATCCATTGCTTTTTTGAAAGCACCTGTTTTAGGCTTTTAGCCATAGCAGCAAGGCAATGAACTATTTGATAAAATGCTTTGATAGACATCTATGAAAAATGTGTTAGCATAGACAAGGTAGTGAACTCTTTGAAAAAATTCCTCAAAGAAATAAGGTCTCATGGTGATGGAATTCCATGACAATCAAATGCTTTTGATTTTCATGGCATTCCATCACCATGAGACCTCACTTCTTTGAGGATTTTTTTCAAAGATTTCACTACCTTGTCTATGATATTGCTTACTATTATGCTTTTGATAGATTTTTTCCAAGCATCCATAGCTTGTTTGAAAGCACTTGTTTTAGGCTTTCAGCCATAGCAACAAGGTATTGAACTATTTGAAAAGATGTGGTAGTATAGACAAGGCAGTGAACTCTTTGAAAAATTGCCTCAAATAAATGTGGTCTCATAGAATGCCACAAAAATCAAATACAATTGGCATCTGCTCCTAGTTATTAGTTATACAATGTGAAGTAATTTCATAACTCCTTAGGTTGAATTTGTAAAAACTATATTATAATTGAAATTTTGTCATCTAATGGCATCTAGTTATTAGTTATGCAATGTGAAGCAATGCTTTGAGTTTGAAAGATGTGCAATGCAATGTAATCAACGATATGAATATAAACTACAAAAATCTATTTTTTACAATTTATTAGTTAAACTCTTTATTTTATTTGCTCTCTATATCTCTATGCTATGGAAATGCCTTTAATTTTATTTTATTTTTAAATTCTCTTGTTCTAATTTTTTTACCTTTTTTTAAAATCTGATTTTTTTGTAATTTTTTCTAGACTTTTCCCAATTTTTTCAAAAAATCTTATACTTTTGGTTTGTCGATTTTTTCCCCAAATCTTTTTTTCTGCTATGGTATAAGCACATATATTTTTGTAATTTATCAAGGATAATTTTTCAAACTTCCATGCATTGCTAATCTAAAAGGAAAAAAAACTTTCCTAATCTATATGCAGCCATGCTTTTGGCATTGTCAAAAAGAGTAAAACTTCCTTAATGATACAAAGGCATGGCCAAGCAGTTCTAACTCTTTACATGAGAGAAGAGAGATGTTGGAGAGTACATCAAGTCAATGAGAAAAAAAGTGTAATGTGTTTTAGTTTGTAGTATTCCTTTGTTTCTCTACAGATGAGTGATAAATTCTCAGTTTAATGATGCAGAACAATTTTTGAAGAAAGAAAGTTATGTCACAATCTGCTTTCAATCTAGCAAAGAAAAATGAAAGCTCAGCCTCCAAGAATTAAAATTATTTTTTGAAAAATAAATGAATAAGAATGAGGTAGTTAAGGTTCTTGAAGTGATTTAGACGTCACTTTTAGGGTTCCCATGGGTGTGGGTCAAAGTTGAAGTCCATAAAACATTAAAAAAAAGTTCAAAAAAATACTTTTTTGGATGCCTAGGCACATGGGTTTTGTCTTGGTTTTATTGGGTTCTATCTGGGTTTTGTATGGGTTCTCTTGGGTTTTGCTTGGGAAAACCAGACCCAAAAATGAAGGACCCTAGTTGAACCCATAGGAAAACTGAACTAGGACCCGCAACACCTGAGCGAACCAGAACCACAACCAGGGCTAAAATAAAAGAACCCAATAACATAGATAATGTGCCAAGAAGTTGACTACATCATCTACTTTAAATATTATGTTTTGCAAGTGTTACATGAAGATTATGTATCCTTTGCTTAATTCAGTTGTTCCAATCAAAGGATTAAATATAAATTGGAATCTTTTTATCAATCGTTTCATGGATTGCCAATTGAAAATGTGTTTTTTTCTTTTAAATAATTAGTTGTTTACTATCAATTAATTAATTTATTCAAGACAAACCATGAAAGAAAAAAATGATCAATGCTAGGGCTAACCAATTAATAAGTATACATGTGAATAAGTCAAGCATGTGCATGTATAAGGGAAGTACAAGTAGTCACAAACACATATGCCTTGAAGTATACACACAAATATATGGTATACACAACTTAATACAAAGTATATGCACGAATACAAGGTATACACATGAAAATGCATAAGTCACAAAGTATACATTGGAACACATGTAAGTCAAAAAGTATACACATAATTTGTAAAGTATACACTTGAATACACGTAACTCATATCTATTGAACCATGAATTTATAATGCAAATATGGACACCATTGATAAAAAAGATTTGTATTATCCATATAGCCATGTACGCATACATCAATATATGTTGATATAAGTATAAAATATAGTTACAAAATAGCCTTATAGGCTTATGAGAATGCCATATAGGCATACAATGTCAAATATATCCAATGCAAAATATCTACAAAATTGTCATGTCTAGGCATAAAACAAAGGGCTCTGGAATCAAAATTCATTTCTCTCCATGCTCTAGAAATAAATTCTTTCCATTTTTTTGGCGATCAGATGGCGATAAGTCCATCACTCATTTATGCTATGCTCGAGGAGTGCTCCTAGTGCTCCTCCTAGAGTTTAGCTCCTTGTGAAGTTTTAACTATTACAATAAGAAGTAAAGACATTAATATATAGAAATTACATTATAAAAAATGATATATTTGACAAAATAATCACTTACAACCATCTAACGATCACTCTCTATGATGGAGATATTTGTACCCCAATGTTGAGGTGTGATCAAGCCCTATATAAACCATGTCCAAATAGGAAGCAAAGTACAAATCAATAATGGTTTGATTTGTTTGTTTACTTTATGTACGTTGTTAACTATCATCTAGTGATGTTTTGAAGAGTTACCATCAAATTTAAAAGCCAAGGTTTTTGTGGTCTGCCAGATTAACTAGTCAAGGGATTTGAGGGTCATTTAAGGCTTGAATTCATCATGCCACCAATGTAGATTTAGGAGATTGGTGGGATGGAATGTATATAATTTTTTAGAATGTTTTAAGCAATTTGTGAGTGTACAAGAATAGGGAAATCAAGAAATATCTGATTGGTTGCTGAATCATATAGGAAATACAAAGTTTCCTTCATGGAAAGCATGGTTTTAGGGTGGTGTTCAATGCAAAATCATCCATGAAGGTGGGTGATGAGTTTCTAAAGCTTATGCAAGCTATTTCCATGGTGTTTGTAGTGGTGGTAGGAGTATTTAAGGTTTGTAAGTACCTTATGCAATAAATCCTCCTTTGTAGGGCTTGATTTGTGCATAGAATGGGGGTTTTTTGGAATAGTGATTTATGGAGCCTTTCTATCACGAAAAATGTTTGATTCTTTAGTTTTGTGACATGATGAATGACTGTTTTTACTCCTTTGGTATTTTGGTGATAAACTATGAGAACTTTATTTGTAATTTACGCCTAAATTAGTAGCCCTTTCTAGCGAACAATTCAGGAATCTGGTAATTTCTTTATGACAAGCTACTGAGAAATTTTGATATGTTATGATGTGTTAAAAAAGGCTCCTGAATGTACATTGGGAGTGTGGATATACAAAGTGAATGGAAAGGAATAACCCGATTAAGGGATATGTGACCTACAAGCAAAATGGTGGTAATACTATAAAATGTGTAATTCTATAAATATAGAGATTTAAAAGTTTATTTTGGCATAGAACCATCAATACAAAGATATAAAAGGTGTGTGAATGGTTTGGTGAAGGCCTTGAGGCCAAACATGATTTGATATTTTGTAGCAATATGTTCCTAGGTGGAAATGGTAATTTGACTGTAAGAACTTATGAATTTGATAAATCAGTATTATGTGGATATGAACTAGGTTTGTTTTAGTAAAAACCATGGTGTGAGTAATGTATTACAAGTTAGATGAAATGATTGAGGTGTAAATGGTTGATTTTATTATCTTGGTCTTGAGGAACTAGTTGGTAAAAGTAAAAATTTGGTGAGTTGTTTAAGGAATTGAAAGATTTAGATCTCTTTATCAGGCTTTTGCTTTGAATTTAGATAAATTGATGATGAAAAAGGTGTGTTAGGATCTGATGGATATAGGTTGTAACATGAAAGACTGGTTTTTGGTTATTTTTCCTAGGTAAAGAAAATTGAGTGGAAGGGTGCCTTGGTGAATGATGAAAGAGTGGATTGTTTATGACTCTAATTAGGTTTCTTGTCTAGATCAGTCATTTTTGTTGATAAATTAGATGTTTGAAGCTTGAGGATGATAAGAAGAAGTATTGAAATGAGTTGTCTTGTTGTTTCCTTGTGGTTTGCAAATGAAACAGTGTGATTTTTGATGAAAAGAGAAAAAAAATTTAGTTGATTATTCAATTTGATCTTCTCCTAATTCAATTTGGTTAGATGTACCCTAATGATTGAGTGTTTTGATATGATATTTTGCATCACTAACTGCCTTATCTATGCTATTGCTTACTATTATGGTTTCATATATTTTTTCCAAGCATCCATAGTTTGTCGTGTTGGTGCACCTTTGCAAGCACATGCCTCCATGTGAAGTAATTGCATTGTGCTGCTTATGTTGACTTTCTAAACAACTATATTGTACAGTTGAAATTTTGTAATCTATCAACATCTAGTTATTAGTTATGGAATTTCAAGTAATGTGAGTTTGAATGATGTGTAATGCAATGTAACCAACAATATGAATATAAAATGTACAAATATATTAATTAGAATTTATTAGTTAAGTTCTCTTTATTCTATTACCTCCATGTACGTTTGAGTAAATCCACTAGCAGTAGGAGGTGTTTTCTTGAAACCTCCAATATTAGCCTGTTCGAACATTCAAAATCACATATTAAAATACCATTCGTAAAACAATGCTATTAACATGTAATAAATTTAGAATTGTTTACTAGTTACATATCCCACTAATAGGTGTACTAAAAAAATAAGTAGGTGGATGACCGTGTATCTAGTCTCAACACTGTGACCTTGCAATTTTATAATTGAGATTTAATAAATTAAATTCAATGAACATGCTAACTTTTACCTGAGTATCAATGCCATATGCATGATGCAAAATGTCAGTCATCCTCTCCATCCCTATAGATGCATACAGATCCTGTGTAGCATCCTTCTGAGTGCCAGTGGGGTCATATGAACAAGTCGGCCCACAAGATTGACACACATGGGTTCGAAGGCCACCACCCAAAGACTCCCTTGGATGGCGTTGTACAATAGGGATAGTATGATGGATGACACTTTGAGTCAAAGTGTTGATCACCTACAATGTATGTACGTTGGTACTCTCCTTCGCAAGAACAAGCATAACAATGTGCTCATGAGGTGGCCTAGCAAAAGGTCGTATCCCTTGTTGTGTAGGATCCGGTTGTGCACAAGCCCTATCCTGAGCTGACCCCCCACCTATCCCCTAGAACTCCCTCATATCAAAATAATTTTGGATTTGGTTCAATACAAACTCACTGTATAGTTTCTTAAGAAAATATTGGGGTACTTCACAATTGTTGCACTATGAGTAATCAAAGACCAAGTATCACCTATCATAAAAATGGTTCCTAATCTCTTGCTGGTGGCACTAATGAATAGGAAACCTCTTCATATTGAGGCTAAGATTTTGATGTGTTCTAGGGTCAGTGAATAAAGAGCACAAATCACCTTTAGTAATTTTTAAATATTTTACTTGTCTATATGATAGTTTATCTGCATAATATGCCCTAGCTGCCTACCTCCTATCTTGCTATCAAGTTATTTGTTGGGTAATTGAATCTACATTTTTTGACATCTCTTTCAATAAAATTGCTAGGGTCATTCTTTATATGGTTGAAGTATTTGGATTACTCAACCTACTGATAAAATCCTTAATTTTTTTTTTGTTGTTCTCAATTTCACTCCTCAAATTTTGTTGAGTGTTAGGAGGGTGTTGAGTGATTGGTCGGGGGGGCTGATTTTGTTGTTGTGGATTTTCATGCTGTTCCTGTTGAGGATTTTGAGGATTTGTAGGATCATTTGCATCTCCTACAATTTTAAAAAAAAAATCAAATCTAACCTATAACAAACAAAATCAACTTGAAACTAAGAAATTCAAAATAAATAGCAAACAATACTTACCTCGCCCACCTCTTCGTCATCATGGCACCATCTTTACAAAGAAAAAGTAATTGTTGTTAATGAAATTTTGTAGAATTCCTCCTCCTAGAATGTGAGCACAAAATGAGGGTTTTTGGCCACGGGAAAAGCAGAAAAACAAACAACAGAAAATGAATCACTTTCACTTTTTTTTTTCCTTTTAAAATGACATAACATGAGTACATTATAATGCGCTTGCCTTATGTCATTTTCTTTTTTTTTGGAATTGGCCACAAAAGTGTAACCCAACTTTATGCACCCACCCAACTGTCAATTAGTGAGCTCAAAGTGCAACATTTTGGTGTTGCAAATAAGTTCATATAACCATGTCTACGGAAGCAGGATTTGTGGATGGGTTCATAGAGCCCCCCAATATTGATTTTTTGGCAACACCCACTGGTGCCCCTACAGAGTCGGGCTCTGAGGGCATGACCCCATAGCCTTTTGATCCTAATTTTGTAAGTATGATTTCACTTTATCTTATACTTGTTGCAAATTTGGTGTTATTGTTTCCAGTTCTCTTCCCTTGTAGGTGTATAATATGTATATATATGTATATCTATATGTATGTATATATATATATGTATATGTATATGTATATATGTATAGATGTACATGTATATTTATATGTATGTATATGCCTGTATATCTACATGTATGTATGTAAATGCATGTATGCATATGTATATGTGTATGTGTATGTAAATGCATATGTATATTCATATTTTTATGTCTATGTATATGCAAAAAGAAATACTACAATATGATAGATTAGATATGTACATAGCAGATTTTGCCTAATTACTATGAAATTAATGCCAGAATGACTCTTTTGATAATGCATCTTAATCAAAGAATAGTTTCTCACACTACAACATTCAATATTGCATTTACTTTGTCCACCTGCATTTACTTTGCTTTTCTTGCCCCCATTGTGTAGCAATGGAAGAATGCATTAAGCCTTAGACGAGAAAAGACTTACTATCCAACCCTCCTTGTATCAAGGTTGCCAAGTCCTATATGTATATGTATGTATGTATATGTATGTATATGTCTATGTATATGTATACATGTATATATGTTTGCATATGTATACATGTATATACACATGTTTTTATGCATGTATATATTACCCATGAAACTAATTTTATATCCACGAAGTCCATAATCTGTAATTGGTCCTACATTAACCCGTCCAAAAACAAAGATGCATACGCATAACTAAAATAATAAATGGAGGCCAATAAAACTACTAACCCTAAATATATTTTTTTAGGAAAGGTACAAGATTCAACTACAATTTAATATTTTGTAATGTTCAAACTATGTTATTCCTTTTTTGGTCATTCACAGATATTGATACATATACAAATTGATAGACATATATATTTTGTTATATGTTTATGTGTAATTTCCACTTTCAATATGTGTACGGGTATACATGTATATTCATATATCCTAATGTACTTGAGCTTTTATGTATACTTGTAGGTTGTATGGGTACACTCAAGTTGCACAACCCAATCAATTATTGAATTTAAATATGGTAAAAAATAGTAATGAAACTATTTCTACTATAGAGAGCATAGAGAGGAAATATACATGAAGTTCCACATAAAATAATTACAGCAAAAGATAGCTACAACAACCACATTTGCACACCAAAATGGTAACAATCCTCCCTTAAGGCACATAATTCCAATGACAGATCCCAACCCTTGTATAGAATCACAAAAGAGCTCCCCTATTACACGAACACAAGAACAACACCTCCAAGAAATATTAAACGATAGTTATCTTGCTATGGTAAAGCAATTTCAACATCGATTATAGATGCACTTTCCAACCTTTCTATTATCAAAATATGTAGGGAAAGCTACATAGGGATGTGCACTCGAATGTTAGGGTCAGAGGCCATATGTGTAAGGTGTTATTCTGAAAAAGGTTCCTATCGGTTTAGCTCCACAAATGGCATGGTCCCAGGCCCACAACCATTGTTACTTAAAAAGTTAACATAGGTTGAAGAGATGCTTATTGTTAGGGTGGCTCCAATTTTATAGGTTACCCATGCTAGAGGAGGCCAATTTAATTATAGTGACCACATGATAAGCTTCCCTCAGTATATCACAAGCATATCCAAACTTTTACCGCATCGGCTGCAAGACCTTCAGGTCATGATCATTCATAGGACCACCATTGAAGGTGGGAATTATGCTTGTTATGTTAATAAAAATCATGTCATGGATGCATTAAAATACAAAATTCAATATGACAAATGCTACAATGATGTTGAGATTGATGTTGAGGCTCTTAATATGTTACCTGATGTTGCTATAGATGTGTCTAGTTTCTTGTATACAATAGACCAATATTTAGATGAAGACCTAATGCCACTAACCAACTCAACAAATGTTGGACAAGAAGAAAATGGCTCTTCAAACATTTCATCATTTATTCCTTGCTTACCAAATGCTAGATGAGAGTTGCAAGCAATAAAAGATGTCTTGCAAATTGAAAAAAAAGAGAAAAATATCTTATTGGCTTGAAATTAGCTCTTATCCTATTAATGAATACAACACTAAAGGTTTATTTTCAATGGCCTTTCCAACATTATTCCCCACTAGAGCAACACTTCCCCTTCAACCAAGAAATATTAAAATTCACTTGCGTGAATATGCCCTCCACCTAATGAGATATTTTGACCACAAATTTGGAAAACGTGTTAGGTTTAGATACTTTCTCTACAACTTGACTATGAGACATCACAACCAACAAGCTATCTCTATTTTTGTTAGAGTGGATCTTGAGGACAGAATCCCCAAGTCATTGACTATTTTGTGGCAACAACTTGAAGCTGCTCCCGACCACCAACTAGCCAAGAAGTTGATGTGATTTGGCACATCATTGCATGGAACTCACTCTTTCTAGAGCTCTTGTTGGGCCCAGCTAACCGGAATGATCGAAAAACTTGGTATACCGACCCTTTTTCTCATGTTGAACTATGTAGACACAAAATGGGCTGACCTACAAAATGTTTTGTCTTCTACATCTTGTTTAGAAATGGATCCTTCAACAAAAATGCTAATATATAGGGTTGTTCAAAATCCACATATAAAATATTTATATTTGCATCATAAATTCTCAATTTTTCATGTGGAGGTGATCGAAAAGATTTTTCATGCAAAAGATTAATGGTATAGATATGAATGCAAACATCATGAATCTGCACATGTGCATGGTTTTCTATGGCTTCCAGAAGCTCCTGACATGGATACTCTTGATTGGTCCAATGACTATGATGTTACCATAGCAAGGAACTTTTTTGATAGATATGTTTTAGCTTGGAATCCACGTTGCCCTGCACAAATATTGCTTAAAATGTATCATTGCTCTGAAGAAAACTTGTGCTTCCTTGCCATGAGCCAGATCCTAACCAATGATCCAATCATAGATTATGAAGAGTTTCTAAACATAGTTGAAAGGCACACAAAATGCTCTGAATATACTTGTTTAAGAAGAAAAGGAGAGCAATTGCAATGTCGGTATAAAGCACCATGGCAGCAACAACTTACCTCTACATTGACATCTAATGTTGAGTCTAACAAATCCTACAAGCCAACAATAAATGATGATCACCTAAATATTCATAGCCTAGATATGCTTGCAATTTGACATGCCAATGTTGACTACCAGCTAGTTGTTTCTAGGAAAAAAAATTTTGAATTATATTTCAAAATATGTAGCTAAATCTCAGAAATAATTAGAAAATTATCTAGATATGTTGAAAAGAGTTGCAAATACAAATATATTTGAGGATAGAGCACTAGTTTCATATCAAAAATTGATGATGAATTTTATTGTGGAATGTGACGTCTTTGCATAGGAGATGTGCCATATGTTACAAAAATTTCCTCTTCTTACTTCAAATCAATGATACGTTCACTTGAATGTTGGAAAAAAGACATGGTTTCATATAAACAAAGATGATACTAGTGAAGAGATGCCAATAAACTATATTCACTGCTATATGCAAAGGCCTCCAAAGTTAGGTTATTTATCCCTAATTGACTTGGTCCACCTATATACACACTTGCAACAATGTAAAAAGGCTAAATGGAAACCAAGGTACCAACTTGCAATTTTCCTTGTTTACCCATTATTTAAGACTACCCCTATTGAAGATACAAAGATATTTGAGACATTTTCTTGGAATACACTTAAGTTATACAAACCTTTCCGGAATAGACAAACAGATATAGGTCTTCTGAAAGAAGAGATAATAGAAAATTGGAAACTTTTAAAAATGGCTAGTTATCATCCTTGGCATGTTAATAGACTTCTAGTTACATCCACAATTGAAGCGGATGATAGTGATACTAATGATTTGAACTATCATCGTCCTATAGATGAATATGAATGGGAAGTTTTCTATTGGCTTGGTACTACTAAAAACTTTAGTATAAATTAGCTTCAACTATTGGGTAGGCAAGATTTTGATGTGAACCATCCATGGAATGCAAACCATGTTCCTAAAGAACTACATAATATTTATTTTTATTTTATCTCATCAGCGAAGGTATAGCATGAGAAAGCTATAGTTCAATTCTTTCCTATAGATATGTTAGCCCATCAAATTTCACCAAAATAATAATTGGCCCTTCACATAATCCAAACCCATCACATGCAGCCTTTACTCAAAGCCCCTCTTCGCATGATTATTCAAGGGATAGCTGGCACTATAAAATCCTTCTTGATAAATTGTATTTGAGAACAAATGAACACATCTTTTGTTGAACCCAATAGCTACTTTCCCACATTGGCTCCTATAGGTGTTGTTACGTACAACATATGTGCCTCTACAATCCATACAAAACATCAAATTCCCATAAAGGATATGAATCCTTTGCAAGGGAAGCAATTGACATTATTCCAAGAACATTTTAAGTATATTTAGTACATTTTGATCGATCAAATGAGTTTTCTAGGCCCAAAGTTGCTACTAAAAATAGATAGTCAGTTACGCCAACCATTCCTAGATAACCAAGTAGAGCCATTTGGCAGTGTTTCTATGATCCTTGTTGGTGATCTTGCCCAGTTGCCACCTATCGTGGATACACCTATTTATGCTTCATGCTCATTGGTTGTAGTCATGTGGCACACTTTCATGGTCTCAATAACCATAGACACTATATTTCACCAAAAATGAGATAGTCATTCATAACAAAAGTTTCAAAAAACCCCTCTCCATATAATAAATATTGAAGCTCTCCATGATTATTGGGAAGAGCTTATTAAACAAAAAAAAAAATGCTCTCAGCAACAAAAATAGAGAAATTTGATGTTGCTACACATTTTTTTGCAACTAATGACTTGGTCACATTCCATGACAAAAAAATGATCAAACAGTTAAATCTATCCATAGTCATTAACATTTCTTGGATGCCACAACAATAGGCATTTGATCATGAAGATGATGAAAAAATTCTCCTAGAATTGCTACTTTGTGTTGGTGAATAGTTGATGCTAACAATGAATTTGTGGATTTAACCTGGCCTAGTCAATGGATCCCTTGGAGTTGTTACAAATATTGTGTACAGTCCACATTTTAAACTGATAAACCCACCTAACTATTTTTTTTCCTCTTTTAAAATTACATTGGTCCACCATGGGACCTAGAACATCTGAGACATCCCCATCCCTTCTATAATTCGAGGGATTCAAACACAAATTCGACTCACTATGGTATGGGGAATCACAATACATAAAGTACAGGGCTTAACATTGGATAGAGCAACAATAAACATAGGTAGCAAAGAGAGGAAAGGGTTGAATTTTACAACTATTTCACGTGTAAAATCAATTGAAAAAATTTGTATTGATCCAACTTTCTCATTTGAGAGATACTCTAGGCTTGGCACAAACAAGTACACTGCTCATTGTCATAGCAAAGAAATGTGTATGGAATAACTGTAGCCTTTTCCAAGTGCTTTTGGTTCCACCTGATAGGCTAACTACCAAACAAGGCTCCAAGATAATTATTCTTCCAACTGCCTCAACCTATGTGACATTGCCTTCTCAATCATTTTTCCAAGTTGAATCTTTAAAAACCATACCAAGTAATAATTTTTGCAAAACGTGTATAATTCTAAAGATGCATAAAGATACTATGCACAAATAACTAGAGGCTTGAACTTGTACAGGCCAATTCCATATTTTGATGTTTCTATTCTATTGATTTGTTGAGTTATTGCTCTAATATTTCATTGTTGATGATTTTACTATATGGCATTCAAACCAATACACTCTTTTGTATATTCCATTTTCCCATCTTTGTTCAAGTGTTTTAAAGTTCCATGATGTCAACTATTTATTGTCATACCTAGAATTCTCTTCCAGCTGATTTTAACATACAATGGTGTAAACATACAGTTATAGTTCTTACACATTAATGCATATGCAGATAGAAAAAACTTCATCTCTCTAAGATGCACGAAGATTGGAAGCAAGAATAACTAGAAAAAAAAAGTTCTATAAATCAATAATGTCTTTAGAACATTCCAATATATTAAACTATATATGCACATGTTGTAGATGCATTCTCAAAAAAAATTGTCTTCCATTTGACTAATAAATTTAAAATCCTCCAATGATATTGTGTTTTCTATTTTGACAGCCTATATACGTTGACTTCTCACATTTCTCCTCCGTGCTTTCCTTCCACAAATTTTAATTTCTTGCTATTACCTTTTCTATTAGCTTTATTTCATTCAAATTGCTACAAATGTTTGTCTACAAAATTCTTTTTGTCATTTCACTGTTCCACTATTCCTATATATTACATTCATAAATATATAGTCTTGTCTACATTGATTTTCTTTTCCATGATACATGATGAAATTCCATACTATTTGTTATGGCTTGCTCGAGCATGTCCATAATGATCATTGAGTTTATTGGCTTCATGGTTTCCTTAGCATGCCTAGCTCAATGGACACAAAATGGTAGGTGCTTGCTCATGTGACAATTGATAGATCCTTACATTGTTGCAGAATGCCATCCAAATTATTACATCTAATATTCATTGTTCTAATATAAGGATATCAATTTTTTTCACTGCCTTGTGAAATGACATACTTTGATATGTGTTTCATAGAAAAAATTTCAAAGAAATTACTATGCACCTCCCTTATGTGCCAATCTGGCTCGAGCTCCACAATTGTCCTCCTCTGTAGCTTGCAACATCTTTGTTGCTCTTCTTGTGGTAAGCAATTCCATAATTCCTTTTCCCCATTCAATACTTATCTAATTTCAGAGATGTATTTTGATATAACAATACAAAATGTTTCTTTGTAGTTGTATCATGTTGCACTCAATGCAAAGATAGATCAATAACCAAAAATACAACCCATGTATTTGAAAATTGGTCTTGGAAAGACACCCGGAGCTCTAAGTGTAAACAAGGTTTGTTTTACATATTTATATTTTCCTATTTTATATATTCAATTTTCCCCTCCCTCCATGGCTAGATACCCTCTATATATTTGTTGCTTTATATAAACATTCAGGCATAGATTTATACATGTAGTTGGCTACAATAACTATAGTTTGTTTTTCAAATTATATTTTCCCATGGTCCTATACTTGCACCTCTTATGTAAACCCCAATGGGAATTTCAAACAAATAGCTGAAAGCCAAATGTGAACTATTGCATCAATTTCTTCTTTTGCATTGATATGTTTCATGATATTATGTTTCTCTTATCTCTTTCAAGCTCCCTATATTTTGTATTAATATGTTTCATGTTATTCTCTTTCTCTTATATCTTAAATCGCATATTAAACATATTAATACAAGATAGACAATTTGTGTAAGAATTGAGCTATGAATTCAAAATTGAATTTTTACTCTTTTCTAGTCAACCCAAGCAAAAAAAGAAATTCTAAAAGAGCTATTAGAATAATACTTCACAGCTAGAAAAATACTCTTAATATGTAATTGCTCGTATGTTAATGGCTATAATGCCAAAAGTGGACAAAGATACTTGCAAACAATAAATAGACAATAGGAAAAACACTATTCCTCTCCATATTTTTTTTATGATAGAAAGAATATTTAACTGTAATTTCTCCACCCATGCAGAGGGATAATCTCTTTCAACTCTCCAAAATGCGTACAACATCAAAGATACAACCATATAACAAGGAATAATAAGCATGCATTAGTGTTATTCTAATACCTATTTTACAATTTCTCCAATTTCCTATACTATTTAGTATGAAGCAATGCATCTATAATTTTTAATGAAGTTTGTGGGGTTAGACTCTTGCTTTCATCAAGCCATCCATGAATAGGATTTACTATCTAATAGCTCTTTTACAATTTGTGTTTTTAGACAAATAGACAACACCTGTCCAGGGCTTTTACTAACAGCCTGGAGCTTACCTCTTATATAAAGGATCTGGCTAAATCTTCCTCATTGGTCAATACACACAGATAACCAAAACCATAAACCAACAGTGAACAAATTACTAGCCCTAAGCATATTTTTTAAGGAAATAAAGGACATTTAATTGCAATTCCTCCATCCATACAGAATGATAATCTCTTGAAATCTCCACAATGGGTATAATGGCAAAGATATAAACATTTGACAAGAAGAAATACACAATAAATTAACCAACTATGCAAACCACTTAGGGAAAATGATGTACACTATACATATATCTATATATATATATGTGTGTGTGTGTGTGTATATGTATATATGTACATATATGTATATATATACATATGTATATATATACATATGTATATATATACATATATACATATGTATATATATATATACATATATACATGTATATATATATATATACATAGATACATGTATATATATATAGATACATGTATATATATAGATAAATATATATATAGATAGATACATATATATATATAGATATATATGTATGTATACATATATATATATATATATATATATATGCATGTATACATTTATATACATGTATACGTATACTATATTACATGTATATATAAGTATATATGTATACTAGGTAATTTGCATAAATGATTAATTTATTGTTCATGCCTTTCAGTATCTCCTTATTGTCCCTTTTGATACCAGATTGTAGGGTTTTAACACTCATGTGATATGAAATTTGTGATGAATTATATTAATTAAATTGCATTGTCAAAAGACCCATTTTGAACAGTATTTTCTTAATGCTATGGAAACTATTATATCATAGCCCAACATGTGTAAAATATGTTTCATGGCTTATAAGTGTTATTGTGATAGTTCTTGAATCTGTTCAGCTTTATATCTTTAGCTGATACACTAGTTGTTTGAAATTTCTATTTGTTAAGCACAAAGCTATGAGAATGCAATTGAATAAACCTATTTTCTTGCATATTTTGGAATACATATTCATAATGCCGAAATTCCTATTTTGACCATGCAATTGAATTAAAAATAGTTTTGTGCATATTTCGGTGTATACTATTCCACACTACAACATTCTCTACTTTTTGCATCGTTTGTGCTATACACATTCTCTACATTTATCCCCTTTGTGTCATTATATTTGATTTAAGTGGAAATCCTTACAAATATGATGTATATTGTCAATCGCTACATAATTTATTCTTGTGTTTGCATATATACATTTGCACATTCATTGAGTTGCTTGTCTGTACCCTGCTAACAAATAGAGTAATTGTATATGCTAAGTGTTTTCTCGCCCAAGGCTTAATGCATTTTTTGGTTGTTTTACTATGGCGGTGGATGAAGTAAATGTGGTTGGCCAAAGTAAATACAATATTGAAGGTAGCAGTGTGGGAAACTATATTTTGATTAAGTTGCATTACATGTATATGTATATGCATATATATGTATGTATGTATGTATGTATGTATGTATGTATGTATGTATGTATGCATATATGCATGTATGTATATATATATATAGAGAGAGAGAGAGAGATGTATACATGCATATATATATATATATATGTATGTTCATATATGGTCATCTAGTATATGTATACATGTATATATATATGTATGTAAATGCAATATTGAATGCTGGTGTGTCAAAGAGTATACTTTCATGAAGTTGTATTGTTAGAAGAGCCATTGTGGTGTTTGTTTGATAGTAGGCTATTGTTAAATTTGTCCCATTTTGCTCTATTTTTTATCAAGTTGGAGGGTTTTAAAACTATTAAGCTGCGGAATTAGTAAGTCATTTTCCATGGGTGTTTTGCATAAATTATTAATTTATTTCTTGTTTCTTTCATTCTCTGCTTATTGTTTGTTTTGATAGCAAGTTTTAGGGTTTTAACACTAATGTGCTGCATAATTTTCAAATTGTTCAATGCTCAAACAACTCAATCCAATGCTCCTTATGGTTTTCAAGCATCACCAACAGGACATGTAGGTCCAAAACTTCTTCATTGTCAATAAATAGATTTGTTAGCCCACTTGTAAGTATTATTCGTCATTTCTACTTTCTAGTTGTGTTTATTGATTTTGACTATATATTTACAAATCTTTGATCCTTCGTTACTCATCTTCTTTCCCCGTCAATTATCATAGCTCTCTCTTCTATTTGCAGGTGCTAGGCTAAAGCATAAATGATAATTCCAAAAGATGGAATTCCACAAAATTTCCAGTGGATGTTTCATATTGATTTTGCTCGAGTGTTTGGCTAGGGTCCCCGAGGCTCCATTATGCCAATATGGTAGGGTGGATAATGAGCATTGGTTTTTTGTTTTGGATTTTCATTCCATATATATTTTCTCACATAGATACATATATAGAAAACATGGTTTGTAACAATATGTTTCTTATGTACTACCAAGTCGTGGCAACAAACTATACACTTTTATCGTCTCACCCTGAAACAACATGCATTTGTTATTTATCTATTTTGACTCTCTAATTCCACTATGCAATCATTCATTTAAAAGTCGATTCTCTTATTCTAAATTGTGATGTAATTTGCTATACTTGTCTTCTATTAAAAATTTTATTGTGGGTTTCGGCTCATCTATGACTTGGCTATGATTTTTAACTGTTCTTTTAATAGTTGTTTTACAATTTCCCTATATTTTCTATAATATTTAGTGGCAAACAATGTAGCTTGAATCTTCAATTAAGAAACCAATTTTACATAGAAATTGGTGTCACACCTTGTCTAGATAGTAATAGAATTACAAGTGGAGATGCCTACAACTAATTTCCATCTCTCATCAAAAAATAGATGCATACTAAAACTTCAATTTCCAAAACTATAGAGATATACTAATTATAAAAAGTATTCAATATTGAATGTCTTCCTTTGATCGTAAAAATGTGTACCTTTTTTATCCAATTTTAAAAATTGCACGCATGGGTGATAATCCTTACAAAAAATTCAATTTACTTCAAAATTAAATAATTAATTGATTGTATGGCCTACACAAAAAGCGACAATATACATGTGCATTTGTTGCCAATAAATATAAAACTGAAATAGTCTTGCTAGAAGTAACAATTATTTAAAAATTGATTTCCTAATATTTTAATAGTATTAAATAAAATTTATAGAAATGATTCATGCATTCTAACTCATGTGTTTCATAAATGGTGATCTCTACATGCAAAAAATAAGCTTCAACCCTCCTTACCACAACAACACCTTGCCACGGAAGACCCCTATTCACTGATTGTTGCATGCATGTACATTCAACTACTAGTATAACTAGTATGCATATATTAAATATTAATATATATAAAATACGCTGAGAGTTATCATTATCGAGGTGTCTATTGCAATGAGAAAAAATTATGAAAATAGGTGCCTAACCAAAACCATAACCCTAATTGAACTCTAATCCTAACCCTATCTCTAACCCTAATTGAATTGCAATTGTAATACTAACTATAAGTGATGCTTAACTGTATTTGAAAACTAATATATCCTAAACCTAATTGAATTATTTCCCTAATTATACCCTAACTTTGATTGAACTTTGATTGAACCCTAATCATAAACTCAATCCTTAGGAAACTCTAATACAAAATGAACACTTATTAAACTCTAACCCTAACCCTAATTAAACACTAACCATAATTAAATTGTAACCCTATTAGGACCATAACCTTAAACTTAAACCTTCCTTGAATTGTAACTATAATTGAACAGTAACCCTAACCCTAGTCCAAAATCTTATCCTAATTGAACCCTAAGCCTAATTAAATCCTATCCAAAACGCTAACTTAACCAACTTTGTGAGGTTTATTTATTTAGTATTTCTTATTGATTTATATGTTAAATCTTTGTTGTTTCTTTTTTATCTTAAATCTTTCTATTTATTTCTTTGATCTTTTTTAATTTATTTGAACTTTGTGAACATTTTTTGTTTAATTTTTATCTTTGATTTATTTATTTCATCTTTTAATTTATCTATGGTAAAAATTCTCAATTTTTTGTGATTTATTTTATATTTTTCTTTGTGACTAAATCTGTTTGATTTATTTCTTTGATCTTTTAATTTATACTTGATTCATTTATTTGATATTTTAATAAATTTTTGTGATCAAATCTCTAATTTTCTTTTCTAATTGATTTATCTTTGCAATCAAATCTTTGATTTCTCTTTGCTATCAAAAATTTTATTTTATTTTATCTTTGATTTCTTTTTGTGATCAAATCTCTTTGATTTTGATTTTTTTGTTTCCGTGAGTCTCTTTTTTGTTTCATCAAATCTCTTTGTTTTGATTTTTTTTGTTTCAAGTTTGATTTGATTTTTTTGTTTCATGAAATCTCTTTGATTTGATTTTTTTATTTCATCAAATCTCTTTCTTTTGATTTTTGATTTTTGATTTTTAAAGATTTTCAATATTTTAAATTTAGACACCTACTCTTATATTCAATAGTAAATTTAGTAAAATTATTCATTACTTTCTTTTTAAAATTTTAGAAACTTTTTTTATGTGTAGTAATTTAACATATATTTTAATATCTTATCTTTGTAAATAATTAATATTTTTTATTGAAAAAGATTACTTAAATAAGCTTATATAAAAAAATAAGTGATATCTTCTTTTAGAAATATTTTGAATATTTTTTTTACTTTTAAATTTTGTAATTATTTAATTATTAAAATGATAATTAGTTATTTGAACTAATTTTGCCAATATTTTTGTGACAAATAAATCTTTGATGATTGAATGCATTTATAAAGTATTATCAATTTCAAAATCTCAATCACATTAAAAATTTAACTATGTTTACTAACAAAGTAATCATATAAGATTGCCTTGGATGCATAGGCAGACACATCCTTTGCTTATAATAAATTCATGCATTAAATTATAATATTTGACAAACTACTCCAATTGTTCTAATTAAAATCTTTACACCAGATAGCGAAGATCACTCCAGATGTTGATGAGAGAAACAAAAGTATTGATATTCAGAAGAGCGTATCTCAACTCTTTCCCAATCTGACCCATCTTGTCAATGGATCTAAATAATATAATCATGTCCACACTCACAAGAGCCTTACCCAAACAGGATCTTAATGTTTTTTTTCTGTGGACTACTTTTGCTTTCCTATTTATTCATAGGATTTTGTCAAGTTGATCTCAATTTTCTTCTCTTCTTCATTTTCTATATTTACATATTCTCCAACATTCTCAATCTCCATAGTTTCATTTTGAAAAACATGAACAATTGGTCTCCCACAATTATAATCTACAAAACTGAACCAATTATAATCTGCCAAACAAGGTAAGCTTCCTCAACTCTAGTAAGTGCGCCCTGCTTCCACTTACCTTTGCCTAAATCTCCCACCTGCTTCCACTTACCTTCAATTCCATATGTGCTTGTTTGGTCCATGAAGCTACTCTTTAATCACTGTATTGAATACCTACCGAGGATTAGTACCAAAGATCCGTAAGAAACACAGATCATCATGCAAATCTGATTTGGAAGCTTTGATAAAAGAAATTTGTCATCTACACAAAAGCCTATTATTAAGATAATGAACACGTTACTCATGGAATGGGATTAAATAGTCATCGGAATGAATATCAGAACAAACAAGGAGAAGAAGATTTGTGCAAGTTTAATGAATTTTTAGAGCAAAACATTAATTAAAAAATCTATCTAGAAAATAATTTTCTATCAGAAACAGAGCTTTGTAAACTTCAAAGTTTTTCCCAAACAAAGTGGCATATCCAAGTAAATGTGGTGCAGTTCAGGAGAAATTCGGAAGGGAGATGAAATAGCTTGGTATGCAGATGGAGATACAATGGTTCGGAATGAATCCAATGACAGCTAATACATTTGGTAATCAATTAATTGCATACGACAATAATAATATTACATCATAAGCTTTGCATTTGTTTGCTCTTTTCTCATATTTTGACAAAGAAATCCAGAACTTACGAGGCATCTTCAAATCATGTGAATCCATTGTTGATATTCGTACACATGTAGAGATCTCAGATTTGAAAATAGACTCATACTTGGAATTGAAGGTTGATTTAGCTCCGATGGTTGGATAATCGGTTTTCTTCAGAATATGAAGCTGCAAAGATGGATGGACAAATATCTCCTTTGATCATAGCTGGGAGAGTTGCTGGTTCTTCAGGCATTTGGTTTTCTCTCAAACATCAAGTAGCAAAAATGGGAAATCTTGAAATGGAAGCAGATTACAATAAATAAAAAAAACCTTTTTGTTGAAATGGAAGTGGATTACAGAATAAAGCTTTTTCAAACTGCAGCGTAGGGTCTTGTAAATGACAGTGATGAAATGGGTTATTCTCGACAATATATAAAGAAAATGGCTTGAACAGTTATGCCAACGCATTCATAATGCATGCGCCTCATTATCTTCCACTACCGGCACTCACAACGCGCCTCCTCTTCCACTACCAGCACTTACTCCTTTCGCCATTGTGATAGCCAGCAAGGATGTCAATTTTTTTTTAAAAGGGTTTTTGTTTACGGAGAAACATTCTTCCCTCTACAAATGAATACGCCTCTCGGCGTAAATATACAAATTTCTCCTTACACTAAATTTTGAAAAAAATCCTTAAATAAAAATACTTCAATTTAATAATAAAAATAAATACAAAACTTTTTAACAAATTCCGTTCTTATATTTTATAATAAAATCTTTTTCCTTAAATGAAAAAGATAAGACTCCTTTACAATTACATAGGTGATAAATATCTCAATATTCCCAAGTTTGAAGGGATTGAGTGTACGATTCATCAACCTTTTTAACTTCATGTTAGAGACAAGAAGTATGAAAAACACCAAGTCTACATTAATTTCTTTGATATCCAAATTGACTTTTAGATATGAGATATACGTGTTATACATTCGCTTTAACAACGCTATAAATTTTTAGGAGTTATTATAACTTTACTACGTTGGATTAAGTACGTATAACAGAAGCATGATAAAAATCGACTTTATATTACGAAATGAAGATTTTTTATTGGATTTTGGAAAGCTATTTGCTCACAACACACATAAGATGTACTTCTATTCACATAACCACTAAAGCGCGACAAGAAAAATCCAGTATAGTAAAAACAGCATAGAACGAGGGGCATACAAGGGGATGGATGCAGTTCATTAATATGTAAGAGTGACAGTGAATTTGACCACTGTCTCGTCGACTGTGTGGGAAATGGTCTCTATCAGAGCATGGCCTTGAGCGTCGTGGAAAACCCCGCTTCCTCCGACTACTGCGACCTCCCTCTGCGGTAATGCAATGTTGTCTTTGCCTGAGAATTCGATGCTACTACCTTCGTATTCAGATCCTTCAAATTTGGCAGTGAAAGCGAGCAACAATGTATTGGAATCTTCATCTTCAGCAGGGTTGGGCAAGTGATAATAATATCCCTCCCCCTTTCCAAGCACAGCAGAGGAGTGGACATCAGGTCCTTCTGTCAGGGTGTCCTCAATCACAACCACATTAGTCAGTGGTATACCCGAGGCCCCTCCAAGAGAATTCTGAGGATTTAGCCCACCATTAAGAATATTTGTGTTGGGAAAGGAGTTCTGAAGGCCTAAGCCTGGTGCATTGAGACCAAGGCCAGGAATGAGTGAGCCTATGCCCTGTACTCCTCCGTTGGGGATGAAGCCGAGGCCGAGGCCAGTGGTGGAAGAGATGGGTAGCTGGCCAAACAATGGAGAATTGTTGATTGCTCCGCTTGGAATGGTTAATGGGAGAGGACCATTCCCATTCCCATTACCATTTCCATTGAAGTTAATGTTGTTTCCAAAAGGGCTTGAAAGACCAGGGATGGCATTGCCACTGCCTTGAAGTCCTATTGGAAGCCCTCCAACTCCTAGTCCAACTTTGGCAGTTGGGCTGGGTCCTTCCATTATATGGTGCATGAAGAAGGTGATGGTCTTCGGACTTGAAGACCCTTCCTCTTCTACTTCTTGGCTGTCTGTTAATAATTTTCTGCTTGCACTTACATAACTCCCCCACACAATTAGAAGCATCAGAAAAAGAAACTCTTTAGTCCTCGGTGCCATTCTCTTCTCCTAATTCCAAAATTTTCTAACAGACAGAATGAGCTGAGATGAGAGCAGGAGGAATGAACTCATTGATATGAATGCGTACAGTTCTGCATAAGTATATATACGATAAAATAAAGCTGGCTCAATTACTTAGACGTTCGGTTCACCTGCTTTCCAAAGCTTCCGTCATTAGTCTACCCGATCCAGTCAGCGTCGTTAATTTTATTCAAAGGAATATTTGGTATAATGAGATCATTTTCTCTTTATGGTTTTGGTTGCCATACACATTAACTTCACTTCACCTGATCCCTTCAATCTCACTAACCTTCCCTCCATAGACTTTGTTTCCTTCTATTTCTCCGTACGGCAATCCAAATCTTGCCGAATAATCATAAAAAAGGATCCCAAGAATCGTTGGATTTTCTGATACCAAATTATTTAAGAGATATTTTACTAGTTTATCTTCTACCCATCTCGGTCTCCCTTTGGGTATTATCTGTACTCTCGAAACTTTTCCTTTCCAATTTTTTTTTAAAACTATTACCACCGAATTCTAGCAAAATGATTATGGAGGAGGAGGAGAAGTATTTCATCTGCTCATTTCCAGACAAAATAAATAAATCAAATAATAGTTTCGAAAAATTCAAAATTTCGTTTTACAAACAATATAAAAATTACTTATGTGGATAAATATGTTATTATATTTATTCTTCAAAATTTACTATATTAAAAGAATCAAAGTTGTATTATTTTAAACATTATTAACTTTTATAATTAATTAAAGAATGTGGATACATATAATTCTATTTTTTCATTATTAAATACATCTATCACAAAGATGTGAGAGATATTCTTAAATTTCTATCTTTTTAATTTTAAATAAATTTATCTAAAAGATATTGAGAAATATAATTTCCAAGCGTTTATCCATCCTAAATTTTTATCTTTTTTAATTTTAAATAAAATTATCTAATAAGATATTGAGAAATGCAATTTTGATGTGTTTATCCATCTTAAATAATAAATTTAATATCAACACCTTTAGAAACAATTTTATATAGATAATACTAATTTATTTTGATACTAATTTAACTTAATTTATATTTGTTGACATAAAAAATGAGAGACATTACATTTCCACAGTCTATAATGGCAAGAGAGAAAAAAAAATTTGGATTTAACTATGTATTATTTTTTGCATCAACGGTTCAAATCACGCTCTTTGATTCATCATCAGAATGAAAGAGAGTTATAGGAGTAAAGTCTAGTTAAATACCAATAATATTTTCTCTCTTATAAGATGATCAAATGTATATATTTATTATTAATTTTAGAGACTTGGAATAAAAAATATATATTTTTATAATTTATTTTAAAAAATCAATAATACAAAATATAATTCTATATACCAAATCAATCATTCTATTTCACATCTTCACCAGCCAATCACAATATACAGTAATTTGTATATTATTTATAAATTATTTGATACATGTAAGTGGCTATTGCATTTAACATGTGAAATTTTTATTTATATAGTAATTTACATAATCGTGTCATGAAACCCCTTACTACCAATTTAGAATATTTTTTTGTATAATTAGAATAATATATCACAAGATTTAATTTTATAGGCATAATGTCACCTTTAATGTATATACAATTAGAAAAAGTAGTGCTTTTTCCTTATATTGGTCAAAAAAATTCTTATCATTGAGAGATAATATGAACAATATGAAAAATAACAAGATATTTAATGGTAGTTAGACAATTATAATTAAACAATTTTCTAAGCTTGTGATTAAGATAGGCATTCAAGGATGAGTAAGTATATCTCTGTAATTATTTCATTTAATAATATTTCTATTAATATTTTCATAAAATTTATTAAAATAGATATAATTTCAATGTTTCTAGAATGGATATTAGAATTATGAGATACAAATTAATAGATCTTCAAGCACTAATCATAGTTATCTATAATAAATTTTCACTATGATATTTAAATCAATATAAACTTTAACTTGTATTCTAAACTTGGAGTGGTTTATTCCCATACCAATTCAAGAGAATGGACAGGAAAAAAAAATTAGTAGTACTAACATATGGTTAAATATATATTCGTTTTGAATGTATGCTTAATATCATGTGCTAAATTTAGATTCTACTTGTATATATATCTTATTGAATTTTTATATATAACCTTATTAGGTTGACATTCTAGAGTATCTTTAAGAGATTTATTATTAAAACAATTTTTATTTAGAGGGGAATTTTTACATATAGTAGAGGGTGATATATAATGGACTCTACCTTTGAACATATATTATATTAATATTTGAAATAAAAATTCACAAGAGAAGTCATAAAAAATAGCATAACTAGTTGTAATAGCTAATAACACTAAAACTCTAGTTACATAGAAATTTTACTAGGCCAATGATAATACACATTAAACAAAGGAAGACTAAGTAAAAACTATGAAGATACATAAAAGGCTAGATTATATAGGTATCCATCATTTCATGGATTACAAAGAAACATAAATAATATTAGGAGCCTCTTCTAATGATTGTCCACTTGAATTCCTTGGTCTTAATTAATGATAGTATACAAATACAAAAAATAGACACCACAATAAATATTTTTGAGAAAATCGGGAATGGGAAGATGAGGAGCTAGAGTAGGATCATAAATTTTAAACCTTTCAATGAAGAAAAAATTGAGGATGATCCATATGAGGATGAATGGGTTGACTATTGTGACATTGAGTAAGATGAGCTATATAAGGATGATTATTTTCTATTGGATGTGTTCCTTGAGCCTTGTTTGAGGACTCTATGACCTATCTCTCTTCTTGTTAATAAGAATGATTGTATCAAGGGTTTCTTCGATGCTTCAAATAGAGTTCCTACTTGTGCACTTGTATCAAGGGTTTCTTCGATGCTTCAAATAAAGTTCCTACTTGTGCACTATGTAGGTATTTACTTATCTCTCTATCATTAGCCCTACTATTGTGAACTAGATCTATTTTGGGTTCATAACTATGAGGATTTTCCTCTAGTTTCTAATGGTCTAGCCAAAAATGGGGAGAAGATTAATGTGTGTTGGTTTAAGGTTGAATAGTTGATGAATTTTGTTGTTAGGTCATTATCAATACTGACTTAATAACTTTTAAGTATTGTGGAGTTTGAATATGTATTGATTTGTTATAATGGAGCTATTATAGATCCATGTCGACTTATTTGGACTTATTATAAGTTTTGGTTTATGGTGTGAATCATGTATATTTGTATGTTGAGCTGACAAGTTACATTTTGTATAATGCATCTAATTAGGCTAACCTAATTGACATTACGAGTGTTTGTGGATAAAGTGGATATATATGTAAGATATTTTTTAGTGTTTTGGTGATAATGTTGTGATATGATGTGGAGTTGATGTGAATTGTACAAGTATTTAATGAAAATGTATAGAAGAGAAGAGTGTTATTGCAGATCAATATGAAGTGTGTAAAGTTAGTCTATTGAGCTTAAATTGAACTGTATATGTGTATGTGTAATATGCAATTACAACAATTCAAATCTAGGTTCTGAGAAACCTCTGTCTTCTATATTTTCTTCATTCAGTGGGTAGTGATCCCACTTGGAAAGTGAGTCCATTTGTAGGAGCAATTTTTTAATATCTTATAACCATTTATAATATATTATGAGCTAATCCTCATCATGGTTTTTTCCATTTTGGGTATTCCACGTAAAAAATTTGGTGTTCATGTGTTATGTGCTTTGATGGTTGCTTTCATTATTCAATAACTACAAATTGAATATGCTATGTGGAATGAATGTTTTAATGTTTAAGTGGTTTCAAAGAATATTGATTCATGAGCCCTCTCAATATTCAAGGTGTTTAATGAAAATTTTGTTGGAGTAGAATAAGATGATGAAAAGAACAAGGTGGAAGTGCAAATAGAGCAAAACCTTCCCCCTCTGGATGTCGAGAAAAATGGTAAATAGAAAAAGGAATGAAAGAAGCATGACCATAAGAATGTAGAGGCACAAAACACTAAAAATTTACCTCTTAGAAGATAAAAGGTATGTGAGGGATCATGATGGGCCAAAAAGTGGCTATGATGGGTATTTGTAGGGTATGTGACAATTTTTTTGACCCAAAATTAATGAAATGAAAAGGGTTTTTAAAGGAGATTCTTAGCTTTCCACCAATATAAATTATGCTTTACTTTAAATTTAATAAATAATTATTATTCATTTTCTATTTGAATTATGACTAAAGTCATGATTGATAGGCTGATTGAAAAAAATTTATAGCTTTCAAATGATATCACATTTTTTGAATCCAAAACATGCATCACCTTCTATGCTTTGCATACTCTAGGATTAAAAAAGTAAAAATTGCATTTCATGAAGTTTTGACCAAGTTAAGGTGGTCAGACATACGAGTTTTTATATTTTTTAAAAGTTGTAATAAAAAATTCATAATTAATTATTTACTTGGAAAAAAATTACAAAAAAATATGCATCACATCTATACATGAGTCCTCTACTTATATCTAAAATATTATAAATAATTTTATCATTTTATTGTGGTTAGGGTGGTTAAATAGACACCTACTTCTTACTTTTCCTTGAAATTTAAGTACTATTGCATTAAAATTTCAAATTTTCAACAAATAGATTTTTTTTAAAAGAATAAGCCTAGTAGTTTAGAAACTACATTCAATTTCGTCAAGTTTCCTAACTCTCGATTTTTTCAATTTTTGCACTTAAGGGCCTATTTTCCATGATGATCATGCACATACCCTAAAGAGTCTGGTAAAACATAGAAGAATGATAAGGTAGATTCCAACATTAGTGACAAGGAAAAAGATGATATGAAATCAGTTGAAGAGAAGGAAACTAAGAATGAATCTAGCAGTGAAGACAAGGAAAATGCCAATGAGAAAAAAGAAGAGGAAAGAATAAAGGTTGTTGAAACATAGAAAACTAGATTAGGGTTCAAACACAGGGTTTTATACTAAATTTGGAATGTTTCACCAAAATTGTTGTAAATAGCAAGGGGAAATGGGTGAATGAACCTACCTTTCTTCTATTTGATTTCAGAAATATCCCTCAAGTCAAAATTAATTTCAACCCTTAGGTGAGTGAATTCTTTAAGGAATCTTGCAATTTCCCTTTTTGTGTTGAAACATAGAAAACTATATTAAGGTTCAAACACATAGGGTTTTATACTAAATTTGGAATGTTTCACCAAACTTACTATAAATAGCAAGGGGGAAATGGGTGAATGAACCTACCTTTCTTCTATTTGATTCAGGAAATAAGATCTCTCAAGTCAAAATGAACTTTGACCCTTAGGTGAGTGAATTCTTTAAGTTTTCTTCCAATTTCCCTTTTTTTTGTTAAGGACGGGGTCTAGTTCAAACAACACTTTGGGAGAAATATTAAAAATAGAATATCATCTCCAAAATGGAATGTATCAATTGAATTTAGTAGATTAAGGGGGTATGTGAAGATCATCATGGAAAAAATAGGCCCTTATGTGGCAAAAAATTTAGAAAAATCAGAGTCAGGGAACTTGATGTAAAAAAGTTTGAATAAGTTATCTATATTATTTCAAAAATATGTAGGATGTAGCAAATTAAATGTATTTTCTAAACTACTAGTTTTTTTTTTTAAATCTATTTGGATAAAATTTGAAATTTCAACGTAGTAGTACTTAAATTTAGGGGAAAAATAAGAAGTAGATGTCTATTTGACTACCCTAAACCTAATAAAATGATAATATTTTTTTATAAAAAATTTTATATATAAGTAGAGGACTCATGTCTCAATGTGATGCATATTTAATTTTTTCAAGCAAATAATTAACTATGAATTTTATTACAACTTTTAAAAAATATAGAAACTTATGTTTGACCACCTTAACTTGGTCAAAACTTCATGAAATTCATTTTTTTTAAAATTCAAAGTAAAGCATAACTTATATTGGTGGAAAGTTGATAATCTCCTCCTTTAAAAAGCCCTTTTCGTTTCATCAATTTTGGGTAAAAGAAAATTTGTTATACATACTCATCATATCACCACTTTTTGGCCCCTCATGATCTTGCACATACCCTAAGCATAAAACTGAGGGAACCTACAAATTTTATAGTTGATTTGGAAGGGATAAATGTTGTGTACCTCTCACAAAGTGGTGTTTTTAGAAGTTATCTAAGAACTCATTCTCCCTATGGCGAATGGGTCCTAGGTAAGGCTCTTCAAAATATGTTTCTAGGTTCTCTACTCTTGTTTCTGCACTTCTAGATTCACAATTTTAATAGTCAGATAGTCAGAAATAAATTTGGGATCCAAGTTTTTGTGAGATGGAAACAAAGGTGACAACAAATGCAACTTTGTTAGTTTGCAACGTTTGAGATCTTCAACTTTTCGTCAGCCTACAAATCTACAACACACAAAGAGAGTGGAAAGATGTTTGTTTTTGGTGAATGGGAGTTTTCTTTGGTCAAACCCCATTTTGGTAATTAAACCTTGAAATGAATAAAAACATGAAAGAGGGGGTGAAGAATGAACAAATCTATGTTACCACTCAACAAACCCTTGAATAAACCTTGAAATGTAAATCTACAACTTGCATGAAATGGCTTTAATGGATGTGGATCTTGAACTTGAATCTTGACTTGAGATAATTCTTTGAATGCTTGAATGGATCAGGAAATATACATCATCATATTAGCTTAAAAAACATGCATGATGCAAGAATACTTTTATATGGTAATTGGATCTTGATTGCTACAATAAATCTTGAATAAATCTACTCTTGACTGCCTTGAATTTCTCTTGAAATGCTCTTGAATTATAATTTCATCTCATTAAAATATTCTCTAGGGGAAGCATAGTGAAATAATCCTATATTTATAGATATGTAACCTTAATTTCTTGAAATTCAAACATCACAATCTAAAATTTGAATATGGATTTGAATATGTTAAAATATCACCAAAAATATAATTTAAATTTAGGTCCTAGGTCTAAGGGAGGACCCATTATCCCATGGGCTAATTGGTCTTAGGTCCTTAACCCTAGGAAACACATTTCTCAATGAGAAGTGTTATGTTAAGGCACTAATGCATGTCAGGTTTCCTCTTCAAAAAATGCAATTAAATAGGCTTGAATTTGAATTAAAGTGGGCAATTAAGTAAAATTAAGCTCAATTAATTAAATAATCCCTAAATAAGTGTGAAATTGTAAAGGGTTACACTTTACAACACCAAAATAAGGCACAATTAAGACCATTTTAACATTATTCTAAATTAAATGTGAAAATGTAAAAGGGATAAATTTTTCTACACTATAGTTGTTAGTGAATCCTCTGGTGATTCACTCAAGGGTCTGTTAGACATGCAATTGTAGTTTGAGCTAGTTGTATCTACACAACTACTCCAACTTCCTTTAATTCAAGGTCAAGTAGACATGTGAAAAATCCCTCCCATGTAGAAGCTTCAAATTGGTGATTTGTTTCATGATTCCACAAGGAAATTCTTTACACTCACTAGAAGAGCACTAAGTTAATTGAAGAAGCATTCAAGGTATTGCAAGAAGGAATTCTCAGTGATACAATTGATGAGTGTCTATCTGATATTGAAAAGATGAAGCTACTATTAAATTCCTTTAAGGATTACTCCTGTAGTTTAGAAGTGTGTGAACCCCAATCCTAGTACCTACAAAACAACAAGAATAATCAAGTTAAACAAGAGATTGCAAGCTAAAACAACGATTCCCCATGAAATTCATTTACAAAATCAAATTAGGAAGATAAAAAATGAAAACAACAAAATAGATTGAATCCTAATTTAAATGTGCAAACTCATGATCCCATGGGAGAATTGGTGCCAATTTAATGTCAAAATTGGCCTTTCCCAATTCCTAAGATGCAAGATTGATATGTTGATGAAGATTGATCCACTTTGTTGAGGAAGGATGAGAGCTCCAAGCTAAAAATCTGCAAAAACCTAGCTAACAACTCAATGGTGATGAATGAAAATGGCTAAATATTTTAGAATAATAACTTTGCATAATTTGTGGATGATCAATTTAGGATATGAGTTCTTTATTTATAGAATTCCAAGATGGACGAATGTCCAAATTTGAGCAATGTGGGACTAACATTCATCCAATGGCATGATGCCACTTGTCAATCTATGAGTGGATGGAGGATGTGCAAGATTTGGGGAATGTGCCAATAAATGCTTATTTTTAAATTTCAAATTTGTTGAAATGACTTGCAAGAGGGAAGGTAAAATGCAATAAATTCCATTTGGCTCAAGGAAAAGGACATGTGAGATGAATTTATTTCCTTGTTGTATGTACATTTCCACTTGGAATTTTTGAATTCAAACTTAGAGAATATTCCAAAAAGATGCCTTGTGAGGAAAATAGGGATTAATTAAATGAATTAAATATATTTTCATGTGCAACTTGCAAAATCTAGAGGATGGAATGTTAGATGAGATTAAATTAATCAAGGGTTAATTAATTTAATGAGAGATTATTTGATGTGACCTTTTTGACTCAAATTTATGGATTTACTTAAATAAAATAAAAGAGGAATATGACAAGAGGTCAATTAAATAAAGACTTTGATTTATTTAATTAAAAGAGATGGTGTTAGATCAAATTAAATAAGGTTTTAATTTATTTAGTTTATTGGATAGACTTTAAAGATTTAATCAAATAAAATTAATTAATTAATTAAATAGGGATAATTAGATCAAATGGATTGATTTAATTAACAAAGAGAGTGACTTAATTAGATAAAATGATTTATTTAATTAAGGGAAGAAAGTTGATGAATTTAATTAGATAAGGAGATTTGATTAAATGGTTAAACCGAGGGATGATTCAAGATGAAATGATGTTAGTAGGTTGGGATCAGATGCACAATGTCAATCTGTATATTTTACGTGTCTACAAGAAGAAAGATTGGAAAAAGAGGTGACACAAAAGGTGAATGATAGGAAATTGACTGAGATATCAGACATATAGTATGGCACATAGAAAATTACACGAGAACCTAAAAAATGTGTAGAAGTGTTTAGGTGAAGTGGATGTTTTATTTCAAATTTCTTTGAAATTTCCTCATTCTACAAAGGGCATTAAGGACCAAATGAACTCAATAGAGTCACAAGTTGCTCAGGGATTTAGTGTATATGATCTAGTAAGTGATGTAGATAATACAACAAGGATGACTATTGAAAATATGAATGAACGATTATTTCAACTAGAAGAATAGAAGGAGAAAACCATTGTACAGTATGGTCAGCTCTGGAACTTGGTAAGTGTAAGGCTTATAGCCTTGACCTATGTGTTAGCAAGTGAAAAAAGGTTGGCACAAAAGAGTCTGATCTACCTAGTACCCGAGACCAAGGAGAGGATCTCCTTGTGCAACTTGAAAGCTAGCATAGTCTACTTTCCTTCGCTAAGAAGAATTGGGAGTCAAGAAAGGAGTGTGAGGCAGACCTTGTAAAATTGAAAGTGTCTTCTTCTATTCTATTGTGTACATTTCTATTCTTTTGATGCAATTTCATATTCCATTGTATATATGCAGAAGATATTGGATAGTATAGTAGTGTAAATTTTTTATGGATAGTATTGTTAGGGGTAGTTTCCTTGACTTTTGAAGAATTTTGTTGAGTTACTCTATATAATATATATATATATATATAAGTTATGGGGGGTAAGTATTTATGCTTGAATAGTGCACCCTTCACCATTTATGTCAAGGGGGGAGAGTAGTTGAGAAAAAAGTTGGAATTTCTTTTGTGACATAGTTTGGAGAATAGTTTTTGGCATGTTACCATCAATGAAAAGGGGGAGATTGTTGGAAATATGTTTTTAATTGATGAGATTGTTGGCAATGTGAGCATGATCATATATGGTATTGTCATTGATGTCAATATTAATGTACTATTGGTTGATGACTGTGAGTGATTATGGTGATGGAAATAAATTATTCAAGTGCAAGAGTTTTGATCCAGAGTAGAACAGATGTGTTGGATTTTTTTTAAGTTCCAAAGTAGAATTTCTAGTGTATAGTGAACTAGTTTTGAGGTCTACATTGCTCTGACAATGTTAATCATTGGTAGGTCTTTGAGGACGAAAACAAATTTAGGAAAAAATGTTGAGGCTTTTACTCAAGTTTTCTTTGAAGAAGTGATAATCAATGGAAAAAATTTTGTTCTGATAGGATGGGTGGTCTCCAAGATGAAATGATCTAGCTTAAGGGAAATAAAATACCTAAAGGGTTGGTTTCTCTTGAGGAATTATTTGATCACCTTGATCGCTCTATAAAATAGAAAATGAGCGAAGTTGTTGGAAACTATGATGAATTTGAGGCCGTTAATATTGGAGACCTTGATTCCCTGAAAATGGTTTACATTAGAAAATGTTGCTCTTTAGAGGACAAAGAAAAATTGATAGCCCTATTGATTAAATATAAATAGGTTTTTTTTTTTTGGTACTATGATGACCTGAAAAACTTCATTGATAAAAATTTTAGTACCACATTCCGCTTAAACAAGGAAAGGTTGCTTTTAGACAAAAGAAAAGAAACTATAACCCTAAGGTAATTGATGTAATCTTTAAAGAGATTGACAAGATGCTAAAAGTGTGAATTATATGTCCCATAAATCATTCTACCTGGGTGGCAAACATTGTCCTAGTTCACAAGAAAAATGGGGAAATTCATATATACATTAATTTTAGGAATTTGAATTAGGAATTATTAAAAGATAATTATCCTCTTCCTAACATGGACCATATCTTACAAGAAGTTTTTGGATCAAAAATTATTTCCATGTTGGACGATTTCTCTTGTTATAATCAGATTAGTGTGGTGGAAGAGGATCAACATAAAACGACACCACACCCTTCCAGAGAACCTTCGCTTATAATCAGATTCCATTTAGACTCATTAATGCAGGAAAAAAAATTCAACTAGCTATGGATCTGTCTTTTGGTGACCTTCGAAATAAGATTATAGTCATTTATCTTGATGATTAAATAGTGTTCTCCAAGAAAAGAATAGATCACCTACAAGATCTAGAATGAGTTTTACAGAGATCTAAAGAACATGGTATCTCTCTTAATCCCAAGATTTTTTTTTTTCATAACTAAGGGTAAAATTTTGGTCACATTATGTCCAATGAGGGTATTAGAATAGATCTAGATAGAGTAAAGGATATATTACAATTAAGCATTCCTTCAAATGATAATGGTGTGAAGTCATTTTTTGTCCAGGTATACTTCTTGAGGAAATTTGTTCCAATTTTTTCTGAAATCACTAAGCATACTGTGGACATGATGAAGGAAAAACTATTGAAAATTGAAATGTTTTCTTAGCTTAATACTTTGTAAGACTTTAATATTTCTCATCTAAATATTCTTTCCTTTGTTATAGATTATTTGAGGGTGATTATTTGATTAATTCATTTTATCATTTGTACAATGAAGATAGAAGTTGTAGAAGAATTAGACGGGATATTAGAAAGATTACAAAAGCATATACCACAGAGAAACCCTTTTGAGAAAAAACTCCACCAAGAATCAATGTATTATTCAATCTCTAAAGTAGATTACAATAACACCAACTCTTGCTTCAAAATGCTTCTTCTACCTTCACCAAATCTTCTTCACAACCTGCAGTAAAATTGATACAAACTCTCTTCAACTTGCTTGAGATATGTAGGAAATAAACGATTTTGTAAACTCCAAAATAGTTACAATTACAAAGCTCAATCCCTATCTCCTAAAAGGTGCACCTATCTCTTCTAAGTAGAGTTTAATCATGAAGAACAATGCCAAATCATCATCTTCATCCATTTGGGCGTTCCAAACTGAAGTAGTAACTCAACCTTCATTCTATAAATATCTTCAAGGGTTATCCTCAAAGTAGGCGCCCAAGAATGGGCCCCATTAACTCAGCCTTTTGAAATATCTTAACATGCAAAGGAGTTAATTCCAAGAAGCCAACTTGGGGGCCCAAAATGGGTCCAAGTCATGTTTTATTAACTGAAACAACTCTCTCCACCATTCATGCAAGAATGGTCATCCTTTGTTAACTAAAGGAAGTCACTTGTTATCTATCATGCAACTCAAGTTATTAGTCATGCATTCTAAGTTACCTGAAGTCAACTAGCATTCAACTAAAACTAACTAAAGATAATTGAGCTAAACTAAACTAAATTGATTCTTAATTGAATTGAACTGATCTAAACTAAATTGAACAAAACTTCATGCATGTAAACATCAAACCAAGTAACTCCTAGGATCTTTACATGCATTCAAAATTGTATCTTTTACTCCAAACAGTTAACTTAGGGGTTTGTGCATGATCATCATGGAAAAAATAGGCCCTTAAGTGGCAAAAAAATCAAAAAAATCAGGGTTAGGCAACTTGAAGTAAAAATTTAAATAAGTTATCTATATTATTTTAAAAATATGTAAGAATAGAATCTATAGAAAATTTAATGTAGTTTCTAAACTACTAGGTTTTAAAAAAAAAAAAATCTATTTGGTGAAAAATTAAAATTTCAATGCAAAGAGTACTTAAATTTCCAGTGGAAAAAAATAAGTAGGTGTTTTCCTGACCACCCTAACCACAATAAAATGATAATATTTTTTATAAGATTTTAGATATAAGTAGAGGACTCATGTCTCGATGTGATGCATATTTTTTGTATTTTTTCCCAAGTAAATAATTAATTGTGATTTTTTATTACAACTTTCAAAAAAATATAAAAACTCATGTCCGGCCAGCCTTAACTTGGTCAAAACTTCATGAAATTCAAAAAAATTAATCCTATAGTACAAAAAATCATAGAATGTGATGTATGTTTTGGATTCAAAAAATAGATATCGCTTGAAAGATATAGAGGATTTTCAATTAGTCTATCAATCGACTTTAGTTGTAATTTGAATAGAAAATAAATAGTAATTAATTATTAAATTCAAAGTAAAGCATAATTTATATTGGTGGAAAGCTAATAATCTCTTAAAACCCTTTCATTTTATCAATTTTGGGTAAAAGAAAATTGTCAGCCACATACCCATCATATTGCCACTTTTTGGCCCATCATGATCCTGCACATACCCTTAACTCAAGGTGAGTTCCACCTTCCATGTGGGTGCCCCATGTTCTCCTATTATTTAGGAACTCATCTTGGACACACTCACATGCTCCTATTGTTTACAATTAATTACAAATTCCAATTAACATGATTGTTTCATCCAAAATTAATCTCTATTTGATCCTAGTGTTTGAGAACACTTTCCAAGGACTTAGGAGACACACGAAATAAATAATGTTTAGGATTTCAATTAAATGGCATCCTATTTTGAACAAAAAAGATCTTAAATGGAATGATATTGGGAAATGGGCCTTCAAAAATATCAAGGAAGAAATTGGTTGAGCTCCTATCCTGGCTAGTCCTAACTTTAAGAAATACTTCATCATCTATTTCTATGCTTCTAAGCATACTACATCCACCATGTTGCTATAAGAAAATGAGGATAAAATTCAGGCACCTATTTCCTTTATGAGCAAGCCATTAAAGAAAAATAAATTAAAGTATTCTCAAATCAAGATGCATGCATTTGCAATGGTTAGGGAAGTTATGAAATTTTTCTTCTATATCTTGCACTCACACTTAGTGGTATACATGCTAGATCTGGCTATTAACAGCATATTGACTCAACAGGATATTGATTGAAATAGGAGGGGTTGTTGGATAGAAAAGGTGCAAGAGTATGACTTAGACCTAAAGCCTACAAATTTAGTCAAAGGAAGAGGACTCTATAAATTAATGGTGCAAATTTCACAGGGAGTAGAAGAAGATGAAGATTTACCATTGGTTTTGATTGTCAACTTACAAGATGAATGGTTTTCTGATGTAGCCTATTTTCTCACTTATAGACAATGCCCTAAGCACCTCTCAGGTAAGAAGAAAAGGAATTTAAAATTGAAAGAAGCTAAGTATGTTATTTGGGGTGACACCTTATACAAACGTGGCATAGATGGGACATTCTTGGAGTGCATAGATAAAGATCAACAAGAATGGTTTCTTACTATTTTCCACAATGAAGCATGTGGAGGTCACTTCTCTTCCACCATGACTACATTCAAAATTATAAGACATGGTTATTACTACCTTGGGATGTTCAAGGACACTTATCAATGGGTGGCCAAGTGTGAAAAATGCAAGTTGTTTGTGGGAAAACCTTAGTTGACAGCCTTAACACTAAAGCCTATAATTATCGATGGACCATTTCAACAATGGAGTCTCGACTTCATAGGACTAATCAGTCCACAGTCCAGTGGAGGTCATACTCACATTATCACAATCACTGATTATTTCACCAAGTGGGTGGAAGCAATCCCATTCAAGAGAACTAGTTTCAAAGTGGTCTATAATTTTATTAAAGAGAATATGGTTAGGTATGGAGTTCCACACAAGCTAGTTGTTGACAGTGCAACTAGTTTTTCTTCTAGTGATATTTCTCTTTTTTGTTATGATTATGGAATCTCCCTATCTAATTCGGCTGACTATTATCCTTGAGGGAATGGTTAGAAAGAGTCCAACAACAAGAATTTGGTAAACATTATCAAGAAATTAGTTGATGAAAACTAGAAACATTGGCATAAAAGACTATATGAAGCTCTATGGGCAGACTAGATGACTCCTAAGAAGGCCATTGGGATGACCCATTTCAAGCTGGTATATGAGGTAGAAAGTGAACTTCCTCTTTCTTTGGAATTATCAATTTTCAAGTTACAAACTACTGTTGAGGATTTTGAATTCAGTGATGCCTAAGTGGAGAGAAGGATTTTATATTTGACTAAGATTCAAGAAAAATAGGAAGAGATGGTTGATAAGATAACCATACATCAAGCAAAGGTTAATAATATTTTTGACAAGAAAGCAAGACAGAGAAAGTTTATGGTTAGAGATTCATTTTTGCTATGGGACAAGTGTAGACAGCCTAAAGGTTCCCATAAGAAGTTCGATGCACTCTAGATTGGTCCTTTTAAAATCACTCATGAGTATGGGCCTAATAATTTTTGTCTCACATATTTTGATGGGACCCCCTTTCCTATTCCTTGTAATGGACAAAATCTACAACTCTATCAACTTTGATCGACCTCGTGACCTTTCTGTACATAGTTAGTTTAGGGTTTTTGTTTTGTTTTGGTTTTCTTGAACCTAAGTGCCTAAGAGTGTTAGCCACTTTTACTAACTCTATTACAAAATGGATAAGGCATTAGTCATACTAATCTGGGTCTAGGTTCATTACTTAATCCTAGTCAATCTTTGTCACCAATTAGAGCCACTATTACCCTATAATTTTTTCTTCCTCCATTGAAAACTATCTACCAACTTATAAATGGCTCAATCCTACTTAAAAGATGATCCCACAAAGTCGGTTTACAATTTCTCGGGAGGAATAGATTTTTGCAAAATCACATATTTTATAAAATATAATTATTTAAGCCTTAAAAGTTCCATTTAAATCATTCCAATTGAAGAGGTTTTGATCAAACTACCTTCAATTAAACCCCCTTGGATTGAACCCCACTAGTTTTAAACCATACCTATAATGGAGTCTCCTTTACACCTATCAAAATGTTGATAAAAACACTTTTGATTTACCTTTTGGGGGATCAAATGAATTCATTTAAAATTTGTTTTTTGTAAGTATGTAGTCCTTATTATAAGCTTCCCAAAAGTATAATTTTAAATAAATTTTATTTTATTATTATATTTATTTTTTATTTCTCATGAATGTAGGTTTTTCACCAAAATCAAACTCTTTGTTCTTCACATGTGGAAAAATAGTAGATTATAAAAAAATCTAAAAATATGAGTGCACCAGATATTGAAGTCCTTGATCCAACAAAGAGAAAAAAATTGAATTTTGATACATACAAAAAATTACACGCTATAATGGTCGCTTATGTCTAAATTATAATTGGTTTAACTTTGAAACTTGATTAAAGAAAAAAATATTCAATAAAAACTACCTAACCAACCTGGAAGCACTAGATATCAGAGTTACAAATCTAAATTTGAAAGAATTATAATTTTATCCTTTATGGAAAAAAGTTATGTGTTATACTGAGCCGCCACTTTTAAAAATGTTGTTTTCTAAAAAAAAAAGTTTCCGTGAGGGAGATGGAAAAAGAAGTGCAACTGATTCCAAATTTTTGAAGAAAAATATATTTAGAATCTATAGACAAAATTTCATAAAACTTTAGTTTGCATCATCTTCAAATTCCTCATGGTTTAGTTGCTATAGGTGTCTAAAAGTGAAGATTTAGTTACGTAAAATATTTCGTCCGCTTGGCCAAAATTGTAAACTACTCATTGTGGGATCACCTTGGTGTTTTTTTTAGTCATACAAACTTGGGTGGTGTTTTATGTAGTTATTGTAACTCCATGCTTCTCCACTTGAGTTTTTTTTCTATAAAGGTTTTGTGTTATCTCATTCAAGTAGTGACTTGTATAGTTCGTCAAACTTTTCCTTTCCCACCTACATGATAATTGTTATTTAAGTGGAATCTTGACATGATATTCGAACTCGACTAGACTTTTATATAGTTCCTTGAACTCTCCACTTTACCACTTATAGACATTTACTTTCAAAATTTTGAAAGATGCTTATGATGAAAACAGTGAAGTGACAGCTACCACATGTCATGGAGCAATTAAAGATATTAAATGTTCATCTACCCCCATATTTTTTCATGTAGTTTTTGGAAAGTTTCAAGTTCTAAATAAACATTCTCATTGTGGCAAGGTTCTTTGAGGATGAGTCGACCAAGACACAAAATTCCAGCTAGAGAATTTTCCATTGAAGGTATTTATAGTATCCACTTGTTTCAACTTGCTTTGCTAGAATATTTATGTCTACATTTTAGAAGGTCATTTATTGCTTGAGCTATAAACTCTTGTTCATGGAAAGCGTTAAGTATATGGGTTATGAATATGTGTTTGAGCTAACTTATGAGGTACCATAAATTGGAGATACCCATCTACGGCCTGTGAGTTTGGATGAAAGAAGAAGTAAATTCAATACACCAAATCTATCACTCATCATTGAATGAGTAATTGATAGTGGGTTAGTCAAATTTTTTGCATTTCCTTTAGCAATGCAATGCCCTGAAATCATGTTAGAATGCATTAGGCAATATAATTTGGAAACATGATGTGTTGTTGTGGAGCTTGATCAATCTCCAATTGGGAGATTTTTCATGTGTGGTGATTGATCATGCTATACTATACATCCTGGCATGTATCCTTGCCGAGATCTGGAAAAAGGGAAAAAACCTGACTTTGTAGAAACCTAATTTGGAAGCTTCTAAGCTTGTTAAAAGGGGTTCATATGGGTGTTACTACATGATAAAAAATACAATTATTCGCAAGATTGTAATAGGTTTTGCACTGGATAATAAAAGTATTGGAATGCTGCACTTTGGTGGATGTAGCCTGGATTAGGTGAACCATGTTAAATTAATTGTGTTATGATTTATTCTATGTTTATTTTAGTTTCTCTATTTATTAATTAAATTTTCATTTAATAATTGTTAGATATTTTCCTTTCTAACCATAGCAAGTGGTATCAGAGCAGGTTGTGTTTTGATTATTGTCTATAGGAAGGTCTCACAGTTGAGTGGGAGTAATGGCAGATGAGGGTAAGAAGGTTGAGAAGTTTAATGGGTAGAACTATTAGTTATGGAAGATGTAGATGGAGAACTACCTCTATCAAAAGGATTTATGGCATCCATTGGAAGGGAAATCCAAAAAACCCACAACAATGTATGATGAGGTGTGGGATATTTTGGATAGAAAGGCTCTTGGTAGTATTTTCTTATGCCTGGCACAATTGGTGGCATTCAATATTACAACAGCAAAGACAACTCAAGAGTTGATGGAAACCCTAGCGAAGTTATATGAAAAGCCTTCTGCTTTGAATAAGGTATTTCTTCTAAAGCATTTATTTAATATGAAAATGGTAGAAGGTGGTTCAATTACTAATCATTTAAATGAGTTTAATATAGTCACTAGTCAATTAACTTCTATAAAAGTAAACTTTGATGAAAAAGTTAGGGCTCTTTTGATTTTATGTTCTTTGCCTAAAAGTTGGAATAGCTTGGTAATGGTTGTTAGCAACTATGTTTCTAGTTTAAATACATTGAAATTTGATGATGTTGTTAGTGTTATTTTGAGTGAGAAAATTCATAGGAAAAGCTCAGGTGGAACATCCACATTAGGTAGTGTTTTGAATGCAGAAAGTAGGGGTAGAACAAAGGAGAGAGGAAATAATTCCATAAATCATGGGAAGTCATGAGGAAAATCTAAGGACAAAACATCCCAATCTAGAGACAAGAGGGATTGCTAGTACTATGGTAAGCCAGGTCATTTAAGGAAAGATTACTGGTTTCGGAAAAATAAGGAGACAAAAAGGAAGGAAGGAAAGAAGAAAATGTGGTAATTAATAAATATGATGAGGATGCTTTGATTCTTTCCTTTGATAATGCTCATGATTCTTGGGTGTTAGATTCAAGGGCTTCATTTCATGCTATCCCCCCATAGAAGTTATTTTCTTGATTATGTCCAAGGAGATTTTGGGTTGGTTTATTTAGGAGATAATGAACCCTGTCAGATTGTTGGAAAGGGAAGAATCAAGATTAAGTTGGAGAATGGGAAGCATTGGCTACTACATGAGGTAAGGCATGTTCCAAAGTTAAATAGAAATTTAATTTCAGCAAGGCAACTAGATGATGAAGGTTGCGTTGTTACATATAGTGATAAAAATTGGAAGGTCACAAAGGGTGCCTTAGTGGTAGCAAAAGGTTAATGTTCAAGAAAAATTGCTACAGTTCAACAAGTAGAAGATAATATAATTATTGTGGACTCTAAATCAGCACTGTGGCTTAATAGACTTGGGCATATTCGTGCGAAAGGTATAAAATTACTTCATTAAAATAATGTTTTACCAAGTCTAAAATGTGTTAATATGGATTTCTATGAAAGTTGTGTGTATGGAAAACAAAAGAGAGTAAGTTTTCTCAAGGATGGGAAGCAAAAGAAAGATGAGAAGTTGGAGCTTGTGCATACGGATGTATAGGGACTAGCTCAGGTATCTTCTCTCGGTGACTCTCTATATTATGTTACATTCATTGATGGTGCAACTAGGAAGGTATGAATTTATTTCCTTAAGTAGAAATCTGATGTATTTGAAACCTTTAAAAAATGGCAAAGCTTGGTTGAAAATGAGATGGGTAAAAAGATAAAATGTTTTAGATTTGATAATGGTGGTGAGTATTGCAACAAAGAGTTTGAAGATTATTGTTCCTCTAATGGTATTCATAGGCAGAAAATGGTTCCAAGGACTCCATAGGAAAATGGAGTGGTTAAACACATGAATAGAATAATAATGGAGTGTGCACGAACTATGAGATTGCATGTTGGGCTGCCTTTAAAAATGTGGGCAAAGATTGTAAACACTATTGTTTATTTAATTAATAGAGGTCGCTCTAATCCTTTGGGTTGTGGTATTCTAGAGGAAGCATGGAAAGGTAAGAAGGCGAGTTATTTTTTTCTCAAAACCTTTGGTTGTGAAGCATTTTCACATTTAGATTCTGAAAATAGAACCAAGCTTGATGCAAAATCAAAGAAATATATATTTGTTGGATATGGTATTGATGAATTTGGTTATAGGCTTTGGGATTTTGAAAATCAAAAAATTGTGAGAAGTAGGGATTTCATATTCAACGAGAAAGTTTTGTACAAAGATATGTTGTTGCAGCATGAGAAGAAAGAAAATGATTATGTAGTGTTGGATGGTATTCCAAACAATGATGTTTTAGTGGTTCCTCATGTTGGGCAACAACAGTTCAATAACGCAAAATCTTGTGAATGTTATACGGCCTTCAAGGATAAGTAAACCTCTAGAAATATTCTCTCCCTCTTTGTATACTATTATATTAATTGATCCTGGTGAACTGGAATATTATGATGAAGCTATGCAAGTGGATATCAAGGTTTAGTGGGAGCATGGAATGGAAGAAGAAATGGAGTCCTTGCTAAAAAATAAGACTTGGGAATTATGCAAGTTGTCTGCAGGTAAAAAGGCTTTACCAAACAAATGGGTTCATAGGCTGAAAGAGGAGGATGGAGGTAAGAAGATATTTAAAGCTAGATTAGTTGTAAAGGGATTTGTACGGAAAAATGGTATTGATTTTGATGAGATTTTTTCTCCAGTTGTTAAAATGACTTCTATTTGTATTGTTTTAACTATTGTGATTGTTGAAGATTTGCATTTAGAACAACTTAATATTAAAACAACCTTTCTCCATGGTGATTTGGAAGAGAAAATATCTATGGAATATCTACAAGGATTTGAGGTCAAAGGTAAGGAGAAACTAGTGTGTAGATTGAAGAAAAGTTTATATGGCTTGAAGCAAGCACCTCGATAATGGTACTTAAAATTTGATAGTTTTATGGATGAGAAAGGGTACAACAGGTGTAATTCTAACCATTATGTTTATTTTAAGAGGTTGGATAATGATAGTTACATTATTTTATGTTTATATGTTGATGACATGCTTGTAGTTGGGTCTAACATGGATCACATAAGTGAGCTAAAACAATTTAGTTAGAAAAATCTTTTGCTATGAAGGATTTGGGGCAAAAAAATAAATCCTTGGTATGAAAATTTGTAGACAGAAAAAATAGAAAATTGTTTTTATCTTGGGCTAATTATGTTGAAAAGGTGTTGTAGAGATTTCATGTGGATAATGCAAAAACTATCAGCACACTTTTCCTAGTCATATTAAATTGACTAAGGAAATGTGTCCAAAGACACAAGAGGAGGAAGGAAAAATGTCCAAGGTATCATATGCTTTAGTTGTAGGTAGTTTAATGTATGATATGGTATGCACAAGACCGGATATTGTACATGTCATAGAAGTTGTTAGTAGGTATTTCAGTCATCCCGAACTTGAGCATTGGAATGCGGTCAAATGGATTCTCAGGTACTTGATAGGTACATCCAATAAATGTTTATGTTTTGGGAGCTCTAATATTGATTTAAAAGGCTATGTTGACTTAGATTTGGCAAGGGATATAGATACTAGGTGGAGTACCATAGGTTGAGTATTTACAGTTGGTGGGATAGTAGTGAGTTGGATTTCTCTATTGTAAAAGGTGGTTGCTTTATCCACCATAGAGGAAAAGTATGTTGCTACAACAAAGGCGACAAAGTAGATGATATTGCTGCAACTTTCATGAAGGAGTTGGGAAAACAACAGGCTAGAAATTACTTGTTTATAGATAGCCAGAGTGTTACACATCTTGCAAAGAAATTTTCCTTGCATTCTAAAACAAAACACATACAATTGAGATATCATTTCATTCGGTCAGTGTTGGAGGATGAACAGGTCAAGCTGGACAAGATACATACAGATTCTAATCCAATGGATATGTTTACGAAGGCAGTGACAAGGGAAAAGATGAGCTCATCTTCATCTTTGGTTGGCCTTCAAGGTTGAATTCAAGTATAATAGAGTAGTAGGGTCCAAGGTATTTATTTTCAGTGGTAGTTGTAAGTGTAGCAGTGTTGTCCAGGATCAGTCTCCAAGTGGGAGATTGTTGGTGTGTGGTGACTAATCATGCTATAGTGCACATCCCGACATGTATCCTTGTTGGGGTTTGGGGCCAAGCTAGGCCCCAAGCGAGGGTTCAGGGGAGGCAGCTCCCAAGAAAAATTTTCTACTTTTTCGTGTCGCCACCAGAAAAAGGAAAAATCAACAAAAAAGGGAAAAAACTCTACTTTGTAGAACCCTAATCTGGAAGCTTCTAAGCTTGTTAAAAATGGGTTCAAATTGGTGTTACTGCATGATGAAAATAACAATTATTCGTAAGATTCTAATAGGTTTTTCACTGGATAATAAAAGTATTGGATGGTTACAGTTTGGTGGATTTAGCCTAGATTAGGTGAACCACGTTGAATTATTTATGTTATGATTTATTTTGTGTGTGTTTTAGTTTCCCTGTTTATTAATTAAATCTGCATTTAATTGTTAGATATCTACCTTTCTAACCCTAACACATGAGAGGTTAGGATAGAAGATAATTGACTTGTTCTAAAAGTCTAGAAGTCCACCTTCATGTCTTTCCTAAGAATCCCAAAAGAAGATGAGTATTCACCTATGACTATGAAAAATTCTCAAATTGAATTTTTTGCAAAGAAATGGGTCTACATAAATCAAATGGAAAAAAATTTGTTTGCCAATCCTAAAAGCGATAAGTCTCAATTGTCTAAGAAGTTGTACAAAACTCATTTTGTGGAAGAAGTGGTCAAAATTGTAGTTTTGTTACATAGGTTAAGGGGAAATGAAGAAATTCACAGATTTGAGGAATGGATGTATTTCTTCATCAAAACTATGTTATGTGGAGAGCAATTCTTGGATTGGTCAAAAATTATCAGCGATAACTTGCATGAGTTGATGAATTTCTTTACACTCAACAGGTTCTTCTACATGTATTCATACTTGATATACACTATTTCCAACACAAAACCTTGGCCTGGATTAAGACCAAGTGACATACCTCTAGAGAAAGTGCCCATTTATGATTATTTTTATAAGCTACAGCTTCATAAGAGCTTCCAATATTTCAAGGGAATAACTGATACTTTACTATGAGGATGTTCAGGGAGTTATAGGGACGTCCTACAATGTGGTTATCACTTGAAAAAATGAAATTTGTAGACATCTATGGAACTCATTTCATTCAATTTCAAAGATTCTCCTACATAAGGGTAGGTGGATATTCTGGATTTCCGATAAATTTCCCTAAATACCATAAGGATAAGTGGGTGATCATTAAAGTAAGCAAGAAGTTGGCTGATGTAAATAGGTTGTGCCAAGGTAGGAAAAGATTGACAGATCACTTTCCCATTGGTTTAGGTTCTTATAGTTGTTAATCTATGTCTAATGCCCTAAATATTGAGAAGGAATTATCTAAGTATAATATGCTTTCATATGAGAAATTATTTCCTTTTGATTCAAAGGATTATATTAAGAATAATTTCAAACTAAGCCCTAATTTCTTTCATCAAGCTAGCCTTGAAGATTTTTGGACTAATTGTTTTGATGAGTATGAAGTCTAGAAAAAGAATTGGATGAGGTTGTCAATGGAATAAATTATCATGTACGACTTAAAATGGGATCTATGGGACATTGTGGAGGATAGGTGTGACATGGTAGACCCAGTCTATACTAAGTTAATAGAAAACTAGCCTATCCCTACCATGGACTAGAGTGGTAGGGAGAAAGAGACTATTGAGGCAAGGACTGTTGATGTCTTGACTAGAACACAAGAGTGGGTGACTAAGAAAAGAAAAAAATAGCCCCATCCTCACACAAGATCTAAGGAGTTATGAACTACCAAGGGAACTTCTCAAACTTCTACAAGTGATAAATCAATTAGTGATACTTCCCAAACATTACCATTAGGGGCTCAATGAGATGGTGGTGAGGATCCACTAGACAAAAATGTGTTTTCACAAACTTTTAGGGAGGATATCCTCAACCTGCCTATTTTGGAAAAAGAGAATGAAGGAGAAGAGGAAGAAGAGGGATTGGAAAATTTAAATATATACTCCTCTCCCTCTTAGGATGAATCACCTTTTAGACAAGTGAGTGCACCATAGAGGTCACTCATTATTTCATCTATAGTGGACACCCCTCCTGTTGCTAGAACCTTGTTTGGGTCTTCAGATTTAAAAGTAGTTAATGTCCCAATTACTCCAGCTTGATTGGAGGATACTTTATCTAGGAAAAGGAAGGTTGTATAGCTTAGTGTGCCCAAAAAAGATATGGTAGGTCAATTACTACAGAAAACCCCAAACCCAAAGACAGAAATTGAAAAATACTGCAAGATTGGTAGATGCCATAGAATCAAGGAGCCTCCAAGTTGAGATTTTACATCCTTCAACACAAAAGGATGTCACTCAGGAAATAGTAGGTGACTTTGAGGCTAGTAGAATAGATCTTGAACCCCCTACTAGAGAGGAAGACATTCAAATCTTTCAGTTGTTTGCATCTAGAATGGTTGAAAGGTCGAAAAAGGATAAGGATGAACTAAAAGTTCAGGTTTGGGATTTAACTGAATGCCTAAGGTTAGTTTTTGAGCTCTTCCCTCAACCTCTCTCTCAGGTGAGTTCCTCTATTGAATCCTTAACCATGATTGGAAAAAAAGTCATGACCAAAATAAAAAGTTTCCAAACTCTAAGAAAGGTTGTGAAGGAATGGAGTGAGTGTTTGTCTAAGAAGGGGAGTCTTGTTATTTCTGAGTCTATGAAATGTTTCCAGAAAGTAAATGCTTGGAAAACTAATTTGGTGGTGGAGATTGTCATAATTGAAAAAGAGGAAAAGTTGTCGAACAATTATCAAAATAAACTGAAATTAATGTTAAACTGGGATATGGGGAAGTTGGTCGTGGAGCAGATTATACCTAATGCTTCAAACAATCATTGTGCAATATGGAACAAGGGTGTAGAATGGAAATTGCATATTGCTAGAAAAAGCTTACAAAAGCTAAGGGAAATTATAGATGAATGAACTGCCATTTCAGAAGAAGCACGAGGTACTTTGGTTGCTATCAAGTTACAATTAGAAAAAGGTGAGATTAAGGATGATATAGATATCAAACATTTGATAAAAGATTTCTAGAAAATAGTTGAGGGTACACATGATTCACCTTCATTAGATGCCAAGCATCTGAAGAAGCTTAGTGATCTACACTTGGTCACATCTCAAGCAATCAATATTATGAAAACCTAAGAACAACACATTGAGATGGTTGAAGATAATCAATTGTCATGGAGGGTGTGAATGACAAATGTGACAATTCCTGAGAATAAAGAATTGTTACATATCCTTAAGGCTTTTCAAGCCTTTTAGAAAAGATATGTGGTGACTCTCGAAGCTATAAACGAAGTGATGCCATCATGATAACTCAACTACTTTTATTTTATTTGTTTCCTTTTAAAATTTTGGTCAGTTATGGACAATGAAGAGGCAATTACTCATCTACGTATTTAATTGTATATATTTTCATATGTGATTGATTCTAGACACTTTGAATTGCTTAATACGATATTTTTGCTATGAATGAAATTACTATCTCTCTTTGTGCATTTAGTTTGTGAAGTTGATATGGGTTATTGAATATTTGTGTTTGAGAACGTCTTAATGCAATATTTTATTTTTCTGTAAGTGATGTAGTTTTCTTCATAATCAATTTCATTTCTCAGATGGTATTGGGTAGTTTGAATTGGTTAATACGATATTTTTTCTATGAATGAAATTACTGTCTCTGTTTGTGCATTCAGTTTGTGATTGATATGGGTTATTAAATCTTTTTGTTTGAGAATGTCTTAATGCAATATTTTATTTTTGTGTAAGTGATGCAATTTTATTCAAAATCAATTTCATTTTGTAGATGGTATTGGGTGTATGTTTTAATTCCTGAATAGTTTATCTAAAATTGTTCTTTGTGCCAATTCTTCTTACTTGCCAAATCTTGCATCTACTATTTACAAATTTTCCTAATATTGGGTTTTCCTTTACTTCTGTTTGGTTAAAAGCATACACGATATTTGATTTTAGCATTTAAATTCATTAAAAATCTTGTGAGGGAGTTGTACCTTTGACAAAATTCAGAGGATATTTATCTTTGTTTAAAGGTTAATATTCAGAGCTATTTAGTTGATTTTGGTACCTTTTAGACATGGAATTATGATATCTCAAGGTGCCCAATTTGTTAGCAACCAGTACCAAAGAAGATTGTTCATGGGATTCATTTTAGCTATAGCATAACTTTACTAATACATAAATAAGATAAGTTTGATATATTTTCTTGAATTGGAATATAGACTTGCTTTAAGGTGCAAATGATAGTTTGAGTATTATTTAATATTCATTGCTTTATTAATATGAATTATGGTGGTAAGAAATGTAGTGTTAATGAAAATAGTGGCACGTAAATATTTTTGTAATTGTCATTACAAGTTGATGTTTGTGAGCTATTGTTGAATAGGCATATGATTAAATCATAGATAAGAATGCTATGCTATATTTATCCTTACAAAATATGATTTATTATGTCATTTATCTTTATACAAACATATTGATAGGTTTTTCCTAATTTGTTTTTTTGGTGTGTACTACATAGAGATTACAAGTTCAATTTAATTCTATTGCATTATGTTTTCTAATATGCATGTTTACCATGAATAATAATATCTAGGATAATATTAAATTTGGGAACTAAACCATAATTAGGAGGAAATTTGAGTTATCATGTGAATTATCTTCACACCAATCTATTGATGGGGTTTTCCTTTTTTTTTTTTTTTGGGTTGGGTTGTCTAGAGATTATTAGGTGAATTTAATGCTATTATTATGGGAGTTTATTATTAATGATGATAATTTGGGTAATATTAAATATGGGAGCTCAACCATGTTTATTAGTACTATACTCACTCAAATTGATTAATGTTGAATATTGTTTGGGTGATTAATTTTTGCTCTGTGTGATATTTTAATATGTTGTTTATAAATTGTTAAGCCAGTTTGATCATAAGTTTTAGGATCTTAAAAATAATGAAAAAAAGAACCAACTAATTATGTAAATATCCCAAATAAATATGCTATTGTAAATTTTATTGCTTTATTGCATCAAATTGAAGTGTTTCTTAGAATTCTCACTGAATAAAATTAATTATTGAATAATAACATAAGTGCAATTGAATAACATTTTAATTCATATACATAACAATAGTTCTCACATGTGTCTAGTTGGTTTGTAATAACCGGTGAAATAGGTAAGTGGCTAAATTTTAGAATTTTGGGGGTTGAATACATGGATGTGGGATTGATCCTACACCAACAAAAATAATTAAGAATGATAGAACAAAATAGTTTAAGTATTATGAAACAATAAAGTTTGAGTAAGGGTGATGGTACTAAAAATATATAAAAAATATAATAGAGATACATGAAAACTACACGAATAAGCATACATTTATAAAAAATACATCATTTATCAAAATATAAGTACATTAATTCATTTTTTCAAATTATAAATAAAATTGAATAAAAATTAAAAGAAATATGCAAATTTATCCTTTACACTTGAAAAAACTCTTAAATAAAAATTGCTTCAATTTGATAACAAAACAAGAAATCAAACCCTTTTTAAAAAATTCCTCTTATGGAAAAGATAAGATTCCTTTACACTTACATAGGTGATAAATATTTCAATATTCCCAAGTTTGTAGGTATTGAGTGTACAATTTCGACCTTTTTAACTTCATGCTACAAACGAGGTATCAAAAACAGCAACTCTACATTTATTTATTAGATATCCAAATTGGCTTATAGATATGAGATATAGGTGTTATACATTCGCATAACAATGCTAGCAATTTTTAGAAATTATCATAATTTTACTAAGTTGGATTAAGTGCATATAACGAAAGCAAGATAAAAATTGAATTTATACCTAGCAAATGGAGATTTTTTATTGAATTTTGGAAAGTTATTTACTCACAACACACATGAGATGTACTTCTATTCACATAACCACTAAAGCGGCACAGGAAAATCCAGTGGAGTAGAAAAAGCACGGAAAGAGTGGATGGATGGAGTTCATTAATAAGAGTGGCGGTAAATTTAAGCACTGTCTCATCGACTGTATGAGAAACGGTCTCTATCAGAGCATGTCCTTGAGCGTCGTGGAAGACACCGCTGCCTCCGACTACTGCGACCTCCCTCTGTGGTAATCCAATGTTGTCTTTGCCTGAGAATTCGATGCTATTGCCTTCGTATTCAGAACCTTCAAATTTGGCAGTGAGAGCGAGCAACAATGTATTTGGATCTTCATCTTCAGCAGGGCTGGGCAAGTGATAAAAATATCTCTCCCCCTTTCCAAGCACAGCAGAGGAGTGGAGATCAGGCCCTTCTGTCAGGGTGTCCTCAATCACAACCACATTAGTCAGTGGTATACCCGAGGTCCCTCCAAGAGGATTCTGAGGATTTAGCCCACCATTAAGAATATTTGTGTTGGGAAAGGAGTTCTGAAGGCCTAAGCCTGGTGCATTAAGACCAAGGCCAGGAATGAGTGAGCCTATGCCCTGTACTCCTCCGTTTGGGATGAAGCCAAGGCCGAGGCCAGTGTTGGAAGAGATGGGTAGCTGGCCAAACAATGGAGAATTGTTGATTGCTCCGCTTGGAATGGTTAATGGGCGAGGAACATTCCCATTCCCATTGCCATTTCCATTGAAGTTAATGGTGTTTCCAAAAGGGTTTTTAAGGCCAGAGATGGCATTGCCACTGCCTTGAAGTCCTATTGGAAACCCTCCAACTCCAACTCCAGTCTCGGCAGTCGGGTTGGGTCCTTCTGTTATGTGGTGCATGAAGAAGGTGATGGTCTTCGGACTTGAAGACTCTTCCTCTTCTACCTCTTGGCTGTCTGTTAATAATTTTCTACTTGCACTTACATAACTCCCCCACACGATGAGAAGCATAAGAAAAAAAAACTCTCTAGTCCTCGGTGCCATTCTCTTCTCCTACTTCCAAATTTTTCTAACAGGCAGAATAAGCTGAAATGAGAGCAGGAGGAATGAACTGATTGATATGAATGTGTATAGTTCTGCATAACTATATATACGATAAAATAAGCCTGGCTCAATCACTTAGATGTTCGGTTCACCTGCTTTCCAAAACTTTCGTCATCGATCTACCTGATCCAGTCAGCGTCGTTGATTTTATTAAATGAATAATTTGGTAGGATGAGATCATTTAGGTATTCTTTATGGTTTTGGTTGCCAAATACAATACACTTCAACTGATCCGTTCAATCAAACGAACCTTCCCTCCGTAGACATTGTTTCCTTCAATTTCTCCGTACGCAATCCAAATCTTGGAGAATAATAATAAAAAGGGATCCTAGTAATCGTTGGATTTTCTGATACCAAATTATTTTAAGATATATTTTGTTAGCCTAGTTTATCTTCTGCCTATCTCTATCTCCCTCTGAGTATTTTCTATAGTCCGAAAATTGTACCTTTCAATTTGTTTTTTTGTTTTTTAAAATATTACCACCGAACTCTAACAAAATTATTATGCAGGGGAGAAGTATTTAACATGCTCATTGTTGGAATAATTGTTTTAAAAATCTAAATTTTTTTCTGCAAGAAAATTATATATATTTTATTTACCATACAAATTTAATGAAAAATTATTTATATGAATGTATTTGACATAAATTTATGGAAGAAAAATATGTTATTATATTTATTCTTGAGAACTAATTATATAAAAAAGATCATTGTTATATATATTATTTATTTTAGAGATTTGATTAAAGATTTTTTCATCTTTTATAATTAATTATAGAATGTTGATACATGTAATTCCATGTTTTCATTCTTAAATACATCTCTCACAAAGATGTTGAGAAATATAATCTTAAACTTCTATCTTTTTAATTTTAAAAACATTTATCTAAAAGATATTGATAAATGTAGTTTTGAGATGTTTATCCATCCTAAATAATAAATTTAATACCAAAACCTTTAGAAATAAAGATATATAAATATACTAATGTATTTAAGCTATAGTTTAAATTTTAAATTAAAGTATTCATAACTTATATTTTTTAACATAAAAATGATCAAAGCATGTATTTATTATTAATTTTAGAGACTTGGACTAAAAACTTTAAATTTTTGTAACTTATTTTAAAAAATCAATAATACAAAATTTAACTCAATATGCCAAATTAATAATTCTATTTCATGTCTTAACTATTGAAAAAATTGAAAAAAGAGTCCTTTGGGAACATCTTTAGGATCAAATATGATCTTCAGATGGATCTGGGGGAGATTCAATATAAAATCCAGAAGGAGGGATATTTGAATGATACAAAGGAAAGAGAAAATGAGCTACTCAGTAAGATGCATGACATTATCGGAAAGGAGGAGGAGTTTTGGAGGGAAAGATCTAGAGCTTTATGGTTATCTGCAGGTGACAAAAATACCAGGTACTTTCATCTATCGGCCTCAAAACACAGAGTTGTCAACAAAATATCTCAGATTGATGTGAATGGTATGAGGTATGAGGAGGAGGATATTAGAAAGCATGTTGTTTTATTCTTTAAAAATATTCTTTCTAAAAATGATGAAAATAACCAAAATGATCAGGATCATTTAATTGAGGCTATACCTAAAGTTATCAATCAGGAAAATAACTCTATGCTGGTTGATATTCCTACCAATGAGGAAGTCAAGAAGGTTGTTTTCTCTTTTGATGGGAGTTAAGCTCTGGGTCTGGATGGGTTCCCTTTGTTTTTCTTCTAGTGGTTCTGGGAGATTGTTGGAGATGATGTAGTGAATGTTGTTAAATAATTTTTTGGATCCAAAAGTCTCCTAAAAGAATTGAATGCCACTTTCCTGGTTCTAATCCCTAAGAAGCCTGGAGCGATGAACTTTGAGGCCTTCAGACCCATAAGCCTTAGTAACTCGATCTATAAAATCATTTCGAAGGTTCTGACTTCAAGATTCTTAATTCTCTTGCCAACTTTGATTTCACCTCAACAGAATGGATTTGTCCCTGGTAGAAAAATCCTTGACTCTATTTTTTTTGTGCATGAGAATATTTATTCCTTGGTTGAATCTAAGACTGAAGGATTTTTGTTAAAGCTTGATATCTCAAAAGCCTATGATAAGTTGATTGGATTTTCTTATTTAAAATTTTAAAGGCTTTCAGGTTTTGCAACAGGGTTCTTCAAATGGTGGAACAACTTGTGTCTACTGCTTCTATTTCTATTTTGGTGAATGGATCCCCTACGACTTTCTTCCAAAGTTCCAGAGGTCTAAGACAGGGTGATCATATTTCTCCTATTTTATTCACTATCATGGCAGAAAGCCTTGGAAGAAATCTAAAAAGGTTGATTGACAATAGATCCCTTCTTGGTCTTAATCCTTCGTCAAGTAACCTGGTTTGTTCTCATCAACAATTTGTTGATGATACAATGCTTTTGGGTAAATCCTCGGTCTCGGAAGGAAAAACTTTGAAATATTTTCTCGATAAATATGGGAGAGCGTCTGGAAAGTTGATTAATAATAAAAAAAATCTCTTTTCTTCTTCAACACCCTGGCTCATAGGCAAAGTGAAATTTCCAGAATCCTTGGTTGTAGGGTGGAATCCTTGCCCGCCACCTATATTGGCTTACCGTTAAGCCTTAAACCCCCTAAATCCTTTTCGATTTCATTGGTCGAGAGGTCTAGCAAGAATCTTGCTGGTTGGAAAGGAGCTCTATTAAGTCAAGCGAGTAAACTTCAACTCCTCAAAGCGTATCTTCAAAACTTGTCGATCTATGCTCTGAGCCTCCTTAAGATTCTTGCTAAGTTTGCGGATGCTATAGAAAAGATTCAAAAAATATTTCTTTGGTCGGGGGTTGAAGAAAAGAAAAGACTACCTTTAATAGGATGGGAACTTGTGTGCAGACCGAAAAAGCCCAGAGGATTAGTTCTTAGAAGAATCAAAATGGTTAAGAAGATTCTTCTAGCAAAACAAATATGGAGAATTTTTTCATCTTCAGGCGAATGGATTGAAATCCTAGCTAGAAAATATTTAGAGAGCAATAGGTCTCTTATAATGCTGAAGGAATCCCATCTTCTTCCCAGAGGTTCAACCTGCTGGAATAATCTGATCACTGGGAAAAAAATTGTTGACTCTGGAACAGGTTTGCAAGTTAGAAGTGGAAACCAAACTAGATTCTGGGAGGATAGATGGTTGTTTAAAGAGCCCCTTATAAAAATTAATTCCTTTAGTGGATGGGCAGAGAATTGCAAAGCTCATTTTGGTTCTTATGTGAAAGACTATAGAGTGAATGGAAAATGGGTGAATTTGAGTCTTATCAATCAGGCTCTTGCTCCTATTCAGTCTTCTTTGTTTGCTGTTAGACTTTGCTCTGATCAGTTGGATGATCATCTTGTCTAGACTGATGAACCCTCGGGTAACTATTCTTTTCTATCTACCTTTGCTAGGGTTACTTCTTCCCAAGGCTCTCCTCCATTTTGGTCAAAGGCTTGGCTCAAACATTTGATCCCTAAAATCAACATTTTTTCTAGATCCCTGTCTATTGAAGACTTCTTCCTTCAATGGAAAGCCCCGACTCACAATCCTTCTCTTTTTTATGGGATTTCTCTTTCCCTCATGTTGCTTGGGGTCTTTGGAAAGAATGCAACAACAGAATTTACAGAGATAAAGAAGCTCCGGTGGACATTGTTTTTGATAAAATAATCAGTTTCCTGAAAGAAAATGTCAATGCTATCTCCCAGAAGGTTAGCAATTCCAAGAAAGTGGCTCATTCGTCCTATGATCTTATTGTTGCCAAGGAATGGAATATAAGTCTTGATTTAAGAAAATGTCAATGCTATCTCCTAGAAGGTTAGCAATTTCGAGAAAGCGGCTCATTCATCCTATGATTATATTGTTGCTAGGTTAACTCAAAATGTATATTGAGTTGTATCTTATTTATAAATTATTTGATGTGTAAATAGCTATCATACTTAACATAAGAAATTTATGTGTATGTGTATGTGTATGCGTATGCGTATGCGTATGTGTATGTGTATGTGTATGTGTATATGCATATATATATATATATATATATATATATATATATATATATATATATATATATATATATATATATATATATGTATATATATATATATATATATATGTATATATATATATATATGTATATATATATATATATGTATGTATATATATATATATATATATATGTATATATGTGTATGTATATGTATATATATATATGTATGTATATGTATATATATATGTATGTATGCATTATATGTATATACATGTGTGTATATATGTATACATATATATACTTTTATATGTATATAAATATATGTATACATATATACACACACACATACACTACATATATACATATATACACATATAAACATACATATATACATGATCATGACATGAGACTCCTTAGTATTAGTTTAGAATACCTCTTTGTATAATTGAAATAATACATCATAAGATTTAATTTTATATTCATAACATCACCTTTAATATATATACAAAAAAAAATTAAATGTTTTGTTCATTATATTGGTCCAAATTCTTCTTTTTAAGAGATAATATGAGTAATAGAACAAATAACAAGATATTTAGTGGTAGTTGGACAATTTGTAACACCCCTCCGTTTTGGCTCTTTGATGGCAGTGTTCTTCCTTGTTATGATTGTGTCTGATTATGCTTTGACTTTGGAACTTGGTTGCTTTTGACCGCTATTTATTAAGCGATGTGAATGTTATATCTTAATGTGATGTTATTTTATTTTGATGTTATCTTTAAGGCATGTTTTGGATGAACTTAAAAGATATTTGATTTAAAGATGTTTTATGCTTGTGATCATATCATTGATATTAGATGCGTCAGTTAGTGAGATTGTATAGGTGAAGGGGACAGGATTGTATCACTCACTTGCGAGTGCCCTACGATTCTGAGATTTCCTCTTCACGGTGTGTTTGATCATATTATATATATATGCATGTTCGATGTACTCTTTGTTACAGGTTGACAGGTACATGACATCGACTCCACCTGGTTCACAGGTTTGAGCGTGTCCATTGACCAACGAAAATTGATTGGGAGATAGTAGCTAGGTTTTTCGTGCCAAGTCGTCACCCTAGTCATAGCGTGTTGTCGAGTTGTTGTTGGGTTGGTTGTTTTAATTCGGTCCTTTGCATCTTGAGTATTTATTTAATTGCAAATTATAAAGGTTATCAAGTGGCTTGCATAGTTAAATTGATGTTTATATGTATTTATTTGCAATGTTGAAATGTCATTTATTTTATTGATTGATTTGATTTAATTAATAAATTAGATTGAGTTTATTGGTAATTATATTAATGGTGTTTTATTAAATGTGATAGTTGTTTTGGCAATTATTGGATATTAAGATTTAATCAAAATATAAATATAAATCATATTTGGATAGTTGGAGATAAATTAAAATAAATAAATAAAATAAATGAAAATGTATTTTAATTTCACTCCTTGGAAATTATTGAGAAAGTAAATTATTTTCAAAGAATGTATTCTTTTGTTTAAAGAAATTTGGAAAATGCATGTGATTGGAATTAGAAAATAGAAACTTGTTTTAAATTTAAAAGAAATAGAAAATATCCTCCAAATTGTGCAATAAATTTAGTGGGTGGGGATATTTTAGGGGTTTGACCAATTTGGGGAAAACCTCTATTTTAGCAAATGAAAATTCATATAATTTTAACTTTCAATTTGGGGAAAAGATTTTTTGGCTGTGGCTTTGCTTGGATTGGTGAAGAATTGGAGACCCTTGCTTGAGCTGAATCCAAAAAGGAGGAGTTGAAAACACCATTGTTGAAGGCTTCAAGCTTGGAGAAAAAATCAGGTTCCCCTTTTGTTCTTGCTTTGTTTCATTTTGAAAATGGATTAAATCCTCATTATGCTATTTGGAAATCTTTGAAATGTTGATCAAATCTAATGAATCCCATGAGAAATTGTTTTGAAAGCTTGCAAACTTGTGGAAATTTGGAAATGAAAACCAAACTAGAATCAAACAATGGAAAATAGAATGAAACCAAAAGAATTGACATTTCAAACTGGAATTTTAAACCATGTTGTTGTGTTTCCTTTTTCTGTTGTTAATTTTCCCAATTTGAATTGGGAAATGGATTGTAGGTTTTATAAATACATATATATTTTAGCTTGTAAAGCCATGGAGTTCATCTTTTAAAAATAGATGTATTTATTTTGTCCCTGTTTTGAATATTTTGTATTCTGGAAATACACAGGGACTGTGTTTTTGTTTTATGAAATTTTTATATAAAAATAAATAAATAAATAAATTGAATTTAAATTGGTTTTGTGTGTTGGGGAAGCCAACCCCCACCGCCGCCGCCGCCGCCGTCACCGCCGCTCATCGGGAGGCGAGCCGTGTGCAGGGCACACGGGCCGCTGCTCACAGGGAGGTGGACTGTGTGCAGTGCACACAGGCACCGCTGCCCGTGGGAGGCGGGCACTGTGTGCCGAGCACATAGGCTGAGCCCATGGGGGGCGGACTGTGTGCAAAGCACATAGGCGCCACTGCCCATGGGGAGGCAGGGCTTGCGTGCCAGTTAGGGTTCGCCCTATAAACTTTATTTTATTTTGTTTTATTTCTTTTTAAATTGTTATTTCTCATTATATTATATTTAATATAATATATGTAATATATATATATTATTATATATATATTGTAATATTATATATATATATATAATATTTAATATTATTTATATAATAAAATATTGCATATATATAATATTCAATATTATATAATTTGAGTTTTAAATGAATATCTTGTTTTTTTTTAGTTTTTAAATATACATATTATTTATATAATTTAAATAATATGGGTTATTGTGAGTTGTAAAATAATCATTAAAAGATTATTTAATTATAATAGTTGGAAAATATAACTGTTTTATTTAAAGATTTGTTTTTTTGACAATTTTATATAATCGGAAAATGTTGAGTTTTAGAATGGACTTTAGTGGCACATATTTAAATGATAATTTAGATATCCATTATAGGAATGTTAAAATGATGTTTTCATTATTATAGTTGAAACGAAATTGATGTATGATTAAACGTTTTCTTATTTAAGAAAATATTGATTTTAATTAATTGGTATGATTAAGTAAATGACTTTAATTATAAAGATTGTTTAATCCTTATCTAATTGAGTGATTAGAATTAAAATATTAAATTTAAAGTTCTCAATGGCATCAAGTGATTTGTTTTATTTGTGTAAGAACGAATAATGCTAATTATTTAAATTGAATTCTTGTACTATGTCATTGCTTGACTTGGGTTTAGGAAACCCGAACGTTAGCTTGTTTAAATTGTCTGAAGTGGTTGCTAGCTATGTTTGACCGTCTCGATGTTGTGCAATGGAGTAGATGTTTTAAGGTCTTCCAGATAGGGGTTCGTTTATGGGTATGAGTTGTCGTTAAGTCGTCAACCTCTATTTTTCCTTGGGAAGTGTGTATAGTGGTATTTTGTTGTCTTACCCAATTTTCATGAACGGGGATAGATGGTGCCTCCTTTGGAATAGGAGTGAGTATGAGTTTGTGTCTCTTTTGGATTAGGAGTGGAGTATGTGTTTAGTTGCCTCCAGTGTTGGAGAGGGTTTGACCTTTGTTGCCTCTAGTGTTTGGAGAGGGTTTAGACCTTGTAGCCTCCAGTGTTTGGAGAGGATTTTGTACTTTTGTTGACTCCTTGGTTTGGAGAGGTCGTCTTATCCAGTCACCCATTAGTTGTGGTCTTTGTATCGTATGTGTTGTCGATAGGAGAGTGGCTCTATGTGGGGGTCCGACACACAAAGGGGTGCCAGGGTAACTCACTTAGGGTTTAAGTAAGTGATAACTTAAAAATAATTAATGAAAAACTCTCAGACTAATTAAGATAATTAATGCCTCTCTCATAGCTCATTCGCTTTTAAGGTTTGAGATGAGACGAGAAGCGCAGTTGGTATGAGGGTCCGACGGCTGGTAGAGTTGAGCCTAGATAGCCCAAGATGTGGGTTTAGTTACCTTAGATAGTTGAGCTAGGGTAACTCATAGAAAATGTCGTGTGACACTCTCACTATGTCAACCTGATGTCAGTTTGTTGTACTGCGTAAATGAACCTTATACTCTGGAAGCATTGTAACCTTTGTGCTAAGTGATGTTGTACTTGTATCATTTTCAGTTCAGTTCAGTTGTAGCCTGCATCTAGTGGTAGATGGTCTTGTGTTGGATTCCTGGTTACTATCTCCTAGCACGGGGGGTGAGCCTTTGGGTATCACACGGTTGGGTGGAACGTGCACCTTAATTCCGTTGGTCCGTCTTCTTGTTCATGTGGACGAGATTTCTAGTTGGAGAGCTCGTGGGTTCCAGTATCTTTTCATGCTTATTCTTTCAGTTGATCTTGTATTTAATTACCCCTCATTTGTTATCGAGGTGGAATTTGTAATATGTAATCATGCTTATTGGATTTATCTCATTCGGGGAATGAGTGTTGTAATTATGTTGTAAATTATATTAGTGGAATCAAGTGGTATTTCTTACTCTTTGTCGTAAATTATTATGTATGGAATGTATGTGAACTTATTTGTTAAGTAATTAAATGTTATTGATTTAATTCATGTTTCTTGGTTGGGTTTAAGTAACTCAGTCTCATAACCTTAGGGGTTGTTGGAAATTGGTTAAGTGAACTTGCATGTTAAATATTCTTAATTGTTCTTATTGTTCTTGTTTAAAAAAAATAAAAAAATTAGTTCATTTGTGTAGTAAATTGCAACTTCCCCTAGGGGTTGCGTGGATAAGCATGTACCTTTCGTTTACATTAGTCTATGATAGCCCTAATGCATAAACAAGGTATCCAAGATTATCTTATATGTTTTATTACTACCCCTCCCCCTAAGTTTTATTATTATATTTTCACTTATTAAACTACTCTTACGTGGGTTATCCTGAGCCCTCTCTCCTTTTGAGGTGCCAACCCCAACGAAGAGCCACTCTCCCTGAGACCCCAAACATAACAAAATCAAGCAAGGGTTGTACCATAGGAACAAAGCATTAAAACTCAATCAATGATGTGTGATGCATTACCCATCTCACTTAACCATATAATCGAAGCCTCAACAAGACTCGTACAACCCTTCCAAAATAATAAAACTAAAATCATGCAACAAGGGAACATTAATCAAGGATAAACATCCAATGATAAAATCACACCTCTGGAATACTAAGGATCACAACATCCAAAATTCAGTTTCTAAACCAACCAAGTTCCCACATTGATAACACTAAAACAATAACAATAAAGGGAAATAATCAAATCAATTTATTAGATTGCACAATTTGAATTTAAGTCATTCACAATTAACTGATTAGATTAATTTCCCAAATTAATAACCATCACAGCCATAAAATCAAATTTTCAAAATATAAAATAATATAACGATGTGGTTATTTATTTTCTATATATATATATATATATATTAATATATATATAATTATAACATCCAGTATAGCTACTATTTTTTATTTTTAACTATATATATATTAAAAAATATAAATATATATATATATAAATAAAATTTAAAATAAATGAATTAATAAAGAGAACTATGGTCGCAATCCTGCGGCTACTATATGCAATAGTCCATATGGACTGTTGCGTAGTACTGCTATGTACAACCCACGCAGCCCACAGGGGAAGGCGTGGGTACGGCCCAACCGTCCCCACCTGCCCCAATAAACTTTTTTAAAAAAAATTATAATAATATTTTTTTAAACAAAACCTCCACAATAATAAAAATACTGACATTAGTACAATTCGGCTCAAAAGTAAAAAAATATTGACACTATTTCATTTAACTGTAAAAAAAATTATAAATAAATATATATATATGTATTTATATAATGTATATATATATACATATTTCTCAAATCCAACTTCTGTAGGAAAATTGATTATCAAACAAATGTATGTATATATTATATATAAATATATATACTCTAAAGGTATATATATATATATATATATATGAGTGTATAATCAAAATTTATTTGTTTTAGAGGAAATACAATGTTTTCTTTCATATCAAATCATAGACAAATTGGGCATCTTCATAAGATGAATATTGTTCTGAGTTACTTCTTAAAAAAAAATTCTAAAACCTCATATAGTTTCTTTTCAAACAAAAATCATATTTATCTATGTTTAGTTTTCTTTGAATCACAAAATTGAAGAAACAAGAAAATGGAACCTGGAGTCTTGCGCTGTTGAAAATTTGATAAAGCTTTGCTTGATCCCAGTTGCCTTTTCGAAGAGCTCTCGTTCCTTCTTCATAGTTTCTCCACCCGATTTCCTTGTTCAAATTTCTAATCTAATACTTAATCCAGAATAACCTCTCTTTTAGAACAATGAAAACTAAATAACTTTCTACAAAAATAACCAAAGAGAGTCCAATTCTCAAACTCAATAATTTGTGTAACTTCAGTAAATTTTCCCGTGAATCCAAAATCTCACAAATTTGCTATTAAATAAAAAATATATCTCTTCTTCTTTCAAAAGTTCTAAAAATCCAAATTAAGAGAAATTTTCTAATTTTAATTTCAGCTTTTCAGCCAAACTCAACACTTCATTGGTCCTTTTTATCTTTTCTTTTCTTTTATTGATTTTTTTCCCATTTAACAATACTTTCTATTTTAATTCTGATTTTGCAAGCTTTACTTGCAAATTCACACAATTTAATTTATTTATTTCATAATTATCCTCAACATGCTAATTTAATTAAATTATCAAAATACTAATTTAAATATTTTAATTTACATTTTTAAATAAATCACATGACTTTTAAAATAAAACTTTTATATTTTAATACATATTATTCCAACACTATTATAAACATTTATTAACAGATCATTTAATTAAATAAATCACAACATACAAAACACCAATGTAAAATAAATACCAATCACACAAACCACCATAATAAATTGCAAAAATAACAAAAGTCAAAGACGCACAATACCATTCAATCAAGACGATTTGACAAAACATGGGACAGGGTGACTTCCTTGTCATCTTTGTTTCAACATCATGCCCATTGGGTTAAATTGATGCTCGCCTTGTCCTGCCAAAGCAGGTGGAATCGAGACTCTATACCTGCAATTCCTGCATTCAAACAAGATCGTGTACATGTATATATATAATCAAAACATCACATTGTGAAAAGTAATTGCAACATAGTAGGACACTCATAAACGAGTGGTGCTACACTATCCTCTCACCAAAACTATACTAACAATTACAACATTAAATACATAAAGTAACAATTTAACTCACTCATCACATCATAAACATTACTAAACCACCGTGATCACAATGTATTACATCGAAATCAAATTAACATCACCAAACCATAATGTCATATCAAATATCCATGTCCTCAAATGAAGTAGCATAATCACTAAACAAATAACTATCCAATCCACCAACCAAACAATAAATAGTACTATCACAGCCTCAAAGTATCAAACAAAAGCATAGAAAAATAACAAGCTCCAAACAATAACAGATGGTATTACAATCTTTCATATACTTCTTTGAGCATTTTTGGAAATGCAGCTACTATACTATATGCCTCATGAACTTTTTTGCAACAACTTCCATTGTCATTATTTCTAGTTCCTCGACATCATCATCGATCATTAAGCTTGTATTTTCAATTTCTTTGACAATCTTATTGCAACACTCTAAAACTATTCTTGCACATTTGTCCACATGGGTTTCAACAAAATCATTTGACTTTACAAGGCAATTGGGATTTCAACTATGACTTCCGATTCGTTTTGTGAATCTCCCATTTTAAATTAGATTATTTGCTGAAAATAAAAGAACAATCAAATTAAGGTTAGCATTTAGGAATGATAAGAACAAAAGTATCCATAATTTTTCATAAAATATAACTCAAAAATAATAATTTTTAGTAATACAAATTGTGCATAAAATAAACAAGAGCTGCAGAGCAACAAAGTTCCTACCAGAAAGTTTTAGAATAGTTTTGTTTGTATTTGTTGTGTTTTAGGAACAATTGGTTAGGATAAAGCAGTTGTCACCTAAATTTAGGAATTTGATCATTAATAGGGTCAATTTTGTCTTCCATTAGAAAATAACCCTTACAACAAAATAATTTTCCTCACTTCAAAATTCTGAGATGCTCTGGTTGTGCTTTTAGGCCATGAAGAAAGTGCAATTTACATGTTGCTAACATTATGTAAGTATTAATGAGTTCAAATATTTCCTTAACCATTCAACATATATGATAAAAAATCCTCTTTGAAAAAACAAATATCTTTAGAACTTTCATTGTACGTAGAGTCATGTATAACCAACTTGCTTAAATGTTACAGTTTTCTACACAAATGAAAATGAAAGCATATAGCCCTAAGTCCTCTTATAGGTGCCTAATGTCTCCAAAAAATTCCTTATGATAGAAAATGATCTTTTTATTCCATTCAGTAATAGATAACTCATTTATAAGCCTCATAAAACTTATAATGTGAAGTGTATTGCAAAAGGCCTGGATCAAACATTAGAAATCTCAATTGAACCCATATGCATGTTTTGTTGATTGTAGAGTAGTGGATAGAAGCATTGCAATCATCATTGGATCAAGACCACAAGGTAGAGGATTAATTGTTGAAGCTATTCTTGAAGCCTCTTCATAGGAAACATGACCGACTAATTGGTATTCTCTTTTAGCACTAGGATCTTGCAAAATTGGAAGCAATAGTTTTAATTTTCTATATATTAACCATCTTTTACTTACAATTTTTTTTTGAAAAAGGAAGTTAGAAGGTGCCATACCTCTATTGCATTTAAGCCAAGATCAATTAGTACTGCACCAGGTTTTAGCCAATCACCACGAACCAAATTTGGTACACCTGCTGCAACAACAAGAATATCTGCTTCATGAGTAAAATCTGTAGGAAATTCTTTTTGTTTTTAGTAGGTATGGTCTACATTATTTTTTAGTGGAAACATGGTTTAAAACTTTAAATTAATACTAAGTAAATATTGTCTACTATGTTTCAAATTTTAGAGCTATTCAATAGAGTATGGCCTATATTCTGACATGTCAAACACTTTTTTAAGAAGAAAAAATGCAGTCCACCCTTAATCAATGTGTATTTATTTGTAGACTAATTATCTATACTTATAAATTTATAGATATGCATTTTTCCAGATCCTTTTTCAGTTGGAAATAAAGATTACGATATTTCTTGTAGAGTATGTAAAAAGTGATCTATGAAAATTTAGATCTACCCATTTTGTCTGACAAATTTGTTTTTAAGACATGTAACTGTTATTGTTGTTGTCCCTTACCTTCGAAATAAAGTGTAAGCTGAAAGTATGGCACAACTAATTCTCAAGAATTTTTTTTAGTATTTTAAATAACCATATAAAATTTAAAATTATCCTTTGTAGCTCAAAATTTGATGCTACTCTTTGGATTGCAAATATTTTACCCTTAAAGAACTTGCTCTTCATGTGAAATTTTTTACTCAATATTGTGGTGGACACATCAAATACTTCAACCATAATGATTCAAGAAATTGATGATTCAAATTATTTTATTCCTTTCAAGGTGACCACACAATGCTCATGCATTTCTAGGATAGTATAGTTATAAGCCTATTGTCTAGAATCACAATTCTATACTGCAAACTCATCACTGTGTGAACTGATATTTGTCTAGGGTATTAATTGTTTAACTTAGACATTGATGTGTATATCCTTAGCTTCTAGATATGCTTGTCTCATTTGAATTTTTTATCAACATCACTATCTATGGATAAGTCATAACCAAATTCTAAGGTTGTCTCTAGATGGGCATGCTGTCTGCCAAATATGATGAACTAGGGAATGAGTGCACTAAATGTGTTACATATCCATCAATGTTTTATTTAGATGATCAGACAAACTTCAAGAAATCATAGACATAAAGAGAAAGATAAATAAAAGCTAAATGAGATACACTCTTGGCAATCTTTGTTTGGGATTTTCATTGCTATTTGTTTCTATGTTATATTCTTTTCAAAATTGGAAGTTTTTTTGTTATGATCAATTGGAATAGACTTGTAAGAAATGCATAAATATATTGTCTTGTGTATGAAGCCCACAAACATAAATAATAATTTTCTGATAAATCACAAGAGATAACTCTTTGTAGTCAAACACAAATCTCCATATTTTACACACATATCCAATAATTGTTGCCAATGAATCAAAATAGTAGTATCAATGTTAGTTCAATGATATATGTCAATATCAGATTCATAATTAACAATAAATTTTGGATATTACACACTAGGCACTGAAATAATTGAAAATTTATCTTTATTTGCATCTCCTCCAGAAACTTATCTATTTTGTAAGTCAGGTAACATCTGCAAACTATATGTATTGGCTTGTGCTGCTAGAATTGGAAGTCATGTAAATTTTTGTAACATACTGGCTAGTATAAGTTCTGTACTAAGGGCCTCTACCATTTTGATGGAAAAATACGTGATAATGGGTCTCTTTAAGTTAATCCCCTACTTGGTGAAGAAAACCCTATGGGGGATGATTAATCGAATTGAAAAAGAAGACAATTCATTATGAAATTAGTACTCCACTGGTTGAAGCTGACAAGAGGTATATGCAGTATAGAAGTTGCCAAGTCAACTTATCAAAGGATTTGGACATATCCAATTTAATAATCATTCCAAAATAATAGTCAATTTTTGAGAGATTGAATGGTTCTCTAGGTGTAGGTGGATTTGCAAGGTGTACTTTACTCTAAAGCATTCTCGTGAGGTCAAACACAATGATACAAAATATGAACAATATATAAGGTATATAGAAATAAATGCCTTTTGGGCTTCGACCAGGGGTCTTTTAAACCAAATTGGCATCTAGCATGGTCATGACTTAAAAAGTAACCAATATTATAATACCCTTATTGTACCCTACCCTTTATTGGACCCTAATTTAAGCCTAACCCTACCACTTACCTTAGCCCTAACCTTAGCTCCAAGTTTTATTCTAGATTATTAATTTTAACCATAACTTAACATTAACCCTAACCCTAATTAAAAAATAGTCATAACCCTAATTGAACCCTATTTGAACCTTAATCTAAATGAACCCTAACCCTAATTGAACCATAAACCTAACTCTAATTAAACCTTAATTGTAAACTTAACTAAAATAAGCCTAATTGAACCCTAACTATAATTTGAATTTGATCCTAATGATAACACTAATTGAATGCTAACCCTAACCCTAATTGAAGCCTAATTCCAACCATAAGTTTAATTGAACCCGAACCTTGACTCTAATTGAACCTTGTTGTTGGGGTTAAATTAGGGTTCAATTAGCATTCTAGTTAAACCCCAATTGTAAGATTAACCAAACTAAGCCTAACTAAACCCTAATTGTAACTTGAACTTGACCCTAATCATAACACTAATTGAATGCTATCACTAACCATGTAACTAAACCCTAATTCCAACCATAAACCTACTTGAACCCTAACCCTAACTCTTATTGAACCTTATTGTTACAGTTCAATTAGGGTTTAATTAGCATTCTAGGATGGAGATTAAAATTAGGTTAGGATTAGAGTTGTGAATATCTTAATATTAACTTATAAATTTGACCCTAACTATAATCATAATTGAATCCTAACCCAACCCTAATTAAACCCTAATTCTAACCCTAACACTAATCATAATTAAATTCTCGCTCTAACCCTAGCTGTAATTAAATCTTATTGTTAGGGTTGAATTAGGGTTAGGTTTAGGGTTCAATTAGAGTTCTAGTGTAAATCTTGGGGTTAAGGTTATTTATTTCTTGATATTAGTTTATAAATTTGACATTAATGATAAATATATTAAACAAAGAAAAGTTAGTATATATTTTTATTCGTATGTGAAATTAAGTACTATTAGGGGTAGAATTATTAATGTCTTAAAATTAGTTTATAAATTCGGCATTAATGAAAAATATTACAAACAAAAATAAGTATTTTAACCTAGAATTTATTTGTATGTGAAATGAAGTATTATTAGAATTAGAACTATTAATCATAAAAAATAATTAATCAAATCACAACAATATTTGTAAAGCTTATAATTAATTATAAAATTAAACTAAATTTAATTTCTAAAATTTATAAATTATTTATTATCTAGTTTTGAAAATAATCATTTAAATTATAGTAATTATCTTCTACAAATAAATTAAATTAAAACTAAATTTTATTTTTAATTTTTGCAAGAAAATTATTTTAGTGGAAATTTGATAGAAAAACAAATATAAAAGTAAAATAATAGAGTTTAATTTCTCTTGCAAGATAATATAGTTTTCTTTAATCAACTCATGATACTAAATAATAGTAGTTTTAAATTTTCTTTTAAAATAATAAATTAAAATTTGGGAGGTTTAAATTTTCAAATTTGAAAAACAATAAATCTATGTATATGAATTTTTCTTTCCTTAAGTTTTAAAGTATTTTTAAGATAGTTTATTTTCAAATAAGTTTTTTTTATTGGTAAACGCTTTGACCTGAGCTATGAACCGATACAACCATTCAACAATACCACCCCAATGGTGTTTGAACCTTGTGGCAAGAACAACAATGCCACCTATAAACCATCACACCATGCCAATAACGGCTTTTATTTTCAAATAAGTTAGTAATTATTAAATTTATATATTTTTTAAAATTATATGTTTAAAATAGTTGAGTTAAATTCATTTTACAATTTAGTAATCTTAATATATATATATATATAGAACTTAGTGGGAAAGTAATAGACTAGTGAAATTAAATTTACTTAAAAGGAAAAGGAACTGATAATGGAGCCTGAAAATCGCCCTTATCACTCGCCAAAAGTTGTGAGCCAATTTTATTTTAGAAAATTAATTTTAGATATTTGTTTTGTTAAATATTTTGTATATTTACTTTAAAGTTATTCAAATATTTGTCAAATAGAAAACAAGAGCTGCAGAGCACCGAAGTTCCTGCCTAAATGTTGAAGAATAGTCATGTATTAATTTGTTGTGTCTGCTAAGTTTTAGCAACAATGTTGATAATATAATAAGTTTATAATAATCTTGAAATTTGTCAATTTTTTAGTTTATGTTACAGTTGACAGTGTTGTAATATTTACACTAAAAATTTGAGGAACTTTGTGATTCTACATTTAATGTTAGCTTTTTGCCCAGTACATTTTATCACATTTAATGTCACGGCGTAAAATGAAAATTGTAAAGTAGGTGATTTTTAACAATACAAACAACACACCTTGAAACAATAATGATTATGAATAAATTAGGGAAGAAACAAATAATAGGTACATTAAAAGCAAGTCTTCCTCTAATTATAAACACTTGACATTTATAACTATCAGTCATTAACAAAAATAGTCACGACTTATTACAAAATTGTTCAGAGTATCAATGTACATCTAATTCTTATTCTTTCATTGTTTATAAAGAAAGAAAAATGAGCTATTAGACGATATGGTTCACAAATTGTTACTTAATGACTCAACAAGATTTTTATATTCTTATATTTAAAAAAATCTTTAAGCAATAGGTCGATGTTGCAAGATATTGTATTTACTCATTTCAGAATAACATTAAATTGTAGTCACTTATTTTCTTACTTCCATTGAAGTTGCATTCAAAAGAAAAGGTTTCCAAAGTGAAAAGTACAATTTGTAGTCTAAGATTACATCAACATGTAATATATGTTTGATAAAAATCAAAAGTATAAATGAAATTCAATTACTTGAGAGACTAAAAACTACTTAAAAATTGATGAAAATAGGAAAAATGTTTTTTTCTTATAATCCTCACAAAACTATAATATACCTTTAATAGTGTTCAATAGACCCATTGAACTAATATTGCTTCATTGCGCAACACCCCTAAATATTGGATTGCAAAGTGAAACGATCCATTAATATTAATAAAATAGATCTTATTACAAAGGACAATTGGTTAAGATATGATGAAGCTTGAAAATTGGCACTAAAAGGGGTGAAGGAAAAAATTCCTTGTTAATGTGGTGGAGATGAAGGGGGGCCTCAAAACATTGAACAGAGGAAGTTTGCACAACAACTTGTTAAGTATAATGGATACCTACCTATATCTAGTAACAAAGTGGTAGAGCAATAAAGTTATTTTTATTATGCTTGATTCCTTGCTTGGGCATAACCTGCTCCCTCATCCAAATGCCATGAAATACTATTTGAATTCACCTGAGAATAAACATTCATACATTTCTCAAGTCTTAATCAATTTGGAATGGCTCAAAATTTTAAAATGTAAAAAATTATGCCTCACAGTACCTGCCATCTCCAAGGGTTGAATTTGAGTGGGTCTAGATATAAATTATGGTAGTAGTTAGTCTCTTCCATATAAACAAAAAATATCCAACCTTTAGGAATGGTGAGGCCTTTCATTCACATGTCATGGGTAGATTTCCTTAGAACCCCATTCACAATAGTTACAAGCTTTAGAGTTTCATAGATCACCAACAACCATTCAAAATTTATGTGAAAGACATGAAACTCACAATTCAATAACTGCTCGAATTTGGAGACATACAGGTTTTATTTACCCACATTGTGTGAACTTTATGGACTTGAATTCATCCCAATTGACAATTTCTCCTAGATTTTTGCTCCTATAGAAGGCCAAGTGTTCTTCCTATTGGAAAAGAAAAAACCACAACTTGAAAATAGACATCTACTAAGATTGAGAGTAATGATAAACATACTGTGTACTCAATCTGACTTGTTGCAGAGTCCTAGGACAATAAATCTGATAGTTTATAAACAAATGTAGATAGCATATAAATAACATACCTCAACAATCTCCAATGTTTTTATCATTAGTAACACCACTAACAATTCCTAATCTCCATTAGTGATGTACTTAGGAAAGCACAATTGTGTGCCCTATGTTACCAAATGAAAAAGTATTTTATCACTTATTTTTGAATATCTACCGAGTATATATAATTTGCAAATAGAAAACGGCTGCACACTGGATTAAAGCAAGAATCAGTTGTAAAAATTGAACAACTCCCATAGGTTATCCCATTCAAAACTACTTACGTCAGTTTTCAAAAAGTATATATTAAATTTCTTAATAATTAATTTTAATTTATTTATGCATTGTTGTTTGTTTTGTAATATATTTGTTATATGTTAATAAATTTATTCTATATGTTTAGGATTTATATGATATTATTTTATATAAATATTGATTGTATTTAATTTAATTTATTTTATATAATTTTTTCTAATTAAGTCGAGAGGCTTCTTAGACTCACATCAACGAGTATGTGTACATTTTTATTCTCCCCATTTGAATTGACGTTTACTAACCTGTCGCAAAGTAAAGTATTTATCAATAGATTTATGCTTTTAAATTAGATTTTAAAGCAATTTACATACTGTGAAAATTTCTTTGTTTTAGACAAGATAATCTTGAATATTTTTTTAATATCAATTTAGAATTTTTATTTAATTCAAATATTATATTTAAGATTTTTTTTATATATAAGCTTTAAAAGCATGCATTATCATCTTTTTATAGTTTTACTATATATGATATTTTTAAGGAAATATAATATAGTATTCTAATTTATAATAGTAATATATATCATTTTATAATATAATTTGTTATGGAAATACATATTAATTTACAATATTTTCACGTAGAAGATTTTTAACAAGATTATCTTAAATATCTAATACAAAAAAAAAAATACAATATTATATATATAAGATGATAATAATAAATACTTTTAAAGCTTACACATAAATAAAATCTTGAATTTAATATTACAATAAAATGACAATTGCTAAATTGATATTAAAATATTCAAGATAATCTTGTTAAAAATCTTTTAAAAATTATTAAGATAATCTTGTTAAAATCTTGATAAGTTGTTATTTTTAATAGTATTTTTAGTTTTAAAGTTGTATTGCCAACGTTTCATTTCGTACATAAACTTATGTGAACACTACCCTTCAACTATATAATGCACAAAGAGCTTAGAGTGCATGTACACTGTTTAGCAAACAATTTTTTCAAGAGTGTATGTTGTTTGAATTGTACAAAGCTTCACATGGTAATGCAAGCTTTAGTCATGGTTTACTTTATGCATATTGGATTGATGATTTACTTGGTTGCATATTACTGTAGATAAGATTTGGATTTGTTGGCTCTCACAGTTGTTTCCCTTGATGTCAAAAACACACAAAGGCACTTGATGACAGATGTTTGGTTTTAGTATGACAATGTTGCATTATAAAGGTTGGTGGCATATTCTTGATGACAGGTGTTTGGTTTTAGTATGACAATGCTACATTATAAAGGTTGGTGGCATATTCTCAATAATGGTCATTTGATTCATCTGCACCTAGATGGCATTGTCAGTAATAACAGTGGATGGTTTGGCATGATAGCTCGGTTGGCTTCTTCAGTCACTATTATAATAATATTGTGATGGCAGCTAAGACTTGTGTTTGATAAACAAATGGTACTTGTGATCATGTAACACCCCTCAATTTTGTTCTTTTGATCAAACAGTGTTTGTTATGTATGTTTTGCTTTGTTAGCACGTTGGTTATAAACTGGATTACTTGGACCGCTAATTGTTAAAGCGATGAAAACATTATGTTTTGATGTGATGGTGCTTTAATCAGATGTTTTATTATTTCATGTTATGGAATAAATTAGCATTTATGTGAATTATGGATGTTTATGCTTTGACTATATCATTGATGATTAGATGCGTCAGTTAGCGATATTGTATGGGTGAAGGGGACGGGATCACATCACTCGCATGCGAGCGCCCTGTGATTCCGCGATTTCCTCTTCATGGTGTGTTTTATATATATATATATATGTATGCATGTTTCAACACTCGTATTGTGTGCAGGATGCAGGTACAGGACATCGACTCCACCTAGTTCCACAGGTATGAGCGTATCCCTTGGAGAACGATTGGGAGATAGTAGCTAGGTTTTCTGTGTCGTGACATCACCCTAGCCATAGTGTGTCGTTGGGTTGTCAGTTGGGATAAGTTATTTTTCCTTGTCGTCTCTTCTCTCCTTGCTTGCGTGTTTAAATTTCCTAGTGAAATGGTGTTTGCTTTATTTAAATTTATTGCCAAAATGCATAAAGGAGTGCTTGTTATTTAATTAGTTAATTTAATTCAATCAATAAATTAATCTAATCATGGATTAGATTTAATTATTGATTAAGTAAATTAAATTAATTATGTTAGTATTATTAAATTTGAGGCAAATCAAAAAAAAGAAAAAAAGAAAATTGCCTTGCATTCCTCTTATAATAAAATAAATTAAAAATGTTTTTTTTAAAAATGTAATTGTTAGATTCAATTTTGTGAAAGAAAGGGAATTTAATTATCATTGTGGTGCAAATAGAATTTTGTTTAAATAAATATTATGCATTTGAAGTGGGGAAATGAAAATTGTTTATTAAATTTCAAAAAAAAGAAAATATCCAAAATAGCAATAACTTTTGGTGGGTGAACTCAAATTAGGGGTTTGACAATTTGGAGAGGAAAAATGGATAAGGAAATGAATTTCATTTTTGAAGAAGGAAAATTTTTGAAATTGGAAATTTTGGAGAGCAAAAAAAAACTTGGAATTTTTGGAGAAAATTTGGAAGGAAGGATTGGAAAGACTTGTTGAAGCAAAATTGGAAACAAGTGCAACCTCCATTGAAGGATTCAAAAAGCTTGGAGAAAAACAAAAGGTTCCATGTTTTCCCTCATTATGCAATCTTATTTTAGAAATTTTGTTTGAAATGGTTCAATTTAGATTTGGAATTCAAATTTTGATTCAAAACCCATGTTGGAATCACCATTCAAACTTGAATAAAAGAGCTTTTCAAAAATTTTGTGAAAACAATATGAACCAGAATTTATCCTCAAACTATCAATGGGAAATTTGAAACAAACTTGAAAGATTCAAATGGTTTCTTATGAAAATTTGTGTTGTTGGGAAAATCTCTATTTAACTTGTGAGAAATCATGAAATTATTGTGTTAGATTATGTAGTTTCAATGGAAATTCATTTTGTTTCTCAGATTGAGAGTTTGCCCAATTTGGGTATTGAAGGATTGTATTTTCTCAATCAGATTATGAAGCTATTTTTGTGTATATTTTTATATATATATGTATATATATAAATACCAGTTGATATGTATTTATACATATATATACATATATATAAAGATATATGTATTTATTTAAATTCAAAATTTTTGTTTGAGTTCTAGGAAGTCATATTTTATGACTGTGTTTTTTTTTACCAGTCGTTTTCTTTTGGTGTTTAAAATCCGCGTGGCGGATTTGATTTAGTCGTTGGGCGAAGTGAATGGGGGAGGGTTTAAACCCTCGGCCACCCCATGGATGGTGACGACCGCCTGTGGTGGCAACGCCATCGCTGCCAACACAGGCCGCCGCCTCCATTCATGGAGGCAGCATCCCCTATTCACAATAGGGTGCGACTGAAACCCTAAGTGGCGTGCTTAAGGAAATATGGAATTCGCTTTTTAAATTTAGTTTATTATATTTATTAAACATGAAACATATAATATGTAATTCGATTTCAATGTTTTATTTTGTTAATTAGAATATAATTTATATAAATATTTTAATATATATGTTATATATAATAATTTAATATTATTATATAATATATATATTAAAATATGTGTATATTATATTTTAATAAAATGCTTAAGGAAATATTATTCTTATGTAAATTTAATTATATATATATATTTTAAAATATATATGTATATTGCAATGTGATTTATTTTCTGAAAAGAGAAGAAGTATTTAATTTTTAAATGTGATGTTTGTAAGGAATAGACGAAAAATTGGATATAGAAAATTATGGTTTAGCAAAGAATGATTGATTTAATTTATCGTATGTATTGTGTCAACAAGAATCAAATGAACATTCAAACCCTTATGTGATTGTGCAAGAACATAGTTTATTTAATTTGTTTAAATGCACTAATGCGATGAATGATTGGATTTATGAAATCCGAAGGTAGATTACCTTATATTGTTTGCAAGCTTTCTTTCGTCGTGGGGTGCTTATTCTTGTTGGGATTTGAGTCAGATCTCGTAAGTCTTCCAAATTGAATCATCTTTTATGTGTTTTGGGGTCGTCAGCATGTCAATCAACCTTGTTTGCCATGGGTAGTGCGTACTTGTGTCCAGTGTTATATCTGATTATCTTGGGCGGGTTTTGTTTACTTCATGTCGTGTTTAGGGATTCATTATCCCTAGGTTGTACTTGAGTACCCTTTTGGTGGTGGCATAGTTCCTCGGGTTGTCTTAGAGAAGTGGCTTGCATTGAGGGCCGACACACAAAGTGGTGCTAGGAGATCTCGATGTAAGTTGGTTAATTCAGTGAAAACTTAAACCAATTAATTAGTATAGGTGGTACCAACATTTAAAAAGATTAATTTTGCCTCTCTCATGGACACAAGTGCTTGTATAGACTTGGGATGAGACGAGAAGGCTTGGAATGGCAAGATCGTTATCTTGTCCCTTCGAAAGATAACTGATTCCGCATTGGTTTGCATGTGGGGCCGGGAGTCGTTAGAGGTTACCAGGATATCCCGAGATGGGGGCCGAGACCTAGGAAGACTTGCCAGGATATCCCATGCGACATTGTGATGACACCTCTCCTAAGTCAACATTATGTTTGTATTCGTGATGTGTTCATTTACTTAAAATCTGGAAGCATTGTAACCTTTGTGTCATGTGATGTCATGTTCGTATCCTTTTTCAGTTGAGTCATGTTGCCTATGTTTAGAGGTTGTTGGACTTGACCAGAAATCCTTGTTACTATCTCCTAGCACGGGGGGTGAGCCTTCAGGTATCACTTGGTTGGGTGGAACGTGCACCTTACTCCGTTGTCTTGGCGTTTGCTTATGTGGACGAGACTTTCATGTTGGAAAGCTCGTGGGATCGAGTTGCTACCTTGGTTTCATTTATGTTAGTTGCTCTTGTATTTTATTTACCCCTCATTGTTATCGAGGTGGAAATTGTAATAGGCAATCATGTTATTGATTTACCTCATTCTGGGAATGAGTGATGTAATTGTAATTGTATAACTTCTGTTATTGGTAACCATGAAGGATCTCATGGTCTTAAATGAAAATCTCATGTATGGAATGTATGTGCTTTAATTATTTAAGTGAATGTTGCTATGTTTCATTTCATGCATGTTGTTTTAATTTGTGATTTAAATAATCTTGTCTCGTAACCTTAGGGGATTGTTGGCTTTGTGTTGTAATCTTACATGTTTTTGTAATTGAACCAAAAAATAAAATAAAAATTTGTGCATTTGTTTAGTAGTTTGCAACTTCCCCTAGGGTTGTGTGGTGGGGCACATACATCATATTTATATTGGTGATGGTTCAAGGTGATTCTTCCTAAGGACAAGGTTGTGTTTTTTTTTATATTAATTCCAAGGTCTTTGAAATCAAAATGGGAAATAAAATCCCATCGATGGCATTCATACCTTATGACATAATAGGCATATCTTAAAGTTGCAGTGCTCACTTTATCATTTCATTTTACAAAGTTTAGCTCACAAGTATGAGCTAGGGCATCGAATTGGTTTTTCTCAAAGCATTGTTTTGATTTCATTTTGAAACCCTAGCTATGAAAGAGCTAGGGCATGGGTGCCATGGTATTCTTGAGCCTATAGTGGACTTCCAGTGGTAGAAATGGACTTCGAGTTGGTTCGTTGAACAGGGCAGTTGGGTGCACTTTGTGAAATTGGTAATCTTATTTTTAGTTTGAAATAGAAAACTGTTATTTTTTGTTGCCAATGATTGTGTTTCCCTAAATGTTATCACTTTGTAAACAACACGGTTTTTTTCTCACAGCTGACTTAGGGCTCAATGAAACTTGGGAAAAGAGGTGCTATAACGGCTGATAAAATGCAGGGAATGGTTTCTAGGTTGCACAAACAGTTGGGTTTCAAGATGACAAAGTGGTATTCGACTTTGACTGGCATTTTTTCAAGTCTCCATCGTGGTAATTTCGTTCTTTGGAACCCTTGTTTAGTTTATTTGGAGTTTACATTTGTCTTCGTAACTGACAATGGTTAAATGGTTTGAGTTCTCCTTCGAATGTCTTAGTTGCAAGATAATGGCAGTTGGGTTTCTTTGTTGAGAATGTTGTTGACTTTTTGGTTTTCAAATTCATAGTGTTAGCAAGGATTTTCTCAATGTTATGGGGTTATTTCTTTTGTGTTCTTCAAACCCTTTTTTAGGGCACAACATTGAAAAGGTTATTTTGCATTAAATGGTTATATTGAGGGGTTTTGCATTGTCTTATCTGTTGGTTCCTTGTGTTTATTCTTTGATTTTAGTGTGGCTATCATACACCAACATAGCAAGAAGTTAAGAGGCAATTTTGACAACAATCTAAACTCTTACAAAAATTACTCCACGTTGCATGATGAAAGCAGTTATGGAAATATTAATCGAACAATTTGCAAAAGGTTACATTTGTTAGTTATGACAAGAGACAAATGGCATCATATGTGAACTTTTGTATACTTATATAAACAGTGGTTTATTTGTTTTGAGTTCAATGCTTTTAATAGATATATCATGCTAAAAGTAAACAAAATTTTGTGATTGAAGTTTTGCAAACATGATTCAAATTTTTTTGTATAACTGATATATTTAATAGTTTAGAGGTTCTAGAATGAATCTTTAAGATATTCAATGTATTATAGTGAAAATGAAATATGATTTGAAGTGAAACAAAGAAATCCTTGTAATTTACATTCTATATTGTTGATGATTAAATGTGTGTATGCCAATGAGGCACTCTTGTAACCAGTGAGGTTCTTTGGTCAGTGAGGCCATTTTTGCCAGTGAGGCATTGTTTTATAGCCAATGAGGCATTTGAAATCTATCAGTGAGATAGTATTGCTAGTGAGGCATTGTAAACAATTTTATTTTATTTATTAAGCCAGTGAGGCATCATTTCTGGAGTGGTTTTCCTACCCCTAGAGGGTTTTCCACTTGTCAAATTATTTGTCTTATGGTCTCATTACTTTGATGTGATAATGTTTCAAGATTGTGATGATCTTTCGTTTGCTTTAATATTTCTTATTTCAGTTCTTTAATGATTGCATTCAATTCATGAATGTATTTATCATTGAAATATTAAGAGCACAAATTACTTGATTCCTTTTAAAGGAAAAAGTTAAAATTTGTCTAAGACATATTCAGCCCTCCCTCTCAATGTCTTCTTCACTCCAACAAGTGGTATCAGAGCCAAACCCTTGATTTAACAAGACTAATCGGCTTAAGGGTCCCTGGTATTGGAGTGTTGTGTCTGATATGGCAAAAAGTAGAAGGAATAGGAATAAGAAAGAAAAATCACAGCCTGTAAAAGTAGAAATGCCTAAGGAGATGAATAGACTATAGAAGAAATGATGTCTAATATAGATTTTGATGTATTCATGGTAAATATGAAGGAATCAAATATAGAAGAGTGTGGTAGTAACTCTGAAGGAGTAGTTGATTTTGAAGAAGAGCTTGTCTCTGCTCTAAACATGATTAGAAAACTTGAAAGAGAAAACAAGAAACTCAAGGTTCAAATGGAAGAAAGAAAAAGAATTAAAGAAGAAATGTGTAAAAAGTTTGAGGATGAACTTGATTCTTTGAAAAAGAGTGTAGAAAAAAATTCTCTATTAATTTTTTCTAATGATTCAGATAACATAATCTTAAATCTGAAAACAAAAATTGAGGAGACTAAGAGGATAGTGGAAGTTACAAAATTTGACTTGGATGTCAAAACTCTTGAGTGTCATAAGCTAGAAGGAGAAGTTGTTGCTTTAAAGAAAGATCTTGAAGATCATAAGATTCAATTAGAAAAGTATAAGAAGTTTGAGAAAAGTGTTAATACACTGGATGATATGTTATGTAAGCAAAAACATTCTAGTGATCCTACTGGTCTAGGGTATGAAAAAGGACAAACCTCTTCAAGTGGAAAAGAGTCAAAAACTGAAATAGTTTTTACATCTGCAAATGAGAAAGGACGGGTTTTTAAGGTTAGAAATACTCCAAGGAAGAAAATAGACTTAAGCTATATTGCTGCAGTTTCAAAAAGTGATGACAATAAGAAATTAGAAGAGAAAATTGCTGATGTTCGAAGAAGAAGAATAAATAAAATCTCACAGCCTCCACCTATCAAATAGAATCACTCAAAAAGGTACAATTATTCTCATTTTCAAGGCTATTGTTATATTTGTAACACTTATGGTCATGAGGCTGCATCTTGTAAGTTTGTTGATAAAAGGTGTTTTGGGTTTTCAAGAAGAAATTTTTTGTTTCAAAGAATCAAATGTGTTTCAATTGTCATAATTTTGGTCATAAAGCTACACATTGTAGAAGGTCTGCAAAGTCTGTTAAGAAAAGTGTAGATAAGAATATAAGATGTTTTAAATGTAATCATCTTGGGCATATAACACACTTTTGTAGAAGCAGTGTTGAAAGACTACTTAGGGATCGAGACAAAAAGAAAGGATCACACATGGTTTGGAGAAGAAAGCATAATCAATCTGGTGATAAAGATGAATCCATGAAAATGCATTGGGCCCTCTATGCACAAGTGATTCCTTTCAGGTTCTAAGAAAAAGCAAAGACTTAGGGGGAGTTTATCATGGTAATATCTCTTACCCCTATGAAGAAAAGAGTAAGGATAACAATCATGTTTTTTTTGTTTTATAGAGTTACTTTAATGCAAGCCTTTATTGATTATGGCCTTGAGAAATACAGGGGCAGTAGTTGTATATTTTTACATCATATCAGATATACAATGATATTTATGGCTTGATTCTATAGTGCAAATGTTTCTAATTTTCTTCTTCTCTAGCAGTTAAAATAGTGGCAATATGCTTTGATAGTGGTAAACATTTGCTTGTAGCAAATAGTGGGTTTTTCACACAGTGACAACCTGGGATCTCTATATCATGATAGTTGTAGGAGTTTAGTATCAATGGTAATGAAAATCACTATATGAAGTCAATATTGAAAGATTTTCTTGAGGTGATCTTGGATGCTTGGACATTGGTGAAATGGTGAACCAATAAACATGAGCAACTCCAAATTGTAGTTATTATTGCTTAACATTGGACAGTGCTCAATTAATCTTTGTCAGTAAGTTATGGTTCTTGAGTGTAACTTCTTTCTTATGATGCTTAATATAGAACAATGATGGATTTACAGTTGCACAAAGTTGTATGTTGTTTGCAAGTTGAACATAGCTTAACCACAACATAGTGATGTGCAGACAATTCATCTGCTTGGTTAGTTGTTTTTTTAGAAATGAGTATTACTAACCATAACAATGCATATTAAGTCACTTCATGCAGTAACAGTGATCAAATGTTTTTCTATCTTGGCAACATGAAAAAATTTGCATTAATAGTAGATGATATTTTTATATATTGTTATCTTCATTGGATTGTGGAAGAATGACAACATTTACAATGATCTTTCTAGGGAGTCAGGAATAGTGCAATAGTGTGACACTTTCTTCAGAATAAGTCTTTGATTGATCATCATAGTCTTGGAGGTTGGAATTTGGGCTTGTTTATTGTTCCTGGATTAATATTGACATCATTATTCTCACTGCTAATAAGGTGGTTGCTAGGTGTCAAGAACATCATTAGAGTAATGTTCAGTGAAAGGACAATATATTCAAAACATCATGTTTATTCTTTGCAGAAATTCACAAGATAATGATGTAGTATTTGACCCAGTTTAGGCTTGACAGTGTCTTGTGAGTCTTTCGTGAATGCACAATGACCTTGACATCCTTTTATGCTTACTGAAGTGTTTCATATACTCTCTTTTGATGTTTTCCTTGAGACTTGTAACAATGCTAAGTTACAAAGGGCATATAAACTCAGTTGCCAGTAACTGTTATTCATGACAGTGATTGTGCCTTTTCTGGGATGCATATTAGTTAAGGGTAACAAATGCTTGCAACATTTTTTTTAAGAAACAAGTGGCAGGATCTTTATAGAAAAGTGACAACAACAAGTTTCAAAGTGAGATGCTTCTAACGTGAAAAGTCATCCTTGGTGCAGTTTGTGGACCCATGCTCTTCATGTCTTAGCAGTACTAGTGCTTTCAGGGCTCTTGGCTTTGATGGTGGTAAATCATGTTTTTAAACCATGCTTTGACAGTAGTGCCTACACAATTTTGGTGTTTGTAGCTTAGACAATGAGATGTCTAAAATCAAGAGGGTAGTACTTTTAAAGATTTTTGGTGATTTTGTTTTGGAAGAAAGTAAATGGTTCTCTACTTGATGGAATGGATTTTTTTCCTTGACAGTGTTTTCTTGGTTTCATTCATTTTGGTATACCATGACAATGCTTTTGTACTAATAGTGAGTTATTGTTGTCAAAATCACAGTTCTCTTTTGCACAATTGTGATCAGTTATTTATTGGGATAAAAGTGCAATTTGTTGATCTTCATGGTTTCTATTCTTATGTTGACAATGGGTACCTGATCTGTGCTATTTCATATGATTTTATCATCTCACAGTATTTGTGTTCAAATTACACATGATTCTTTTCCTATGTGTTCAGGATATTTTTTTGGGGAGCTTGTTATGCTTATTCTTATGTGAACAACTTTGGGTGCTAATTCTTAAGCAACTTTTGATTACAGATTGAACAATATGTTTGACAGGGCAGATTTTGTGCTCATTATCGTTCATTTTTAGTACAAAAGACTTCTTGATAACTTGGTTTTGCAACTTCATAATAGTGATGATACATGCAGAATAGTGACAAATAGAATTGTGGCATTTATATCTCATTAGAGATAGCAGGGAAAATTCTTCATGCTCATTATTTTTGTTATTTTCTTGTGTCAATCAAATTTTAATGAGGCAACCTACAGTTGTTTCCCTTCATGATGGATATTAGGATTAATCTTGTATTGATTTTGTTGCTATATATCATGCGTATATTCTTGGAATGTTGTTGTTCCATGATTTGTGTTCAATTGCAAGGAGTTGGTAATTTTACATTTGTGGTTATATATTTTTTGGTAACCATATATTGATTGTTGCACGCTTCATATGTATCCACTACATTTGAGTTCTAGCTTTTCTTGGTCACTGCTCTATCTATTCTATCTGATGGACATGTATCTTTATAGGACTTTTGCAAAGTTTGGTGCACATACAGTGACTATTACAGGATCTATAGTTCCATTTTTGCTATGTTACATTTGATTGATATATTTTTGTGCAGCCCTTTGTCTCTTGATGCAAAAAGGGGGAGAGAGCTTTGGTGTTTTTCCATCAAGGCCAAAGGGGGAGTTTGTTGGCTCTCACAGTTGTTGCCCTTGATGTAAAAGACACACAAAGGCACTTGATGACAGATGTTTGGTTTTAGTATGACAATGTTGCATTATAAAGGTTGGTGGCATATTCTTGATGATAGATGTTTGGTTTTAGTATGACAATGTTGCATTATAAAGGTTGGTGGCATATTCTCAATAATGGTCATTTGATTCATTTGCACCTAGATGGCATTGCCAGTAATAACAGTGGGTGGTTTGGCATGATAGCTCTGTTGGCTTCTTCAGTCACTATTACAGTAATATTGTGATGGCAACTAAGACTTGTGTTTGATAAACAAATGGTACATGTGATCATATTTATCTTGGTGATGGTTCAAGGTGATTCTTCCTAAGGACAAGGTTGTGTTATTTTTTATATTAATTCCAAGGTCTTTGAAATCAAAATTGGAAATAAAATCCCATCGATGGCATTCATACCTTATGACATAAAAGGCATATCTTAAAGTTGCGGTGCTCACTTTATCATTTCATTTTACAAAGTTTAGCTCACAAGTATGAGCGAGGGCATCGAATTGGTTTTTCTCAAAGCATTGTTTTGATTTCATTTTGAAAACCTAGCTATGAAAGAGCTAGGGCATGGATGCCATGGTATTCTTCAGCCTATAGTGGACTTCCAGTGGTAGAAATCGACTTCAAGCTGGTTTGTTGAATAGGGCAGTTGGGTGCACTTTGTGAAATTGGTAATCTTGTTTTCAATTTGAAATGGAAAATATTTATTTTTTGTTTGCAAACAACACGGTTTTGTGCTCACAATTGACTTAGAGCTCAATGAAACTTGGAAAAGAGGTGGTATAGCGGTTGATAAAATGCAGAGAATGGTTTCCAGGTTGCGCAGATAGTTGGGTTTCAAGATGACAAAGTGGTATTCGACTTTGACTGGCAGTTTTTCAAGTCTCCATCGTGGTAATTTCGTTCTTTGGAACCCTTGTTTAGTTTATTTGGAGTTTACATTTGTCTTCGCAATTGAAAATGGTTAAATGGTTTGAGTTCTCCTTTGAATGTCTTAGTTGCAAGATAATGGTAGTCGGGTTTTTTTGTTGAGAATGTCTGTTGACTTTGTGGTTTTCAAATTCATAGTGTTAGCAAGGATTTTCTCAATGTTATGGGTTTATTTCTTTTGTGTTCTTCAAACCCTTTTGCTAGGGCACACCATTGAAAAGGTTATTTTGCAATAAGTGATTATGTTGAGGGGTTTTGCATGGTCTTATATGTCAGTTCCTTGTGTTTATTCTTTGAGTTTAGTGTGGCTATCATACATCGACATAGCAAGAAGTTAAGAGACATTTTTGACAACAATCTAAACTCTTACAAAAATTACTCCACATTGCATGATGAAAGCAGTTATGGAAATATTATTCGAACAATTTGTAAAAGGTTACATTTTTCGGTTATGACAAGAGACAGATGACATCATATTTGAACTTTTGTATACTTATATAAACAGTGGTTTATCACTATTTTGAGTTCAATGCTTTTAACAGAGATATCATGCTGAAAGTAAACAAAATTCTATGATTGAAGTTTTGCAAACATGATGCAAAATAATTTGTATAACTGATATATTTAATATTTTAGAGGTTCTAGAATGAATCTTTAAGATATTAAATGTATTAGAGTGAAAATGAAATATGATTTGAAGTGAAACAGAGAAATCCTCTATAATTTACATTCTATATTGTTGATGATTAAATGTGTGTATGCCAGTGAGGCACTCTTGTAACCAGTGAGGTTCTTTGGTCAGTGAGGCCATTTTTGCCAGTGAGGCATTGTTTTATAGCCAGTGAGGCATTTGACATCTATCGGTGAGATAGTATTGCCAGTGAGGCATTGTAAACAGAAAGTTTTTTTTTTATTAAGCTAGTGAGGCATCATTTATGGAGTGGTTTTTCTACCCCTAGAGGGTTTTCCACTCGTCAAATTATTTGTCTTATGGTCTCATTACTTTGATGTGATAATGTTTCAAGATTGTGATGATCTTTCCTTTGCTTTAATATTTCTTATTTCAGTTCTTTACATTTGATTGCATTCAATTCATGAATGTATTTATCATTGAAATATTAAGAGCGCAAATTACTTGATTCCTTTTAAAGGCAAAAGTTAATTTTTTTTTAAGACATTGATTCACCCCCCCCACTCGCCCCCTCTCAGTGTCTTCTTCACTCCAACAGGATCTTGTTTTATTTTGTTCAAAGCTACCTCAATCAATAGTAAATGATTTTAACTACACAAGTTTTGTATGTAGGTGGAGTTTAAAAAGAGATTTCACATTGAACCAAAGGTTCGAAAAGGGAGAGACAAAAGTCCAAATTGCGATTGGGAGAGGGCAACAATTGTGGATTGTGTAGGTATCTGCATTTCTTATTTTACTTGTAATCAATTGTTTTCTAATCGTAATATGAAACATAATGATTTATTTTTCCTTCTTGATATCGATTTGAGTTTTTGGATTTGAGTTATTTTCTCTTTCAGAAGTTTTTTTTTTGTTTTTTTGTACCAACTTCTAGCAAAGTGTTTCCAGTATAATCTTTGATATATATGATATCACTGTTGTCTTCAAGATTTTTATTTAATTTCTTAACTTTTGTATGATTTTCAAAGATATTGATGCTCTCATCCTACAAATTTGAATTATTTTAATATTGACCTATTAGTACTCAAGTGTGGCCAGAAGTTCATAGTAAAATTATGAAAATGAAATTAATGTCAAAACACTTTTTGATGTTTAATATACGTAAAATTAACTATCTGTACGAGTGGAAATATAATTCTGATTTTTGCAAATTTTGGGTTAGAATGCTCTCAAGGGGAGTGTTTAGGAGCGCAAATAAATATGACATCTTATCTACTCATATGATCAATATTTTTAATTTTATTCACACAAGTTGTCATCATTCTATCTTGATTTATCTTCTCCATGGAGCTAAAATAATGCAATGGTTAGTTCCTCCTGAAATTGTACATCTCCTTAAGGACTTAGTGATATCTCTTGTGCATGAAGCACAAGCATAGATTCTTCCTTTTTTTATTATCTTAAAATCAAATAAAAGAGATTTGATGAAACAAAAAGAACAAATAAA
>VDFB02379711.1:145940001-145976229 GCA_007258455.2 Sequoia sempervirens | reverse complement strand
ATATATATATATATGCATGTATACATTTATATACATGTATACGTATACTATATTACATGTATATATAAGTATATATGTATACTAGGTAATTTGCATAAATGATTAATTTATTGTTCATGCCTTTCAGTATCTCCTTATTGTCCCTTTTGATACCAGATTGTAGGGTTTTAACACTCATGTGATATGAAATTTGTGATGAATTATATTAATTAAATTGCATTGTCAAAAGACCCATTTTGAACAGTATTTTCTTAATGCTATGGAAACTATTATATCATAGCCCAACATGTGTAAAATATGTTTCATGGCTTATAAGTGTTATTGTGATAGTTCTTGAATCTGTTCAGCTTTATATCTTTAGCTGATACACTAGTTGTTTGAAATTTCTATTTGTTAAGCACAAAGCTATGAGAATGCAATTGAATAAACCTATTTTCTTGCATATTTTGGAATACATATTCATAATGCCGAAATTCCTATTTTGACCATGCAATTGAATTAAAAATAGTTTTGTGCATATTTCGGTGTATACTATTCCACACTACAACATTCTCTACTTTTTGCATCGTTTGTGCTATACACATTCTCTACATTTATCCCCTTTGTGTCATTATATTTGATTTAAGTGGAAATCCTTACAAATATGATGTATATTGTCAATCGCTACATAATTTATTCTTGTGTTTGCATATATACATTTGCACATTCATTGAGTTGCTTGTCTGTACCCTGCTAACAAATAGAGTAATTGTATATGCTAAGTGTTTTCTCGCCCAAGGCTTAATGCATTTTTTGGTTGTTTTACTATGGCGGTGGATGAAGTAAATGTGGTTGGCCAAAGTAAATACAATATTGAAGGTAGCAGTGTGGGAAACTATATTTTGATTAAGTTGCATTACATGTATATGTATATGCATATATATGTATGTATGTATGTATGTATGTATGTATGTATGTATGTATGTATGCATATATGCATGTATGTATATATATATATAGAGAGAGAGAGAGAGATGTATACATGCATATATATATATATATATGTATGTTCATATATGGTCATCTAGTATATGTATACATGTATATATATATGTATGTAAATGCAATATTGAATGCTGGTGTGTCAAAGAGTATACTTTCATGAAGTTGTATTGTTAGAAGAGCCATTGTGGTGTTTGTTTGATAGTAGGCTATTGTTAAATTTGTCCCATTTTGCTCTATTTTTTATCAAGTTGGAGGGTTTTAAAACTATTAAGCTGCGGAATTAGTAAGTCATTTTCCATGGGTGTTTTGCATAAATTATTAATTTATTTCTTGTTTCTTTCATTCTCTGCTTATTGTTTGTTTTGATAGCAAGTTTTAGGGTTTTAACACTAATGTGCTGCATAATTTTCAAATTGTTCAATGCTCAAACAACTCAATCCAATGCTCCTTATGGTTTTCAAGCATCACCAACAGGACATGTAGGTCCAAAACTTCTTCATTGTCAATAAATAGATTTGTTAGCCCACTTGTAAGTATTATTCGTCATTTCTACTTTCTAGTTGTGTTTATTGATTTTGACTATATATTTACAAATCTTTGATCCTTCGTTACTCATCTTCTTTCCCCGTCAATTATCATAGCTCTCTCTTCTATTTGCAGGTGCTAGGCTAAAGCATAAATGATAATTCCAAAAGATGGAATTCCACAAAATTTCCAGTGGATGTTTCATATTGATTTTGCTCGAGTGTTTGGCTAGGGTCCCCGAGGCTCCATTATGCCAATATGGTAGGGTGGATAATGAGCATTGGTTTTTTGTTTTGGATTTTCATTCCATATATATTTTCTCACATAGATACATATATAGAAAACATGGTTTGTAACAATATGTTTCTTATGTACTACCAAGTCGTGGCAACAAACTATACACTTTTATCGTCTCACCCTGAAACAACATGCATTTGTTATTTATCTATTTTGACTCTCTAATTCCACTATGCAATCATTCATTTAAAAGTCGATTCTCTTATTCTAAATTGTGATGTAATTTGCTATACTTGTCTTCTATTAAAAATTTTATTGTGGGTTTCGGCTCATCTATGACTTGGCTATGATTTTTAACTGTTCTTTTAATAGTTGTTTTACAATTTCCCTATATTTTCTATAATATTTAGTGGCAAACAATGTAGCTTGAATCTTCAATTAAGAAACCAATTTTACATAGAAATTGGTGTCACACCTTGTCTAGATAGTAATAGAATTACAAGTGGAGATGCCTACAACTAATTTCCATCTCTCATCAAAAAATAGATGCATACTAAAACTTCAATTTCCAAAACTATAGAGATATACTAATTATAAAAAGTATTCAATATTGAATGTCTTCCTTTGATCGTAAAAATGTGTACCTTTTTTATCCAATTTTAAAAATTGCACGCATGGGTGATAATCCTTACAAAAAATTCAATTTACTTCAAAATTAAATAATTAATTGATTGTATGGCCTACACAAAAAGCGACAATATACATGTGCATTTGTTGCCAATAAATATAAAACTGAAATAGTCTTGCTAGAAGTAACAATTATTTAAAAATTGATTTCCTAATATTTTAATAGTATTAAATAAAATTTATAGAAATGATTCATGCATTCTAACTCATGTGTTTCATAAATGGTGATCTCTACATGCAAAAAATAAGCTTCAACCCTCCTTACCACAACAACACCTTGCCACGGAAGACCCCTATTCACTGATTGTTGCATGCATGTACATTCAACTACTAGTATAACTAGTATGCATATATTAAATATTAATATATATAAAATACGCTGAGAGTTATCATTATCGAGGTGTCTATTGCAATGAGAAAAAATTATGAAAATAGGTGCCTAACCAAAACCATAACCCTAATTGAACTCTAATCCTAACCCTATCTCTAACCCTAATTGAATTGCAATTGTAATACTAACTATAAGTGATGCTTAACTGTATTTGAAAACTAATATATCCTAAACCTAATTGAATTATTTCCCTAATTATACCCTAACTTTGATTGAACTTTGATTGAACCCTAATCATAAACTCAATCCTTAGGAAACTCTAATACAAAATGAACACTTATTAAACTCTAACCCTAACCCTAATTAAACACTAACCATAATTAAATTGTAACCCTATTAGGACCATAACCTTAAACTTAAACCTTCCTTGAATTGTAACTATAATTGAACAGTAACCCTAACCCTAGTCCAAAATCTTATCCTAATTGAACCCTAAGCCTAATTAAATCCTATCCAAAACGCTAACTTAACCAACTTTGTGAGGTTTATTTATTTAGTATTTCTTATTGATTTATATGTTAAATCTTTGTTGTTTCTTTTTTATCTTAAATCTTTCTATTTATTTCTTTGATCTTTTTTAATTTATTTGAACTTTGTGAACATTTTTTGTTTAATTTTTATCTTTGATTTATTTATTTCATCTTTTAATTTATCTATGGTAAAGATTCTCAATTTTTTGTGATTTATTTTATATTTTTCTTTGTGATTAAATCTGTTTGATTTATTTCTTTGATCTTTTAATTTATACTTGATTCATTTATTTGATATTTTAATAAATCTTTGTGATCAAATCTCTAATTTTCTTTTCTAATTGATTTATCTTTGCAATCAAATCTTTGATTTCTCTTTGCTATCAAAAATTTTATTTTATTTTATCTTTGATTTCTTTTTGTGATCAAATCTCTTTGATTTTGATTTTTTTGTTTCCATGAGTCTCTTTTTTGTTTCATCAAATCTCTTTGTTTTGATTTTTTTGTTTCAAGTTTGATTTGATTTTTTTGTTTCATGAAATCTCTTTGATTTGATTTTTTTATTTCATCAAATCTCTTTCTTTTGATTTTTGATTTTTGATTTTTAAAGATTTTCAATATTTTAAATTTAGACACCTACTCTTATATTCAATAGTAAATTTAGTAAAATTATTCATTACTTTCTTTTTAAAATTTTAGAAACTTTTTTTATGTGTAGTAATTTAACATATATTTTAATATCTTATCTTTGTAAATAATTAATATTTTTTATTGAAAAAGATTACTTAAATAAGCTTATATAAAAAAATAAGTGATATCTTCTTTTAGAAATATTTTGAATATTTTTTTTACTTTTAAATTTTGTAATTATTTAATTATTAAAATGATAATTAGTTATTTGAACTAATTTTGCCAATATTTTTGTGACAAATAAATCTTTGATGATTGAATGCATTTATAAAGTATTATCAATTTCAAAATCTCAATCACATTAAAAATTTAACTATGTTTACTAACAAAGTAATCATATAAGATTGCCTTGGATGCATAGGCAGACACATCCTTTGCTTATAATAAATTCATGCATTAAATTATAATATTTGACAAACTACTCCAATTGTTCTAATTAAAATCTTTACACCAGATAGCGAAGATCACTCCAGATGTTGATGAGAGAAACAAAAGTATTGATATTCAGAAGAGCGTATCTCAACTCTTTCCCAATCTGACCCATCTTGTCAATGGATCTAAATAATATAATCATGTCCACACTCACAAGAGCCTTACCCAAACAGGATCTTAATGTTTTTTTTCTGTGGACTACTTTTGCTTTCCTATTTATTCATAGGATTTTGTCAAGTTGATCTCAATTTTCTTCTCTTCTTCATTTTCTATATTTACATATTCTCCAACATTCTCAATCTCCATAGTTTCATTTTGAAAAACATGAACAATTGGTCTCCCACAATTATAATCTACAAAACTGAACCAATTATAATCTGCCAAACAAGGTAAGCTTCCTCAACTCTAGTAAGTGCGCCCTGCTTCCACTTACCTTTGCCTAAATCTCCCACCTGCTTCCACTTACCTTCAATTCCATATGTGCTTGTTTGGTCCATGAAGCTACTCTTTAATCACTGTATTGAATACCTACCGAGGATTAGTACCAAAGATCCGTAAGAAACACAGATCATCATGCAAATCTGATTTGGAAGCTTTGATAAAAGAAATTTGTCATCTACACAAAAGCCTATTATTAAGATAATGAACACGTTACTCATGGAATGGGATTAAATAGTCATCGGAATGAATATCAGAACAAACAAGGAGAAGAAGATTTGTGCAAGTTTAATGAATTTTTAGAGCAAAACATTAATTAAAAAATCTATCTAGAAAATAATTTTCTATCAGAAACAGAGCTTTGTAAACTTCAAAGTTTTTCCCAAACAAAGTGGCATATCCAAGTAAATGTGGTGCAGTTCAGGAGAAATTCGGAAGGGAGATGAAATAGCTTGGTATGCAGATGGAGATACAATGGTTCGGAATGAATCCAATGACAGCTAATACATTTGGTAATCAATTAATTGCATACGACAATAATAATATTACATCATAAGCTTTGCATTTGTTTGCTCTTTTCTCATATTTTGACAAAGAAATCCAGAACTTACGAGGCATCTTCAAATCATGTGAATCCATTGTTGATATTCGTACACATGTAGAGATCTCAGATTTGAAAATAGACTCATACTTGGAATTGAAGGTTGATTTAGCTCCGATGGTTGGATAATCGGTTTTCTTCAGAATATGAAGCTGCAAAGATGGATGGACAAATATCTCCTTTGATCATAGCTGGGAGAGTTGCTGGTTCTTCAGGCATTTGGTTTTCTCTCAAACATCAAGTAGCAAAAATGGGAAATCTTGAAATGGAAGCAGATTACAATAAATAAAAAAAACCTTTTTGTTGAAATGGAAGTGGATTACAGAATAAAGCTTTTTCAAACTGCAGCGTAGGGTCTTGTAAATGACAGTGATGAAATGGGTTATTCTCGACAATATATAAAGAAAATGGCTTGAACAGTTATGCCAACGCATTCATAATGCATGCGCCTCATTATCTTCCACTACCGGCACTCACAACGCGCCTCCTCTTCCACTACCAGCACTTACTCCTTTCGCCATTGTGATAGCCAGCAAGGATGTCAATTTTTTTTTAAAAGGGTTTTTGTTTACGGAGAAACATTCTTCCCTCTACAAATGAATACGCCTCTCGGCGTAAATATACAAATTTCTCCTTACACTAAATTTTGAAAAAAATCCTTAAATAAAAATACTTCAATTTAATAATAAAAATAAATACAAAACTTTTTAACAAATTCCGTTCTTATATTTTATAATAAAATCTTTTTCCTTAAATGAAAAAGATAAGACTCCTTTACAATTACATAGGTGATAAATATCTCAATATTCCCAAGTTTGAAGGGATTGAGTGTACGATTCATCAACCTTTTTAACTTCATGTTAGAGACAAGAAGTATGAAAAACACCAAGTCTACATTAATTTCTTTGATATCCAAATTGACTTTTAGATATGAGATATACGTGTTATACATTCGCTTTAACAACGCTATAAATTTTTAGGAGTTATTATAACTTTACTACGTTGGATTAAGTACGTATAACAGAAGCATGATAAAAATCGACTTTATATTACGAAATGAAGATTTTTTATTGGATTTTGGAAAGCTATTTGCTCACAACACACATAAGATGTACTTCTATTCACATAACCACTAAAGCGCGACAAGAAAAATCCAGTATAGTAAAAACAGCATAGAACGAGGGGCATACAAGGGGATGGATGCAGTTCATTAATATGTAAGAGTGACAGTGAATTTGACCACTGTCTCGTCGACTGTGTGGGAAATGGTCTCTATCAGAGCATGGCCTTGAGCGTCGTGGAAAACCCCGCTTCCTCCGACTACTGCGACCTCCCTCTGCGGTAATGCAATGTTGTCTTTGCCTGAGAATTCGATGCTACTACCTTCGTATTCAGATCCTTCAAATTTGGCAGTGAAAGCGAGCAACAATGTATTGGAATCTTCATCTTCAGCAGGGTTGGGCAAGTGATAATAATATCCCTCCCCCTTTCCAAGCACAGCAGAGGAGTGGACATCAGGTCCTTCTGTCAGGGTGTCCTCAATCACAACCACATTAGTCAGTGGTATACCCGAGGCCCCTCCAAGAGAATTCTGAGGATTTAGCCCACCATTAAGAATATTTGTGTTGGGAAAGGAGTTCTGAAGGCCTAAGCCTGGTGCATTGAGACCAAGGCCAGGAATGAGTGAGCCTATGCCCTGTACTCCTCCGTTGGGGATGAAGCCGAGGCCGAGGCCAGTGGTGGAAGAGATGGGTAGCTGGCCAAACAATGGAGAATTGTTGATTGCTCCGCTTGGAATGGTTAATGGGAGAGGACCATTCCCATTCCCATTACCATTTCCATTGAAGTTAATGTTGTTTCCAAAAGGGCTTGAAAGACCAGGGATGGCATTGCCACTGCCTTGAAGTCCTATTGGAAGCCCTCCAACTCCTAGTCCAACTTTGGCAGTTGGGCTGGGTCCTTCCATTATATGGTGCATGAAGAAGGTGATGGTCTTCGGACTTGAAGACCCTTCCTCTTCTACTTCTTGGCTGTCTGTTAATAATTTTCTGCTTGCACTTACATAACTCCCCCACACAATTAGAAGCATCAGAAAAAGAAACTCTTTAGTCCTCGGTGCCATTCTCTTCTCCTAATTCCAAAATTTTCTAACAGACAGAATGAGCTGAGATGAGAGCAGGAGGAATGAACTCATTGATATGAATGCGTACAGTTCTGCATAAGTATATATACGATAAAATAAAGCTGGCTCAATTACTTAGACGTTCGGTTCACCTGCTTTCCAAAGCTTCCGTCATTAGTCTACCCGATCCAGTCAGCGTCGTTAATTTTATTCAAAGGAATATTTGGTATAATGAGATCATTTTCTCTTTATGGTTTTGGTTGCCATACACATTAACTTCACTTCACCTGATCCCTTCAATCTCACTAACCTTCCCTCCATAGACTTTGTTTCCTTCTATTTCTCCGTACGGCAATCCAAATCTTGCCGAATAATCATAAAAAAGGATCCCAAGAATCGTTGGATTTTCTGATACCAAATTATTTAAGAGATATTTTACTAGTTTATCTTCTACCCATCTCGGTCTCCCTTTGGGTATTATCTGTACTCTCGAAACTTTTCCTTTCCAATTTTTTTTTAAAACTATTACCACCGAATTCTAGCAAAATGATTATGGAGGAGGAGGAGAAGTATTTCATCTGCTCATTTCCAGACAAAATAAATAAATCAAATAATAGTTTCGAAAAATTCAAAATTTCGTTTTACAAACAATATAAAAATTACTTATGTGGATAAATATGTTATTATATTTATTCTTCAAAATTTACTATATTAAAAGAATCAAAGTTGTATTATTTTAAACATTATTAACTTTTATAATTAATTAAAGAATGTGGATACATATAATTCTATTTTTTCATTATTAAATACATCTATCACAAAGATGTGAGAGATATTCTTAAATTTCTATCTTTTTAATTTTAAATAAATTTATCTAAAAGATATTGAGAAATATAATTTCCAAGCGTTTATCCATCCTAAATTTTTATCTTTTTTAATTTTAAATAAAATTATCTAATAAGATATTGAGAAATGCAATTTTGATGTGTTTATCCATCTTAAATAATAAATTTAATATCAACACCTTTAGAAACAATTTTATATAGATAATACTAATTTATTTTGATACTAATTTAACTTAATTTATATTTGTTGACATAAAAAATGAGAGACATTACATTTCCACAGTCTATAATGGCAAGAGAGAAAAAAAAATTTGGATTTAACTATGTATTATTTTTTGCATCAACGGTTCAAATCACGCTCTTTGATTCATCATCAGAATGAAAGAGAGTTATAGGAGTAAAGTCTAGTTAAATACCAATAATATTTTCTCTCTTATAAGATGATCAAATGTATATATTTATTATTAATTTTAGAGACTTGGAATAAAAAATATATATTTTTATAATTTATTTTAAAAAATCAATAATACAAAATATAATTCTATATACCAAATCAATCATTCTATTTCACATCTTCACCAGCCAATCACAATATACAGTAATTTGTATATTATTTATAAATTATTTGATACATGTAAGTGGCTATTGCATTTAACATGTGAAATTTTTATTTATATAGTAATTTACATAATCGTGTCATGAAACCCCTTACTACCAATTTAGAATATTTTTTTGTATAATTAGAATAATATATCACAAGATTTAATTTTATAGGCATAATGTCACCTTTAATGTATATACAATTAGAAAAAGTAGTGCTTTTTCCTTATATTGGTCAAAAAAATTCTTATCATTGAGAGATAATATGAACAATATGAAAAATAACAAGATATTTAATGGTAGTTAGACAATTATAATTAAACAATTTTCTAAGCTTGTGATTAAGATAGGCATTCAAGGATGAGTAAGTATATCTCTGTAATTATTTCATTTAATAATATTTCTATTAATATTTTCATAAAATTTATTAAAATAGATATAATTTCAATGTTTCTAGAATGGATATTAGAATTATGAGATACAAATTAATAGATCTTCAAGCACTAATCATAGTTATCTATAATAAATTTTCACTATGATATTTAAATCAATATAAACTTTAACTTGTATTCTAAACTTGGAGTGGTTTATTCCCATACCAATTCAAGAGAATGGACAGGAAAAAAAAATTAGTAGTACTAACATATGGTTAAATATATATTCGTTTTGAATGTATGCTTAATATCATGTGCTAAATTTAGATTCTACTTGTATATATATCTTATTGAATTTTTATATATAACCTTATTAGGTTGACATTCTAGAGTATCTTTAAGAGATTTATTATTAAAACAATTTTTATTTAGAGGGGAATTTTTACATATAGTAGAGGGTGATATATAATGGACTCTACCTTTGAACATATATTATATTAATATTTGAAATAAAAATTCACAAGAGAAGTCATAAAAAATAGCATAACTAGTTGTAATAGCTAATAACACTAAAACTCTAGTTACATAGAAATTTTACTAGGCCAATGATAATACACATTAAACAAAGGAAGACTAAGTAAAAACTATGAAGATACATAAAAGGCTAGATTATATAGGTATCCATCATTTCATGGATTACAAAGAAACATAAATAATATTAGGAGCCTCTTCTAATGATTGTCCACTTGAATTCCTTGGTCTTAATTAATGATAGTATACAAATACAAAAAATAGACACCACAATAAATATTTTTGAGAAAATCGGGAATGGGAAGATGAGGAGCTAGAGTAGGATCATAAATTTTAAACCTTTCAATGAAGAAAAAATTGAGGATGATCCATATGAGGATGAATGGGTTGACTATTGTGACATTGAGTAAGATGAGCTATATAAGGATGATTATTTTCTATTGGATGTGTTCCTTGAGCCTTGTTTGAGGACTCTATGACCTATCTCTCTTCTTGTTAATAAGAATGATTGTATCAAGGGTTTCTTCGATGCTTCAAATAGAGTTCCTACTTGTGCACTTGTATCAAGGGTTTCTTCGATGCTTCAAATAAAGTTCCTACTTGTGCACTATGTAGGTATTTACTTATCTCTCTATCATTAGCCCTACTATTGTGAACTAGATCTATTTTGGGTTCATAACTATGAGGATTTTCCTCTAGTTTCTAATGGTCTAGCCAAAAATGGGGAGAAGATTAATGTGTGTTGGTTTAAGGTTGAATAGTTGATGAATTTTGTTGTTAGGTCATTATCAATACTGACTTAATAACTTTTAAGTATTGTGGAGTTTGAATATGTATTGATTTGTTATAATGGAGCTATTATAGATCCATGTCGACTTATTTGGACTTATTATAAGTTTTGGTTTATGGTGTGAATCATGTATATTTGTATGTTGAGCTGACAAGTTACATTTTGTATAATGCATCTAATTAGGCTAACCTAATTGACATTACGAGTGTTTGTGGATAAAGTGGATATATATGTAAGATATTTTTTAGTGTTTTGGTGATAATGTTGTGATATGATGTGGAGTTGATGTGAATTGTACAAGTATTTAATGAAAATGTATAGAAGAGAAGAGTGTTATTGCAGATCAATATGAAGTGTGTAAAGTTAGTCTATTGAGCTTAAATTGAACTGTATATGTGTATGTGTAATATGCAATTACAACAATTCAAATCTAGGTTCTGAGAAACCTCTGTCTTCTATATTTTCTTCATTCAGTGGGTAGTGATCCCACTTGGAAAGTGAGTCCATTTGTAGGAGCAATTTTTTAATATCTTATAACCATTTATAATATATTATGAGCTAATCCTCATCATGGTTTTTTCCATTTTGGGTATTCCACGTAAAAAATTTGGTGTTCATGTGTTATGTGCTTTGATGGTTGCTTTCATTATTCAATAACTACAAATTGAATATGCTATGTGGAATGAATGTTTTAATGTTTAAGTGGTTTCAAAGAATATTGATTCATGAGCCCTCTCAATATTCAAGGTGTTTAATGAAAATTTTGTTGGAGTAGAATAAGATGATGAAAAGAACAAGGTGGAAGTGCAAATAGAGCAAAACCTTCCCCCTCTGGATGTCGAGAAAAATGGTAAATAGAAAAAGGAATGAAAGAAGCATGACCATAAGAATGTAGAGGCACAAAACACTAAAAATTTACCTCTTAGAAGATAAAGATTCTGGTAAAACATAGAAGAATGATAAGGTAGATTCCAACATTAGTGACAGGAAAAAGGATGATATGAAACTGGTTGAAGAGAAGGAAACTGAGAAATAATATAGCAATGCATACAAGGAAAATTCCAATGAGAAAAAAGAAGAGGGAAGAATAAAGGTTGTTGAAACATAGAAAAATAGATTAGGGTTCAAACACATAGGCTTTTATACTAAATTTGGAATGTTTCACCAAACTTGTTGTAAATAGCAAGGGGGAAATGGGTGAATGAACCTACCTTTTCTTCTATTTGATTCAAGAAATAAGATCTCTTAAGTCAAAATGAACTTTCAACCCTTAGGTGAATGAATTCTTTAAGGAATCTTGCAATTTCCCTTTTTGTGTTGAAACATAGAAAACTATATTAAGGTTCAAAAACATAGGGTTTATACTAAATTTGGAATGTTTCACCAAACTTACTATAAATAGCAAGGGGGAAATGGGTGAATGAACCTACCTTTCCTTCTATTTGATTCATGAAATAAGATCTTTCAAGTCAAAATGAACTTTCAACCCTTAGGTGAGTGAATTCTTTAAGGAATCTTGCAATTTCCCTTTTTTTGTTAGGACGGGAGTCTAGTTCAAACAACATTTTGGGGAGAAATATTAAAAATAGAAAATCAACTCCAAAATGGAATGTATCAATTGAATTTAGTAGATTAATGGGTATGTGCAGGATCATAATGGAAAAAATAGGCCCTTATGTGGCAATGAAAATTTAGAAAAATCAGAGTCAGGGAACTTGATATAAAAAAGTTGAATAATTTATCTATATTATTTCAAAAATATGTAGGAATAGAATCTGTAGAAAATTGAATGTAGTTTCTAAACTACTAGGTTTTTTTTTTTTTTCAAATCTATTTGGTGAAAATTTGAAATTTCAATGTAGAAGTACTTAAATTTCAGGGAAAAAATAAGAAGTAGATGTCTATTTGACTACCCTAACCACAATAAAATGATAAATTTTTTTATAAAATTTTATATATATGTGGAGGACTCATGTCTCAATCTGATGCATATTTTTTTTTATTTTTTTTTCAAGCAAATAATTAACTATGAATTTTTTATTACAACTTTTAAAAAATATAAAAACTTGTATGTTTGACCACCTTAACTTGGTCAAAACTTCATGAAATTCATTTTTTTTAAATTCAAAGTAAAGCATAACTTATATTGGTGGAAAGTTAGGAATCTCCTTTAAAATTCCTTTTCGTTTCATCAATTTTGGGTAAAAGAAAAGTTGTTAGCCACATACCCTATACATACTCATCATATCACCACTTTTTGGCCCCTCATGATCTTGCACATACCCTAAGCATAAAACTGAGGGAACCTACAAATTTTATAGTTGATTTGGAAGGGATAAATGTTGTGTACCTCTCACAAAGTGGTGTTTTTAGAAGTTATCTAAGAACTCATTCTCCCTATGGCGAATGGGTCCTAGGTAAGGCTCTTCAAAATATGTTTCTAGGTTCTCTACTCTTGTTTCTGCACTTCTAGATTCACAATTTTAATAGTCAGATAGTCAGAAATAAATTTGGGATCCAAGTTTTTGTGAGATGGAAACAAAGGTGACAACAAATGCAACTTTGTTAGTTTGCAACGTTTGAGATCTTCAACTTTTCGTCAGCCTACAAATCTACAACACACAAAGAGAGTGGAAAGATGTTTGTTTTTGGTGAATGGGAGTTTTCTTTGGTCAAACCCCATTTTGGTAATTAAACCTTGAAATGAATAAAAACATGAAAGAGGGGGTGAAGAATGAACAAATCTATGTTACCACTCAACAAACCCTTGAATAAACCTTGAAATGTAAATCTACAACTTGCATGAAATGGCTTTAATGGATGTGGATCTTGAACTTGAATCTTGACTTGAGATAATTCTTTGAATGCTTGAATGGATCAGGAAATATACATCATCATATTAGCTTAAAAAACATGCATGATGCAAGAATACTTTTATATGGTAATTGGATCTTGATTGCTACAATAAATCTTGAATAAATCTACTCTTGACTGCCTTGAATTTCTCTTGAAATGCTCTTGAATTATAATTTCATCTCATTAAAATATTCTCTAGGGGAAGCATAGTGAAATAATCCTATATTTATAGATATGTAACCTTAATTTCTTGAAATTCAAACATCACAATCTAAAATTTGAATATGGATTTGAATATGTTAAAATATCACCAAAAATATAATTTAAATTTAGGTCCTAGGTCTAAGGGAGGACCCATTATCCCATGGGCTAATTGGTCTTAGGTCCTTAACCCTAGGAAACACATTTCTCAATGAGAAGTGTTATGTTAAGGCACTAATGCATGTCAGGTTTCCTCTTCAAAAAATGCAATTAAATAGGCTTGAATTTGAATTAAAGTGGGCAATTAAGTAAAATTAAGCTCAATTAATTAAATAATCCCTAAATAAGTGTGAAATTGTAAAGGGTTACACTTTACAACACCAAAATAAGGCACAATTAAGACCATTTTAACATTATTCTAAATTAAATGTGAAAATGTAAAAGGGATAAATTTTTCTACACTATAGTTGTTAGTGAATCCTCTGGTGATTCACTCAAGGGTCTGTTAGACATGCAATTGTAGTTTGAGCTAGTTGTATCTACACAACTACTCCAACTTCCTTTAATTCAAGGTCAAGTAGACATGTGAAAAATCCCTCCCATGTAGAAGCTTCAAATTGGTGATTTGTTTCATGATTCCACAAGGAAATTCTTTACACTCACTAGAAGAGCACTAAGTTAATTGAAGAAGCATTCAAGGTATTGCAAGAAGGAATTCTCAGTGATACAATTGATGAGTGTCTATCTGATATTGAAAAGATGAAGCTACTATTAAATTCCTTTAAGGATTACTCCTGTAGTTTAGAAGTGTGTGAACCCCAATCCTAGTACCTACAAAACAACAAGAATAATCAAGTTAAACAAGAGATTGCAAGCTAAAACAACGATTCCCCATGAAATTCATTTACAAAATCAAATTAGGAAGATAAAAAATGAAAACAACAAAATAGATTGAATCCTAATTTAAATGTGCAAACTCATGATCCCATGGGAGAATTGGTGCCAATTTAATGTCAAAATTGGCCTTTCCCAATTCCTAAGATGCAAGATTGATATGTTGATGAAGATTGATCCACTTTGTTGAGGAAGGATGAGAGCTCCAAGCTAAAAATCTGCAAAAACCTAGCTAACAACTCAATGGTGATGAATGAAAATGGCTAAATATTTTAGAATAATAACTTTGCATAATTTGTGGATGATCAATTTAGGATATGAGTTCTTTATTTATAGAATTCCAAGATGGACGAATGTCCAAATTTGAGCAATGTGGGACTAACATTCATCCAATGGCATGATGCCACTTGTCAATCTATGAGTGGATGGAGGATGTGCAAGATTTGGGGAATGTGCCAATAAATGCTTATTTTTAAATTTCAAATTTGTTGAAATGACTTGCAAGAGGGAAGGTAAAATGCAATAAATTCCATTTGGCTCAAGGAAAAGGACATGTGAGATGAATTTATTTCCTTGTTGTATGTACATTTCCACTTGGAATTTTTGAATTCAAACTTAGAGAATATTCCAAAAAGATGCCTTGTGAGGAAAATAGGGATTAATTAAATGAATTAAATATATTTTCATGTGCAACTTGCAAAATCTAGAGGATGGAATGTTAGATGAGATTAAATTAATCAAGGGTTAATTAATTTAATGAGAGATTATTTGATGTGACCTTTTTGACTCAAATTTATGGATTTACTTAAATAAAATAAAAGAGGAATATGACAAGAGGTCAATTAAATAAAGACTTTGATTTATTTAATTAAAAGAGATGGTGTTAGATCAAATTAAATAAGGTTTTAATTTATTTAGTTTATTGGATAGACTTTAAAGATTTAATCAAATAAAATTAATTAATTAATTAAATAGGGATAATTAGATCAAATGGATTGATTTAATTAACAAAGAGAGTGACTTAATTAGATAAAATGATTTATTTAATTAAGGGAAGAAAGTTGATGAATTTAATTAGATAAGGAGATTTGATTAAATGGTTAAACCGAGGGATGATTCAAGATGAAATGATGTTAGTAGGTTGGGATCAGATGCACAATGTCAATCTGTATATTTTACGTGTCTACAAGAAGAAAGATTGGAAAAAGAGGTGACACAAAAGGTGAATGATAGGAAATTGACTGAGATATCAGACATATAGTATGGCACATAGAAAATTACACGAGAACCTAAAAAATGTGTAGAAGTGTTTAGGTGAAGTGGATGTTTTATTTCAAATTTCTTTGAAATTTCCTCATTCTACAAAGGGCATTAAGGACCAAATGAACTCAATAGAGTCACAAGTTGCTCAGGGATTTAGTGTATATGATCTAGTAAGTGATGTAGATAATACAACAAGGATGACTATTGAAAATATGAATGAACGATTATTTCAACTAGAAGAATAGAAGGAGAAAACCATTGTACAGTATGGTCAGCTCTGGAACTTGGTAAGTGTAAGGCTTATAGCCTTGACCTATGTGTTAGCAAGTGAAAAAAGGTTGGCACAAAAGAGTCTGATCTACCTAGTACCCGAGACCAAGGAGAGGATCTCCTTGTGCAACTTGAAAGCTAGCATAGTCTACTTTCCTTCGCTAAGAAGAATTGGGAGTCAAGAAAGGAGTGTGAGGCAGACCTTGTAAAATTGAAAGTGTCTTCTTCTATTCTATTGTGTACATTTCTATTCTTTTGATGCAATTTCATATTCCATTGTATATATGCAGAAGATATTGGATAGTATAGTAGTGTAAATTTTTTATGGATAGTATTGTTAGGGGTAGTTTCCTTGACTTTTGAAGAATTTTGTTGAGTTACTCTATATAATATATATATATATATATAAGTTATGGGGGGTAAGTATTTATGCTTGAATAGTGCACCCTTCACCATTTATGTCAAGGGGGGAGAGTAGTTGAGAAAAAAGTTGGAATTTCTTTTGTGACATAGTTTGGAGAATAGTTTTTGGCATGTTACCATCAATGAAAAGGGGGAGATTGTTGGAAATATGTTTTTAATTGATGAGATTGTTGGCAATGTGAGCATGATCATATATGGTATTGTCATTGATGTCAATATTAATGTACTATTGGTTGATGACTGTGAGTGATTATGGTGATGGAAATAAATTATTCAAGTGCAAGAGTTTTGATCCAGAGTAGAACAGATGTGTTGGATTTTTTTTAAGTTCCAAAGTAGAATTTCTAGTGTATAGTGAACTAGTTTTGAGGTCTACATTGCTCTGACAATGTTAATCATTGGTAGGTCTTTGAGGACGAAAACAAATTTAGGAAAAAATGTTGAGGCTTTTACTCAAGTTTTCTTTGAAGAAGTGATAATCAATGGAAAAAATTTTGTTCTGATAGGATGGGTGGTCTCCAAGATGAAATGATCTAGCTTAAGGGAAATAAAATACCTAAAGGGTTGGTTTCTCTTGAGGAATTATTTGATCACCTTGATCGCTCTATAAAATAGAAAATGAGCGAAGTTGTTGGAAACTATGATGAATTTGAGGCCGTTAATATTGGAGACCTTGATTCCCTGAAAATGGTTTACATTAGAAAATGTTGCTCTTTAGAGGACAAAGAAAAATTGATAGCCCTATTGATTAAATATAAATAGGTTTTTTTTTTTTGGTACTATGATGACCTGAAAAACTTCATTGATAAAAATTTTAGTACCACATTCCGCTTAAACAAGGAAAGGTTGCTTTTAGACAAAAGAAAAGAAACTATAACCCTAAGGTAATTGATGTAATCTTTAAAGAGATTGACAAGATGCTAAAAGTGTGAATTATATGTCCCATAAATCATTCTACCTGGGTGGCAAACATTGTCCTAGTTCACAAGAAAAATGGGGAAATTCATATATACATTAATTTTAGGAATTTGAATTAGGAATTATTAAAAGATAATTATCCTCTTCCTAACATGGACCATATCTTACAAGAAGTTTTTGGATCAAAAATTATTTCCATGTTGGACGATTTCTCTTGTTATAATCAGATTAGTGTGGTGGAAGAGGATCAACATAAAACGACACCACACCCTTCCAGAGAACCTTCGCTTATAATCAGATTCCATTTAGACTCATTAATGCAGGAAAAAAAATTCAACTAGCTATGGATCTGTCTTTTGGTGACCTTCGAAATAAGATTATAGTCATTTATCTTGATGATTAAATAGTGTTCTCCAAGAAAAGAATAGATCACCTACAAGATCTAGAATGAGTTTTACAGAGATCTAAAGAACATGGTATCTCTCTTAATCCCAAGATTTTTTTTTTTCATAACTAAGGGTAAAATTTTGGTCACATTATGTCCAATGAGGGTATTAGAATAGATCTAGATAGAGTAAAGGATATATTACAATTAAGCATTCCTTCAAATGATAATGGTGTGAAGTCATTTTTTGTCCAGGTATACTTCTTGAGGAAATTTGTTCCAATTTTTTCTGAAATCACTAAGCATACTGTGGACATGATGAAGGAAAAACTATTGAAAATTGAAATGTTTTCTTAGCTTAATACTTTGTAAGACTTTAATATTTCTCATCTAAATATTCTTTCCTTTGTTATAGATTATTTGAGGGTGATTATTTGATTAATTCATTTTATCATTTGTACAATGAAGATAGAAGTTGTAGAAGAATTAGACGGGATATTAGAAAGATTACAAAAGCATATACCACAGAGAAACCCTTTTGAGAAAAAACTCCACCAAGAATCAATGTATTATTCAATCTCTAAAGTAGATTACAATAACACCAACTCTTGCTTCAAAATGCTTCTTCTACCTTCACCAAATCTTCTTCACAACCTGCAGTAAAATTGATACAAACTCTCTTCAACTTGCTTGAGATATGTAGGAAATAAACGATTTTGTAAACTCCAAAATAGTTACAATTACAAAGCTCAATCCCTATCTCCTAAAAGGTGCACCTATCTCTTCTAAGTAGAGTTTAATCATGAAGAACAATGCCAAATCATCATCTTCATCCATTTGGGCGTTCCAAACTGAAGTAGTAACTCAACCTTCATTCTATAAATATCTTCAAGGGTTATCCTCAAAGTAGGCGCCCAAGAATGGGCCCCATTAACTCAGCCTTTTGAAATATCTTAACATGCAAAGGAGTTAATTCCAAGAAGCCAACTTGGGGGCCCAAAATGGGTCCAAGTCATGTTTTATTAACTGAAACAACTCTCTCCACCATTCATGCAAGAATGGTCATCCTTTGTTAACTAAAGGAAGTCACTTGTTATCTATCATGCAACTCAAGTTATTAGTCATGCATTCTAAGTTACCTGAAGTCAACTAGCATTCAACTAAAACTAACTAAAGATAATTGAGCTAAACTAAACTAAATTGATTCTTAATTGAATTGAACTGATCTAAACTAAATTGAACAAAACTTCATGCATGTAAACATCAAACCAAGTAACTCCTAGGATCTTTACATGCATTCAAAATTGTATCTTTTACTCCAAACAGTTAACTTAGGGGTTTGTGCATGATCATCATGGAAAAAATAGGCCCTTAAGTGGCAAAAAAATCAAAAAAATCAGGGTTAGGCAACTTGAAGTAAAAATTTAAATAAGTTATCTATATTATTTTAAAAATATGTAAGAATAGAATCTATAGAAATTTAATGTAGTTTCTAAACTACTAGGGTTTTAAAAAATCTATTTGGTGAAAAATTAAAATTTCAATCAAGAGTACTTAAATTTCAGGGAAAAATAAAAGTAAGTGTTTTCTGACCACCCTAACCACAATAAAATGATAATATTTTTTTATAAGATTTTAGATATAAGTAGAGGACTCATGTCTCGATGTGATGCATTTTTTTTGTATTTTTTTCCCAAGTAAATAATTAATTGATTTTTTTATTACAACTTTCAAAAAATATAAAAAACCCGTATGTTTGGCGAGCTTAACTTGGTCAAAAATTCATGAAATTCAAAAAAAAAAATCCTATAGTACAAAAATCATCGAATGTGATGTATGTTTTGGATTCAAAAAAAGAGATATCATTTAAAAGATATAGAGGTTTTTCAATTAGTCTATCAATCAGGACTTTAGTCGTAATTTGAATAGAAAATGAATAGTAATTAATTATTAAATTCAAAGTAACGCATAATTTATATTGGTGGAAAGATAATAATCTCTTTTAAAAACCCTTTTCATTTCATCAATTTTAGGTAAAAGAAAAATTGTCAGCCACATACCCATCATATTGCCACTTTTTGGCCCATCATGATCCTGCACATACCCTTAACTCAAGGTGAGTTCCACCTTCCATGTGGGTGCCCCATGTTCTCCTATTATTTAGGAACTCATCTTGGACACACTCACATGCTCCTATTGTTTACAATTAATTACAAATTCCAATTAACATGATTGTTTCATCCAAAATTAATCTCTATTTGATCCTAGTGTTTGAGAACACTTTCCAAGGACTTAGGAGACACACGAAATAAATAATGTTTAGGATTTCAATTAAATGGCATCCTATTTTGAACAAAAAAGATCTTAAATGGAATGATATTGGGAAATGGGCCTTCAAAAATATCAAGGAAGAAATTGGTTGAGCTCCTATCCTGGCTAGTCCTAACTTTAAGAAATACTTCATCATCTATTTCTATGCTTCTAAGCATACTACATCCACCATGTTGCTATAAGAAAATGAGGATAAAATTCAGGCACCTATTTCCTTTATGAGCAAGCCATTAAAGAAAAATAAATTAAAGTATTCTCAAATCAAGATGCATGCATTTGCAATGGTTAGGGAAGTTATGAAATTTTTCTTCTATATCTTGCACTCACACTTAGTGGTATACATGCTAGATCTGGCTATTAACAGCATATTGACTCAACAGGATATTGATTGAAATAGGAGGGGTTGTTGGATAGAAAAGGTGCAAGAGTATGACTTAGACCTAAAGCCTACAAATTTAGTCAAAGGAAGAGGACTCTATAAATTAATGGTGCAAATTTCACAGGGAGTAGAAGAAGATGAAGATTTACCATTGGTTTTGATTGTCAACTTACAAGATGAATGGTTTTCTGATGTAGCCTATTTTCTCACTTATAGACAATGCCCTAAGCACCTCTCAGGTAAGAAGAAAAGGAATTTAAAATTGAAAGAAGCTAAGTATGTTATTTGGGGTGACACCTTATACAAACGTGGCATAGATGGGACATTCTTGGAGTGCATAGATAAAGATCAACAAGAATGGTTTCTTACTATTTTCCACAATGAAGCATGTGGAGGTCACTTCTCTTCCACCATGACTACATTCAAAATTATAAGACATGGTTATTACTACCTTGGGATGTTCAAGGACACTTATCAATGGGTGGCCAAGTGTGAAAAATGCAAGTTGTTTGTGGGAAAACCTTAGTTGACAGCCTTAACACTAAAGCCTATAATTATCGATGGACCATTTCAACAATGGAGTCTCGACTTCATAGGACTAATCAGTCCACAGTCCAGTGGAGGTCATACTCACATTATCACAATCACTGATTATTTCACCAAGTGGGTGGAAGCAATCCCATTCAAGAGAACTAGTTTCAAAGTGGTCTATAATTTTATTAAAGAGAATATGGTTAGGTATGGAGTTCCACACAAGCTAGTTGTTGACAGTGCAACTAGTTTTTCTTCTAGTGATATTTCTCTTTTTTGTTATGATTATGGAATCTCCCTATCTAATTCGGCTGACTATTATCCTTGAGGGAATGGTTAGAAAGAGTCCAACAACAAGAATTTGGTAAACATTATCAAGAAATTAGTTGATGAAAACTAGAAACATTGGCATAAAAGACTATATGAAGCTCTATGGGCAGACTAGATGACTCCTAAGAAGGCCATTGGGATGACCCATTTCAAGCTGGTATATGAGGTAGAAAGTGAACTTCCTCTTTCTTTGGAATTATCAATTTTCAAGTTACAAACTACTGTTGAGGATTTTGAATTCAGTGATGCCTAAGTGGAGAGAAGGATTTTATATTTGACTAAGATTCAAGAAAAATAGGAAGAGATGGTTGATAAGATAACCATACATCAAGCAAAGGTTAATAATATTTTTGACAAGAAAGCAAGACAGAGAAAGTTTATGGTTAGAGATTCATTTTTGCTATGGGACAAGTGTAGACAGCCTAAAGGTTCCCATAAGAAGTTCGATGCACTCTAGATTGGTCCTTTTAAAATCACTCATGAGTATGGGCCTAATAATTTTTGTCTCACATATTTTGATGGGACCCCCTTTCCTATTCCTTGTAATGGACAAAATCTACAACTCTATCAACTTTGATCGACCTCGTGACCTTTCTGTACATAGTTAGTTTAGGGTTTTTGTTTTGTTTTGGTTTTCTTGAACCTAAGTGCCTAAGAGTGTTAGCCACTTTTACTAACTCTATTACAAAATGGATAAGGCATTAGTCATACTAATCTGGGTCTAGGTTCATTACTTAATCCTAGTCAATCTTTGTCACCAATTAGAGCCACTATTACCCTATAATTTTTTCTTCCTCCATTGAAAACTATCTACCAACTTATAAATGGCTCAATCCTACTTAAGTGGTGTTTTTTTTAGTCATACAAACTTGGGTGGTGTTTTATGTAGTTATTGTAACTCCATGCTTCTCCACTTGAGTTTTTTTTCTATAAAGGTTTTGTGTTATCTCATTCAAGTAGTGACTTGTATAGTTCGTCAAACTTTTCCTTTCCCACCTACATGATAATTGTTATTTAAGTGGAATCTTGACATGATATTCGAACTCGACTAGACTTTTATATAGTTCCTTGAACTCTCCACTTTACCACTTATAGACATTTACTTTCAAAATTTTGAAAGATGCTTATGATGAAAACAGTGAAGTGACAGCTACCACATGTCATGGAGCAATTAAAGATATTAAATGTTCATCTACCCCCATATTTTTTCATGTAGTTTTTGGAAAGTTTCAAGTTCTAAATAAACATTCTCATTGTGGCAAGGTTCTTTGAGGATGAGTCGACCAAGACACAAAATTCCAGCTAGAGAATTTTCCATTGAAGGTATTTATAGTATCCACTTGTTTCAACTTGCTTTGCTAGAATATTTATGTCTACATTTTAGAAGGTCATTTATTGCTTGAGCTATAAACTCTTGTTCATGGAAAGCGTTAAGTATATGGGTTATGAATATGTGTTTGAGCTAACTTATGAGGTACCATAAATTGGAGATACCCATCTACGGCCTGTGAGTTTGGATGAAAGAAGAAGTAAATTCAATACACCAAATCTATCACTCATCATTGAATGAGTAATTGATAGTGGGTTAGTCAAATTTTTTGCATTTCCTTTAGCAATGCAATGCCCTGAAATCATGTTAGAATGCATTAGGCAATATAATTTGGAAACATGATGTGTTGTTGTGGAGCTTGATCAATCTCCAATTGGGAGATTTTTCATGTGTGGTGATTGATCATGCTATACTATACATCCTGGCATGTATCCTTGCCGAGATCTGGAAAAAGGGAAAAAACCTGACTTTGTAGAAACCTAATTTGGAAGCTTCTAAGCTTGTTAAAAGGGGTTCATATGGGTGTTACTACATGATAAAAAATACAATTATTCGCAAGATTGTAATAGGTTTTGCACTGGATAATAAAAGTATTGGAATGCTGCACTTTGGTGGATGTAGCCTGGATTAGGTGAACCATGTTAAATTAATTGTGTTATGATTTATTCTATGTTTATTTTAGTTTCTCTATTTATTAATTAAATTTTCATTTAATAATTGTTAGATATTTTCCTTTCTAACCATAGCAAGTGGTATCAGAGCAGGTTGTGTTTTGATTATTGTCTATAGGAAGGTCTCACAGTTGAGTGGGAGTAATGGCAGATGAGGGTAAGAAGGTTGAGAAGTTTAATGGGTAGAACTATTAGTTATGGAAGATGTAGATGGAGAACTACCTCTATCAAAAGGATTTATGGCATCCATTGGAAGGGAAATCCAAAAAACCCACAACAATGTATGATGAGGTGTGGGATATTTTGGATAGAAAGGCTCTTGGTAGTATTTTCTTATGCCTGGCACAATTGGTGGCATTCAATATTACAACAGCAAAGACAACTCAAGAGTTGATGGAAACCCTAGCGAAGTTATATGAAAAGCCTTCTGCTTTGAATAAGGTATTTCTTCTAAAGCATTTATTTAATATGAAAATGGTAGAAGGTGGTTCAATTACTAATCATTTAAATGAGTTTAATATAGTCACTAGTCAATTAACTTCTATAAAAGTAAACTTTGATGAAAAAGTTAGGGCTCTTTTGATTTTATGTTCTTTGCCTAAAAGTTGGAATAGCTTGGTAATGGTTGTTAGCAACTATGTTTCTAGTTTAAATACATTGAAATTTGATGATGTTGTTAGTGTTATTTTGAGTGAGAAAATTCATAGGAAAAGCTCAGGTGGAACATCCACATTAGGTAGTGTTTTGAATGCAGAAAGTAGGGGTAGAACAAAGGAGAGAGGAAATAATTCCATAAATCATGGGAAGTCATGAGGAAAATCTAAGGACAAAACATCCCAATCTAGAGACAAGAGGGATTGCTAGTACTATGGTAAGCCAGGTCATTTAAGGAAAGATTACTGGTTTCGGAAAAATAAGGAGACAAAAAGGAAGGAAGGAAAGAAGAAAATGTGGTAATTAATAAATATGATGAGGATGCTTTGATTCTTTCCTTTGATAATGCTCATGATTCTTGGGTGTTAGATTCAAGGGCTTCATTTCATGCTATCCCCCCATAGAAGTTATTTTCTTGATTATGTCCAAGGAGATTTTGGGTTGGTTTATTTAGGAGATAATGAACCCTGTCAGATTGTTGGAAAGGGAAGAATCAAGATTAAGTTGGAGAATGGGAAGCATTGGCTACTACATGAGGTAAGGCATGTTCCAAAGTTAAATAGAAATTTAATTTCAGCAAGGCAACTAGATGATGAAGGTTGCGTTGTTACATATAGTGATAAAAATTGGAAGGTCACAAAGGGTGCCTTAGTGGTAGCAAAAGGTTAATGTTCAAGAAAAATTGCTACAGTTCAACAAGTAGAAGATAATATAATTATTGTGGACTCTAAATCAGCACTGTGGCTTAATAGACTTGGGCATATTCGTGCGAAAGGTATAAAATTACTTCATTAAAATAATGTTTTACCAAGTCTAAAATGTGTTAATATGGATTTCTATGAAAGTTGTGTGTATGGAAAACAAAAGAGAGTAAGTTTTCTCAAGGATGGGAAGCAAAAGAAAGATGAGAAGTTGGAGCTTGTGCATACGGATGTATAGGGACTAGCTCAGGTATCTTCTCTCGGTGACTCTCTATATTATGTTACATTCATTGATGGTGCAACTAGGAAGGTATGAATTTATTTCCTTAAGTAGAAATCTGATGTATTTGAAACCTTTAAAAAATGGCAAAGCTTGGTTGAAAATGAGATGGGTAAAAAGATAAAATGTTTTAGATTTGATAATGGTGGTGAGTATTGCAACAAAGAGTTTGAAGATTATTGTTCCTCTAATGGTATTCATAGGCAGAAAATGGTTCCAAGGACTCCATAGGAAAATGGAGTGGTTAAACACATGAATAGAATAATAATGGAGTGTGCACGAACTATGAGATTGCATGTTGGGCTGCCTTTAAAAATGTGGGCAAAGATTGTAAACACTATTGTTTATTTAATTAATAGAGGTCGCTCTAATCCTTTGGGTTGTGGTATTCTAGAGGAAGCATGGAAAGGTAAGAAGGCGAGTTATTTTTTTCTCAAAACCTTTGGTTGTGAAGCATTTTCACATTTAGATTCTGAAAATAGAACCAAGCTTGATGCAAAATCAAAGAAATATATATTTGTTGGATATGGTATTGATGAATTTGGTTATAGGCTTTGGGATTTTGAAAATCAAAAAATTGTGAGAAGTAGGGATTTCATATTCAACGAGAAAGTTTTGTACAAAGATATGTTGTTGCAGCATGAGAAGAAAGAAAATGATTATGTAGTGTTGGATGGTATTCCAAACAATGATGTTTTAGTGGTTCCTCATGTTGGGCAACAACAGTTCAATAACGCAAAATCTTGTGAATGTTATACGGCCTTCAAGGATAAGTAAACCTCTAGAAATATTCTCTCCCTCTTTGTATACTATTATATTAATTGATCCTGGTGAACTGGAATATTATGATGAAGCTATGCAAGTGGATATCAAGGTTTAGTGGGAGCATGGAATGGAAGAAGAAATGGAGTCCTTGCTAAAAAATAAGACTTGGGAATTATGCAAGTTGTCTGCAGGTAAAAAGGCTTTACCAAACAAATGGGTTCATAGGCTGAAAGAGGAGGATGGAGGTAAGAAGATATTTAAAGCTAGATTAGTTGTAAAGGGATTTGTACGGAAAAATGGTATTGATTTTGATGAGATTTTTTCTCCAGTTGTTAAAATGACTTCTATTTGTATTGTTTTAACTATTGTGATTGTTGAAGATTTGCATTTAGAACAACTTAATATTAAAACAACCTTTCTCCATGGTGATTTGGAAGAGAAAATATCTATGGAATATCTACAAGGATTTGAGGTCAAAGGTAAGGAGAAACTAGTGTGTAGATTGAAGAAAAGTTTATATGGCTTGAAGCAAGCACCTCGATAATGGTACTTAAAATTTGATAGTTTTATGGATGAGAAAGGGTACAACAGGTGTAATTCTAACCATTATGTTTATTTTAAGAGGTTGGATAATGATAGTTACATTATTTTATGTTTATATGTTGATGACATGCTTGTAGTTGGGTCTAACATGGATCACATAAGTGAGCTAAAACAATTTAGTTAGAAAAATCTTTTGCTATGAAGGATTTGGGGCAAAAAAATAAATCCTTGGTATGAAAATTTGTAGACAGAAAAAATAGAAAATTGTTTTTATCTTGGGCTAATTATGTTGAAAAGGTGTTGTAGAGATTTCATGTGGATAATGCAAAAACTATCAGCACACTTTTCCTAGTCATATTAAATTGACTAAGGAAATGTGTCCAAAGACACAAGAGGAGGAAGGAAAAATGTCCAAGGTATCATATGCTTTAGTTGTAGGTAGTTTAATGTATGATATGGTATGCACAAGACCGGATATTGTACATGTCATAGAAGTTGTTAGTAGGTATTTCAGTCATCCCGAACTTGAGCATTGGAATGCGGTCAAATGGATTCTCAGGTACTTGATAGGTACATCCAATAAATGTTTATGTTTTGGGAGCTCTAATATTGATTTAAAAGGCTATGTTGACTTAGATTTGGCAAGGGATATAGATACTAGGTGGAGTACCATAGGTTGAGTATTTACAGTTGGTGGGATAGTAGTGAGTTGGATTTCTCTATTGTAAAAGGTGGTTGCTTTATCCACCATAGAGGAAAAGTATGTTGCTACAACAAAGGCGACAAAGTAGATGATATTGCTGCAACTTTCATGAAGGAGTTGGGAAAACAACAGGCTAGAAATTACTTGTTTATAGATAGCCAGAGTGTTACACATCTTGCAAAGAAATTTTCCTTGCATTCTAAAACAAAACACATACAATTGAGATATCATTTCATTCGGTCAGTGTTGGAGGATGAACAGGTCAAGCTGGACAAGATACATACAGATTCTAATCCAATGGATATGTTTACGAAGGCAGTGACAAGGGAAAAGATGAGCTCATCTTCATCTTTGGTTGGCCTTCAAGGTTGAATTCAAGTATAATAGAGTAGTAGGGTCCAAGGTATTTATTTTCAGTGGTAGTTGTAAGTGTAGCAGTGTTGTCCAGGATCAGTCTCCAAGTGGGAGATTGTTGGTGTGTGGTGACTAATCATGCTATAGTGCACATCCCGACATGTATCCTTGTTGGGGTTTGGGGCCAAGCTAGGCCCCAAGCGAGGGTTCAGGGGAGGCAGCTCCCAAGAAAAATTTTCTACTTTTTCGTGTCGCCACCAGAAAAAGGAAAAATCAACAAAAAAGGGAAAAAACTCTACTTTGTAGAACCCTAATCTGGAAGCTTCTAAGCTTGTTAAAAATGGGTTCAAATTGGTGTTACTGCATGATGAAAATAACAATTATTCGTAAGATTCTAATAGGTTTTTCACTGGATAATAAAAGTATTGGATGGTTACAGTTTGGTGGATTTAGCCTAGATTAGGTGAACCACGTTGAATTATTTATGTTATGATTTATTTTGTGTGTGTTTTAGTTTCCCTGTTTATTAATTAAATCTGCATTTAATTGTTAGATATCTACCTTTCTAACCCTAACACATGAGAGGTTAGGATAGAAGATAATTGACTTGTTCTAAAAGTCTAGAAGTCCACCTTCATGTCTTTCCTAAGAATCCCAAAAGAAGATGAGTATTCACCTATGACTATGAAAAATTCTCAAATTGAATTTTTTGCAAAGAAATGGGTCTACATAAATCAAATGGAAAAAAATTTGTTTGCCAATCCTAAAAGCGATAAGTCTCAATTGTCTAAGAAGTTGTACAAAACTCATTTTGTGGAAGAAGTGGTCAAAATTGTAGTTTTGTTACATAGGTTAAGGGGAAATGAAGAAATTCACAGATTTGAGGAATGGATGTATTTCTTCATCAAAACTATGTTATGTGGAGAGCAATTCTTGGATTGGTCAAAAATTATCAGCGATAACTTGCATGAGTTGATGAATTTCTTTACACTCAACAGGTTCTTCTACATGTATTCATACTTGATATACACTATTTCCAACACAAAACCTTGGCCTGGATTAAGACCAAGTGACATACCTCTAGAGAAAGTGCCCATTTATGATTATTTTTATAAGCTACAGCTTCATAAGAGCTTCCAATATTTCAAGGGAATAACTGATACTTTACTATGAGGATGTTCAGGGAGTTATAGGGACGTCCTACAATGTGGTTATCACTTGAAAAAATGAAATTTGTAGACATCTATGGAACTCATTTCATTCAATTTCAAAGATTCTCCTACATAAGGGTAGGTGGATATTCTGGATTTCCGATAAATTTCCCTAAATACCATAAGGATAAGTGGGTGATCATTAAAGTAAGCAAGAAGTTGGCTGATGTAAATAGGTTGTGCCAAGGTAGGAAAAGATTGACAGATCACTTTCCCATTGGTTTAGGTTCTTATAGTTGTTAATCTATGTCTAATGCCCTAAATATTGAGAAGGAATTATCTAAGTATAATATGCTTTCATATGAGAAATTATTTCCTTTTGATTCAAAGGATTATATTAAGAATAATTTCAAACTAAGCCCTAATTTCTTTCATCAAGCTAGCCTTGAAGATTTTTGGACTAATTGTTTTGATGAGTATGAAGTCTAGAAAAAGAATTGGATGAGGTTGTCAATGGAATAAATTATCATGTACGACTTAAAATGGGATCTATGGGACATTGTGGAGGATAGGTGTGACATGGTAGACCCAGTCTATACTAAGTTAATAGAAAACTAGCCTATCCCTACCATGGACTAGAGTGGTAGGGAGAAAGAGACTATTGAGGCAAGGACTGTTGATGTCTTGACTAGAACACAAGAGTGGGTGACTAAGAAAAGAAAAAAATAGCCCCATCCTCACACAAGATCTAAGGAGTTATGAACTACCAAGGGAACTTCTCAAACTTCTACAAGTGATAAATCAATTAGTGATACTTCCCAAACATTACCATTAGGGGCTCAATGAGATGGTGGTGAGGATCCACTAGACAAAAATGTGTTTTCACAAACTTTTAGGGAGGATATCCTCAACCTGCCTATTTTGGAAAAAGAGAATGAAGGAGAAGAGGAAGAAGAGGGATTGGAAAATTTAAATATATACTCCTCTCCCTCTTAGGATGAATCACCTTTTAGACAAGTGAGTGCACCATAGAGGTCACTCATTATTTCATCTATAGTGGACACCCCTCCTGTTGCTAGAACCTTGTTTGGGTCTTCAGATTTAAAAGTAGTTAATGTCCCAATTACTCCAGCTTGATTGGAGGATACTTTATCTAGGAAAAGGAAGGTTGTATAGCTTAGTGTGCCCAAAAAAGATATGGTAGGTCAATTACTACAGAAAACCCCAAACCCAAAGACAGAAATTGAAAAATACTGCAAGATTGGTAGATGCCATAGAATCAAGGAGCCTCCAAGTTGAGATTTTACATCCTTCAACACAAAAGGATGTCACTCAGGAAATAGTAGGTGACTTTGAGGCTAGTAGAATAGATCTTGAACCCCCTACTAGAGAGGAAGACATTCAAATCTTTCAGTTGTTTGCATCTAGAATGGTTGAAAGGTCGAAAAAGGATAAGGATGAACTAAAAGTTCAGGTTTGGGATTTAACTGAATGCCTAAGGTTAGTTTTTGAGCTCTTCCCTCAACCTCTCTCTCAGGTGAGTTCCTCTATTGAATCCTTAAGGGTGTTTGCAAGAAGTTGAGTCCACTTTTTGGCCAAAAAGTGGAAGTGTTTTCCCTGATTTTTAGTATTTGACACATTTGACCTTAAAATTTAAAGCACTTATAGATGAAATCTTTAAAAAATTCACTAATCATAAAATGTAGTGCTCAGAGTCTAGTTTCCAAATATGTAATTTATTTCAATACCCAGATTGTACAAATTGAGTTTCAATGGGCATTTCAAAAAACCACTATTTAAAAGTCTTTTTTTTACCATACCATGCATGTGTACGACATCCATATTTTGACTTAAATTATTGTATTTTTCTAAATCCTTTTGGGAAAAGTTTTATGACTCATTGAACCTTGCTCTTGATATTTTTTTGTAATTTTTTATTGAATATTTTTTTTTGTTAATTTTTTATTAGGCAGATTTGTCGTTTTGAAAAATCGTCATGTACGACATGCATAAGATGACCTAAACTTATCATTTTTTATTTTTATTTTCAAATTGAAAATAATTTTTGAAGTTTGCTCTCGTGCAATCCGTTTGTCAAAATGTTATGTTGATCAAAAGTTATTAAAATAGTAAAAACTCGATATTTAAAGTTTATGGACCAATTTTATTAGAAATTAATTGAAAAATAGAAAAATAATTCAATTGCAAAACAAATTACATATTTAGAATCTGCATTGTTTGATCTAAAATGGGTTTTAATTTCACAGAATTTTGAAAAAGGTCGTCACGACCATATGTCCAAAGTCGAGCATTTTTTCTTTGACATTGTTAGGCCTTCAATTTCTGTGTCAAACCCGTGTTGAAGGCTTAGGTTAGGACTTCCAAAGCTTTTCTTGAACCAAAACCTTGGCAAAACCCACCCACGATGCAAAACAAAATTCAAATTTAAAAAAATGGGATCTCGTTTAGTAATAAACGGGATCCCGTGCTAGAATCGGGATCTTGTTACCATTTCGACCGTTGTAAAGGTAACGGGATCCCGTTTATAAAACGGGATCCCATTACCTTTACAATGGCTCCCACACTCAATTTGAGTGAACAAGATCCTGATTATAGAGCGGGACCCCGTTTATTAGTAAGCGGGATCCCGTTTAATAATAAGTGGGATCCCGTTTTATAAACGGGATCCCGTTTATTTTATTTAAAAACACTGTGCAAAATTACTATCAAGTCTGCAACTTTGCAACTTCACATGTACGGCCGAGAGCACTAAAAATCAATTATTTTTCATAAGTTATTGTATTTATAGGTGGTCAATTTGATTTCTAGTTGATTTTATCAAAGGGAGCATCATCTACACCATTTTTGAAGTGAAATTTACAATATGGATTGAATTTTTCAAGGAAGCATGAAGAAAACAATTTTTAAAGTGGAATTGTGGTAGTTTTCTATTTGTTTTGAGAAACACAAGAGGAAGAATTTTGTCTTAATAGGTATTCAACTTCCAATTTGGATTGAATATTTTGAAGTATTTCACTATTAACATTCATTTGTGCTTGAGAATTTTATAATTATGGGAGATAAATTTCGTAATAAGAGAAGAAAGACATTGACTCCTCAAGAAGTTGAAGCAAATAAGGAAAAAGAGAGACAAAGACAAAGAAAAAGAAGAATGAGAATAAAATCAATGAACGATGGTGGAGCAACCAATTCAACAACTATTGAAGATACCATAGTTGTAGATGAAGCTAATTTGCAAGGAGTCAATTTGGAGAAGAATATGATTATACAAACAAGTCCTACTATGTCTTCAAATCCCTCTTTGAATGTTATGGAGAATGTTTCAATATGCACAAATCTAGGTACATCTTCAAATCCACATGTTAGTGAAATGGTAAATTTGTTTGTAGAAGATTTACAAGATGCTGGATATAATGATGTTGACATTGACTATATTCAAAGAGATGAAACTTTTATAGAATATGTTGAAAACAAAAAAGAAAAATCTTTTGTTGCAAATGAAAATCAAAATGATCATTTTCTTGAAAATGAAAACAAAACCTATATTTTTGATGAAAATGAAAATGAAAATGAAAACCGTTTTGTTGATGAAAATGAAAATGAGAGCGGATTTTGTTAATGAAAATGAAAATGAAAATGAAAATGAAAGTTTTGTTGATGAAAATGAAAATGAAAATGAAAATGAAAATGAAACTGTTTGTTGATGAAAATGAAGATGAAAATCTAGAGATGTGATGTTGAATTTAATGAAAATACTTTTTTAAAATTAGAAGTGGTGTTTTTAGATAATCTTCCTGTCAATTTCTTGGAGGCAAATAGAACACATCTTGAATAGAGATATACACGGGTCTTTTATAGTAAAAATTGCATTTCAGTATGCAACTAATGATGCAATTGATGAGAATGCAAAAATGAGGAAAGTAATGAAAAGGATTGAGCTTTTAATGTTAAACCAAAAAGAAAAAATCAATCATTAAAATATGCTATGTCTACTGTTGCTAGTGCCATTCAATCTATTGGGAAAAATAGTCGATCTAAAGATAAAAATGCAGCAAGAAGAGCTATAACTATTGCTATAGTCAATAAAACAACTTTGAATAAAAGAATGGTAAGCAATATTAGTGAAGTTTTAAAAATGCATCCTAAAACATTACTAAGAGCGACAAAAAGAAGAGAAAGTACAGAAAATGATCCTAGATCAATCAATGTTGGAGTTTCAGTGGACGACTACCGAGGTCTAATATAAAATTGAATGTTGAAATTCAAATCTTGATCTAAAAATATTGGTAATGATAATACTAGGTTTCATCTAATACTAGATACATGTTTTAAAATTAAGGGTGGTCCAAGTCCGGTGATCCTCACCCAAAACACCTATTAGATACAACACAAACTAAATTTTATAGAAAATTTTGTAGCTTATCTGCTGTTACCGGTAATATTAAAATAAGTCAAAGGTCTTTTGAAAAATGTAAACCCTGGTATGTAAAAATTAATAAGCAACGAATATCTTGTTGTTGTAAAATACATGTTCAATTTCGTTATTTTTATGATGTTTTTCGATATATACTTTGTACCTTGCATTCTAACATGATTATACAGGATTGTGGCATTGATATGCCACCTGAATCAATAAGAGAGTTTATTTCAGGTTTGTTTTGTGAAAAATCTAATAATAGATTATTTTATTTAAGTTCTTGTATTTCTGGACAATGCATTAACTGCGGAAATCTTTCATTTTTAAGAAATTGTTTGCATGAAAGTGTTGATCATGATGTTGGACAACAATTAGTAGACGCCAAAAGATTTAGGAATGTTCACTATTCTTTAAAAGATGGAAAAATAGGAAAGCATTGTGATTTAGCTACAGAAAAAGTTAGTGTGCATGCATTTATGAGTGAATTTAATAATAAAATTGTACCAAAATATGTTATGCACTCAACATGCTCGATGGCTTGATGGCCAATTGCATGTAGAAACATTTCCAATTGGTACTATACTTCCAAGGGTTGATTTTGCGAAGAATTATACTCTCGCTCCGCAAGAGGAAATTCAATCTCAATATTATAATTATGTGCAAGTAGCTATGTTTGTCCATATTGTTTATAGACATGCAGATGATAGCACTGAGGATGATAGAAAAGTTTTGAGGGAGTATCATTTTATTTTAGTGACAATCGGTTACACTCAATGAAATTTGTTCAATATTGTTTTAGTATATTTTATAGAAATTTAAAAGAAAGAGGAATCCATATGAAAAAGAACACCTCTACAGGTCGATAATTGTACGGAGCAGCTCAAAATGCTAGAATGTTCTATTGGTTAAGTATAGGGTCTGGCTAAGCGAACTAATGTCCAACATATATGGAGTTTTTTCAAGCCGGGCATGGTAAAGGAGAACATGATGAGCTGGTGCGTAGTCAAAGAATTCTCAAGGAGAACACCAATTCGAGATTCAAGAAAATTTAAAAATGCACATGAGATTGTGGATCGGGTGTAATAGAAGATTATCTCTAATCAAGCTTCGGTAGTGATTACTCTACCACTCCATTCTTTCGTTGGTGGAAGAAGAAAACATTGTATCTAGAGCGATTGTGCATACTAGTGGATCTACCAAATGGCATTCATTTAGGAGCATGCATAAGGCACATGGACCATTTGGACAAGGGAGCTTGCATGTTTTTGCCATTTTTGTATCTCAGGAAATTGGGAAGCTTGTGAAAATATAGAATGGGTCGAACAGTGGCAGCAAAGATCGTTGACACCTGTAGAAGCACATAATCAATACGAAAGAACTATTGAAGAAAATGATCAATTGTTTGCATCTGAAGATTATGATCGTGTTTCAGACCTTGTACAAGAAGGTAATTTTAATTTAATTTATTTCATTTTATTTTTCTTTATTAAGTTATTTTTTAATACTAAATTAGTTATATGGATATGCACAAGTTATTAAATCAAATTTTGTTGGCAGGACATGTGTATGCAGTTATTGCACCTGAGGGGAATGAAGAGCAAACAAAATATTGGTTGTCTCGTTGTGTGGAAACTAAACATAAGTTGTTAACACCTCGAGAAGATGATGATGTCTTTCATTATCCAACAAGTACGATGATCCAAGCCTTAAGACACCTCCTTAAGCAAATTTTGATAACCCCTTAAGCAATTTTTTAGAACAAGTCTTTGATCCCCTTAAGTAAATTTTGAGAAGTTATTTGATGGTGGTTTTTGAACATGTTTTCCAATAGGATCGGTGGTGGTTGTTGGCACTTGGCTACGAAAATACTTGAGAAGAAAGAATGGTCTACCTGCATTCAAAGACTATGAAACACATAAAAAGATTATGCATTATTCACATTTGGTGGTGGCAACAAATATAAAACGAGAGCGCTATCGTGGAAGACCTTCAAAAAATTACTATGGTCAATTTCATGGAAGAGCATGAGGCAAATCATAGATGCATTGCAAAAGAAGAGAGGATGCATGGTACAATGTGGGATTACAAATACGTGTAACATACAGCTTTAGTTTTATTATTTTGTCTTAAATACATTAAATACATGTTTCAAATATCAGTCAAGTGTGTTATTAGTTGAAATTCGATTTAAATTGTTCTTTATATATATCCTTAAGGCATAATCACAAAAAGGATCTAGTCCATGCAAATTCAACCTAGACAACATGGAATACTTGGTAAAATAGGTAATTATCAGTTAACTATATTTAAATACATGTTTTGATTACATATTGATATTGCTTGGACATAAATAGTTAAAATTGATTTATTGTCATTTTTTGTATCCTAAAGCCATCATTGCATTGATCTCATACTTTGAAACAAAAAGGAGAGGATGCCTACATTCAACCTCGAATACTTTTAAATGCAGGTACTTGAGTTATGTACATATAGATATTTTTATTAAAATTAAAATATGTATGCTTTGATGATTTCATTGATATTGCTTGTACCTTTTTTATATCAGGTGGTGTGAAGACCTACTACATTCTAGCCACGAATTTGAGATGTTCTTGAGATGGCATATCCAAATTTTGTAAACATCATTTTGAGATGACATATATGTACATACATACTTACAAAATTAAACATACTCTATGTACTTCTATGTATCAAATCAATATTCTATATATTTAGGCATATTATTATGACCCCTTAAGACATCCCCTTAAGACATTCTATTAAGATCTTTTAGACATCCCCTTAATTAACATGTTCTATTATGACCCCTTTAGACATCCCCTTAAGAACCCTTAAGACATCCCCTTAATTAACACATTCTATTATGACCCCTTTAGACATCCCCTTAAGACATATTATAACCCCCTAAGACATCCCCTTAAGACGTTCTATTATGACCTTTTTAGACATCCCCTTAATTAACATGTTCTATTATGACCCCTTTAGACATCCCCTTAAGACCCCTTAAGACATCCCCTTAATTAACACATTCTATTATGACCCCTTTAGACATCCCCTTAAGACATATTATAACTCCTTAAGACATCCCCTTAAGACATTCTATTATAACCCTTTTAGAC
>VDFB02379711.1:145697976-145939901 GCA_007258455.2 Sequoia sempervirens | reverse complement strand
GTAATTTTATGGTTAAATTAAATCTATCTTAATTGCTAAATAATCCATTATGATTGAGGATGGGTGGATTATTATCTAGGATCACATCTTAAAAATCCTATAGAGGTCATGTGGTATGTTTTTCTTAATACATATATTCCCATACAAACCTCTTTCCATGTATTATCAACTCTCCTATATAATAGACACCTTACTAGATTTAAATTTCATATGATATATATGTGCCCAAGTGTTTCCAATTGGAATTGCTATAATTATACTTTTATGGCATTCTAGATTATCTAAAATGGTTTTCATAAATTAATAACAGACCTGCCTTGACATTGAACCTACATAATTTTAGGTATGTCCAATGAAAGATTAGGGTCTAGGGTTCATAAATTTCAAATGCTTTTGTGTTATGGGTTTAGATTTTACAGTTTAGGGTCTAGGGTTTAACAAACTTAGGGTGAAGTTTGAGTGGCCCTTGGCATAATTTAGAGTTGCAAGTTAGTGTCAATTGGAATCGATTGTACGTGTTTAGATTTACGAATTTGTTAACTAAATTTGCAAACAAACATCAAGATAAACTTTATGAATTTTAACCATTCTTTAACATATTGATTTCTAATCTAATTATAATTTAAAATTGAAACTAAAGTTTAATATATATCATTTTTTCCATACAAAGCAAATAAAATTTAAAACATTTAAGCAATGTGAATGATTTTTTTTTAGCTTGAAATTACCTAGTTTTCAAAATCAAAATGATTTGTTCGATTCCAATTTAGGGTTTTAACAATTTTTTTTGTTCCAATTCAATTTAGGGTTTCAGTTTTAAACAATTAGGGTTTTTAATGTCAATTAAACTAGGGTTTTCAAATTCATTTTTTTTCGTTTGATTTGAATTTAGGGTTTCAAAAGCTTGATTTGATTTGTAAATGCGATGTTTTATTTCATTTCGATCTCTAGGGTTTTGAAATGCAATTTTTTTTGTTTTGTTTCAATTAGGGTTTTCAAAATCAATTTTTTTTGGGTTTAATTGAACAATTTAAGATTTAAAAGTTAAATTTTGTTTCTAAAACACAATTCAAGGTTTTTTTTTTCATTTTTATTAAAAAACATTTAAATTTCATTGCAAGTTTTGTCTATTTTTACAATTATTGAATTCTACTATAACAATTAAAAAAATGATTAAAACGTGACATAAATTAAAAAAAATACATGCTAAATTAACTTATTTCTTTTAAAATTTCAATTCAAAATAAAAAAATGCAAAAAAATGGCATTTAGGTGGGGTACCTGTAGCTGGTCGTGGGGTCGTTGTCGCCAACACTCACTCGGGGTCCCGTCCGCAAAGCAGTGAAAATTGTTCTTTTTAAAAAAATAAATAGCAATATGAAACGGGATCTCGATTTATACAACTCAGGATCCCGTTATTTATAAATCGGGATCCCGTATTTTATAAATCGAGATCTCATATTTTATAAATCAGGATCCTATTTCCTATAAATCGGGATCCTGTTCTATGTGCATTGGTTCAGAGTCCAATAGGAAACAAAATCCCAATTTTTAAAAAGCGGGATCCCGTTTCATCTCAGGCTCGGGATCCTGTTTGTTCGATGTCGATTTCAATTTTTTGGCTAAGGCAAAAAACTTCCACGTTTCGTGGACTCAACTTTGTGCACTTACCCTTAACCATGATTGGAAAAAAAGTCATGACCAAAATAAAAAGTTTCCAAACTCTAAGAAAGGTTGTGAAGGAATGGAGTGAGTGTTTGTCTAAGAAGGGGAGTCTTGTTATTTCTGAGTCTATGAAATGTTTCCAGAAAGTAAATGCTTGGAAAACTAATTTGGTGGTGGAGATTGTCATAATTGAAAAAGAGGAAAAGTTGTCGAACAATTATCAAAATAAACTGAAATTAATGTTAAACTGGGATATGGGGAAGTTGGTCGTGGAGCAGATTATACCTAATGCTTCAAACAATCATTGTGCAATATGGAACAAGGGTGTAGAATGGAAATTGCATATTGCTAGAAAAAGCTTACAAAAGCTAAGGGAAATTATAGATGAATGAACTGCCATTTCAGAAGAAGCACGAGGTACTTTGGTTGCTATCAAGTTACAATTAGAAAAAGGTGAGATTAAGGATGATATAGATATCAAACATTTGATAAAAGATTTCTAGAAAATAGTTGAGGGTACACATGATTCACCTTCATTAGATGCCAAGCATCTGAAGAAGCTTAGTGATCTACACTTGGTCACATCTCAAGCAATCAATATTATGAAAACCTAAGAACAACACATTGAGATGGTTGAAGATAATCAATTGTCATGGAGGGTGTGAATGACAAATGTGACAATTCCTGAGAATAAAGAATTGTTACATATCCTTAAGGCTTTTCAAGCCTTTTAGAAAAGATATGTGGTGACTCTCGAAGCTATAAACGAAGTGATGCCATCATGATAACTCAACTACTTTTATTTTATTTGTTTCCTTTTAAAATTTTGGTCAGTTATGGACAATGAAGAGGCAATTACTCATCTACGTATTTAATTGTATATATTTTCATATGTGATTGATTCTAGACACTTTGAATTGCTTAATACGATATTTTTGCTATGAATGAAATTACTATCTCTCTTTGTGCATTTAGTTTGTGAAGTTGATATGGGTTATTGAATATTTGTGTTTGAGAACGTCTTAATGCAATATTTTATTTTTCTGTAAGTGATGTAGTTTTCTTCATAATCAATTTCATTTCTCAGATGGTATTGGGTAGTTTGAATTGGTTAATACGATATTTTTTCTATGAATGAAATTACTGTCTCTGTTTGTGCATTCAGTTTGTGATTGATATGGGTTATTAAATCTTTTTGTTTGAGAATGTCTTAATGCAATATTTTATTTTTGTGTAAGTGATGCAATTTTATTCAAAATCAATTTCATTTTGTAGATGGTATTGGGTGTATGTTTTAATTCCTGAATAGTTTATCTAAAATTGTTCTTTGTGCCAATTCTTCTTACTTGCCAAATCTTGCATCTACTATTTACAAATTTTCCTAATATTGGGTTTTCCTTTACTTCTGTTTGGTTAAAAGCATACACGATATTTGATTTTAGCATTTAAATTCATTAAAAATCTTGTGAGGGAGTTGTACCTTTGACAAAATTCAGAGGATATTTATCTTTGTTTAAAGGTTAATATTCAGAGCTATTTAGTTGATTTTGGTACCTTTTAGACATGGAATTATGATATCTCAAGGTGCCCAATTTGTTAGCAACCAGTACCAAAGAAGATTGTTCATGGGATTCATTTTAGCTATAGCATAACTTTACTAATACATAAATAAGATAAGTTTGATATATTTTCTTGAATTGGAATATAGACTTGCTTTAAGGTGCAAATGATAGTTTGAGTATTATTTAATATTCATTGCTTTATTAATATGAATTATGGTGGTAAGAAATGTAGTGTTAATGAAAATAGTGGCACGTAAATATTTTTGTAATTGTCATTACAAGTTGATGTTTGTGAGCTATTGTTGAATAGGCATATGATTAAATCATAGATAAGAATGCTATGCTATATTTATCCTTACAAAATATGATTTATTATGTCATTTATCTTTATACAAACATATTGATAGGTTTTTCCTAATTTGTTTTTTTGGTGTGTACTACATAGAGATTACAAGTTCAATTTAATTCTATTGCATTATGTTTTCTAATATTGATCCGGTGGATACTTTCAGTGAAAATTGAAGTGTCTCATTTCTCTCCAGAATCTGCACCATCAGAAAGATCTCAGCGTCCTGATTCCAATGCAACTCGAACGGAGCGAAAAGGAGTCTGTTTGTGCAAGTTATGGCCAGTCAAACCTTGGGTCAAACTACGATCAGAGAGCATCCAGAAAGCAAAAAATGATGTCGTCAAAAGTTGTCGAAGTTGGAATCATCACGAAGAGCTCGTCAAGATGATTCTAATGGCATTTGTTTCGTCAAAATCTGATGTCGTATGCTCAAGATACAGTTGGTCAAATTTTTTAGTTGACTTTCGTGGTGGACAGTACGGATGCTGACGTCAGCATTCTGTACTGTACGGATAGTGAAGTGGACCGATCAGAATTTGACACATGGCATCTCTATCATTATCGTACGGACCCAATGGGAGGTTAACACATGTCATCCATACGCCACATCATCAGCACTGTCAGCATTCGCTCAGCATAGTCAGCATCCGAGTTGGCATCCTAGTCAGCATCCATGTCATCGTCTGAGTCAGCGCTAGTCATCAGCCTCATCAGTTGCACAAGTGTCATCCACGTCATCGTTGAGTCAAAATCCACATCATCGAGGTGGGTGAATCAGTCTTGGCCACGTGGCACCTCCTCGGCATGCCACGTGGCCTCATGATTTTTCTCCTCCATCCGGCAGTTTGAAAGTTTGTTTGTTTGAACAAAATTTGTTGGCCGAGAATCTTGAACCCGTAACCTCTGCCTGGTGAGCCAATTATTCCACCTTTGAGCCAAACAACTGACGCTTTACTAAATATAGTGACCGGTTCATTTTGTTATAAGTTTGTTGAGATGGTTTGAAAACAAACGGACCACTCGGGAGTGGAACCCGGAACCACTCGGGTAATAAAATTTCTGTCCACCATTCCACTACCAAAGCGTTTGGATTATTTTAAGGGGTCGGTTTATTTTGTTTGATAGCAGACAACCGAATGCTTTAAAATAAAAACAAACTCCCTAATTCAAAAATAAAAACAAACAATAATCTTTTTAAAGATTAAATCCAAAACCTCAAAAACCACAGAGCCTGAAAATAAGAAAAATTGAAGGGTCAAAAATACTTGGAAAGGATTAATATAATCCTAATTTGTTAATAATGGAGGATATTATGTAAAATAGGGAGATTTGAAGATATTATGGAGAGATAAGGAATATTTTGTAAATCAATTGGTTAGTAACCAATTTGATTCAATTTTTGTATTTTAAAGGCGTGTGAGGTGAGAGTGGAGATTAAATTTTTCTTTTCAGGTGAAGAATTGATGAAGTATTGAAGCTGAGGTGACTAGTGAATAGAGGTCTTGAGGAGATTATTTTTGAGTCATTCTTGCACGTCAGAGCGTCGTTATGCTGCCAAAGTGCTCGAAGAATGGTTGTGGTGCATTTGTAATTAATTTTTGGAGTTAATCGGATTGGTATCTCTATTGGAGCGGACTCGGAGACGTAGTCAGGTTTGTGACGAACTCCATAATCAAACACTGTTTGCACTTCTCTTCTTTCCTCTCACCTTCTCTTAGTTTGTTAATTCCTTCATTTTGTTATTTCCTTAAGTTAATTTTGATTTAATTAACTTGGAATAATCATTGTAAAAGTTTAAGCATTCAATACTGCATATAGTCTAGATCCTATACAGATCAAGTTGGTATCAAAGCTCAGTTGACTATTATTGCAGTTATTTGTTTTTGAATGCTAACGAGATCCAGGATTTAGAAGGGTGAAGGCAAGCTCGAAGACTTTGATCCTGAGATCAGGAAGCGAAGAACATTTCCGAAGATGTCTGTTTCTGGAATGGAGGTTCCTGAAGAAAACAGTGAGCAGGAATTTCGAAGAGCATTCCTCGAGATGAAGGCTAAGGTGGACATTCTTTTTTAGGAGAGACAAGAACGGAAAGAATGTGAAGAAGATTCGTTGAAGCAAGATGCTCGTGAAGACAAGAAAGGGAAACATCATGGAGATGGTGACAAGCAACCTGATCCTCCCTCTTCTTCTTCTCCTCCCTCTTCTCCTTCTTCTCCATCTTCTCTTCATTCTACTTCTTTTAATCCTTTCAAGAGTGGGAATAAGCCTAAAATTAAATTGGATGTAAAATTTGATTTACCAAAGTATTGTGGTGAACTTAATGCTGAAAAATTGGATGATTGGGTTCAACAAGTTGAAGTCTACTGTAGGGTCCAAAACCTATTAGATGATGTTGATAGGATCCAATTAGCTACTCTTCGTTTAGGAGGTACAGCTTTAACTTGGTGGGAGAGTAAGACTAAGGCAGAAGTTTCACAACATGGTAGAGTCAGTTTAACTTGGGCAGAATTTATTAATGCTCTTAAGAAGCAATTTTATCCCCTAGGACATATGCAACAGTTAATGATGGACTAGCAAATGTTTAGGCAAGGGAAAGGTCAAACTATCCAAGAGTACACCCATCAATTTAGGAAAAGGGCTATTGCTTTGAATGTTCCTTTGTACACCCAGGACATGTTGTTGAAGTACATAGGAGGTCTTCATTCCTACCTTAGGCATTCCATTTTGGTATTGAACCCTTGTAATTTGGATGAAGTGTCTGTTCAAGCTACACACTTAGAGTCAAGGGGTAAAGGATCTTTTATTGATAAGTTTGATAATGATGTAAAGAAATCTTCTAAGGTTGCAAAGACAGGGAAAGGAAAGAAGACAGCTACAGTTAGAAGGATGAGAAACTTTCTTGCACTCATTGTGATAGGAAGAGTCATGATGAAGATCACTGTTGGAAGTTGCATCCCGAATTGAAGCCTAAGTGGGCTCAGAGACAGAATAAAAAATAGAAAGGTAAGGAGAAAGCCACGAATGTTGTTATGGATCTTGGTTCAAATTCAGATGATGAGACTAAGATAACAGCTACTGGGTTAAAAGGTAAAGCTCCTATTTCTGGTGCTTTTGTTGCTAGTTGTGCTTCTACTTCTACAGTTAATGATTTCTCTGAAGATAAGAAAAGGAATGAGTTGTTTCATTTAAGGGTTGTTGCTAAGAACAGTAAAATTGATGCACTCATAGATAGTGGTTCTCAAGTGAACTTAATTTCAGAAAGTGTTGTAAGAAACTTGGGATTAAAAACTACACAACATAAGAAACCTTATCCACTAGGATGGATTTGTGAAAATGATAAGTTGCAAGTAACAAAACAATGCACCTTAAGGTTCACAATTACTAGTAAATTTGTGGACGAAGTACAGTTTGATGTGGTTCCACTGGATATCTGTGGGATAATGCTTGGTAGCCCTTATCATTATGACAAAAAAGAAATTTTCTACAGGGAAAAGAATCATTATCACTTGTTTAAAGATGGCATTCAATATATTGTACATTCTCACAAGACTAAGACTGATCATTCTTTTGCAAACACAGGGCAGTTAAAGAGGGTAATTAATGCAAGTAAAGAGTTAACTCTTATGTCTGTCAGTACAGGTTGTTCTACATTTGAACTTGGAGTAGCTAACCAGGGTCAGACGTTGCAGGATGCACCCACAGTACAGTATGAGGAAAAGATGATTGAAAGAATTGATAGTTCCTTGGGTAAAAATGTTTCTGTTGTAAAGGATCGATATGTTGTTGATTTATTCTCTTTCATTTCTGCATTATTGTTCAGCTTGATGCTAGTCAATTTTTGTTGGTTAGTGGCTACGACAATCGATGTGGATGCTTATGCAAGTGATAAAGTTATGTTTATGTTCAACAATGTTGTTGTAGTCTTCATTTTGCTTGTGAGCTAGGTTTTTAGATGTATAGAAGATACAGGACAAGTGGGGAGGCCAAGTCCTCACTTAATGTCAGAGTAAATGTCACTTTTGGAGGTCCAAAAGGTCTTCAGTGGGGAGGCCTAATCTAGTGGATATTTTTAGTGAAAATTGAAGTGTCTCATTTCTCTCTAGAATCTACACCATCAGAAAGATCTCAGCGTCCTGATTCCAACACAACTCGAACGGAGCAAAAAGGAGTTCGTTTGTGCAAGTTATGGCCAGTCAAACCCTGGGTCAAACTGGGATCAGAGGGCATCCACAAAGTGAAAAAAAATGATGTCATCAAAAGTTGTCGAAGTTGGCATCATCGCGAAGAGCTCTTCAAGACGATTCTGATGGCGTTCATTTCATCAAAATCCAATGTCGTATGCTCAAGATACAGTTGGTCAAAGTTTTTAGTTGACTTTCATGGTGGACTGTATGGATGCTAAAGTCAACATTCCCTACTGTATGGATAGTGAAGTGGACTGATCAGAATTTGACACGTGGCATCTCTATCATTATCATACGGACCCAATGGGAGGTTGACACGTGTCATCCATACGCCACATCATCAGCATTGTCAGCGTTCAGTCAGCAAAGTCAGCATCTGAGTTGGCATCCTAGTCAGCATCCATGTCATCGTCTGAGTCAGCGCTAGTCATCGGCCTCGTCAGCTGCACAAGTGTCATCCACGTCATCGTTGAGTCAAAATCCACGCCATCGAGGTGCGTGAATCAGTCTTCGCCACGTGGCACCTCCTCGGCATGCCACGTGGCCTCACGGTTTTTCTCCTCCATCCGACGGTTTGAAAGTTTGTTTGTTTGAACAAAATTTGTTGGCCGAGAATCTTGAACCCGTAACCTCCGCCTGGCGAGCCAACTATTCCACCGTTGAGCCAAACAACCAACACTTTACTAGATGTAGTGACCGGTTCCTTTTGTTATAAGTTTGTTGAGATGGTTTGAAAACAAATGGACCGCTCGAGAGTGGAACCCGGAACCACTCGGGTAATAAAATTTATGTCCACCATTCCACTACCGAAGTGTTTGGATTGTTTTAAGGGGTCAGTTTATTTTGTTTGACAGCAGACAACCAAATGCTTTACAATAAAAACAAACTCCCTAATTCAAAAATAAAAACAAACAATAATCTTTTTAAAGGTTAAATCCAAAACCTCCAAAACGACAAAGCCCAAAAATAAGAAAAATTGAAGGGTCAAAAATACTTGGAAAGGATTAATATAATCCTAATTTGTTAATAATGGAGGATATTATGTAAAATAGGGAGATTTGAAGATATTATGGAGAGATAAGGAATATTTTGTAAATCAATTGGTTAGTAACCAATTTGATTCAATTTTTGTATTTTAAAGGCGTGTGAGGTGAGAGTGGAGATTAATTTTTTCTTTTCAGGTGAAGAATTGATGAAGTATTGAAGCTGAGGTGACTAGTGAATAGAGGTCTTGAGGAGATTATTTTTGAGTCATTCTTGCATGTCAGAGCGTCGTTATGCTACCGAAGTGCTTGAAGAATGGTTGTGGTGCATTTGTAATTGATTTTTGGAGTTAATCGGATCGGTCTCTCTATTGGAGCGGACCCGGAGACGTAGTCACATTTGTGACGAACTCCGTAATCAAACACTGTTTGCACTTCTCTTCTTTTCTCTCACCTTCTCTTAGTTTGTTAATTCCTTCATTTTGTTATTTCCTTAAGTTAATTTTGATTTAATTAACTTGGAATAATCATTGTAAAAGTTTAAGCATTCAATACTGCATATAGTCTATATCCTATACAGATCAAATATGCATGTTTACCATGAATAATAATATCTAGGATAATATTAAATTTGGGAACTAAACCATAATTAGGAGGAAATTTGAGTTATCATGTGAATTATCTTCACACCAATCTATTGATGGGGTTTTCCTTTTTTTTTTTTTTTGGGTTGGGTTGTCTAGAGATTATTAGGTGAATTTAATGCTATTATTATGGGAGTTTATTATTAATGATGATAATTTGGGTAATATTAAATATGGGAGCTCAACCATGTTTATTAGTACTATACTCACTCAAATTGATTAATGTTGAATATTGTTTGGGTGATTAATTTTTGCTCTGTGTGATATTTTAATATGTTGTTTATAAATTGTTAAGCCAGTTTGATCATAAGTTTTAGGATCTTAAAAATAATGAAAAAAAGAACCAACTAATTATGTAAATATCCCAAATAAATATGCTATTGTAAATTTTATTGCTTTATTGCATCAAATTGAAGTGTTTCTTAGAATTCTCACTGAATAAAATTAATTATTGAATAATAACATAAGTGCAATTGAATAACATTTTAATTCATATACATAACAATAGTTCTCACATGTGTCTAGTTGGTTTGTAATAACCGGTGAAATAGGTAAGTGGCTAAATTTTAGAATTTTGGGGGTTGAATACATGGATGTGGGATTGATCCTACACCAACAAAAATAATTAAGAATGATAGAACAAAATAGTTTAAGTATTATGAAACAATAAAGTTTGAGTAAGGGTGATGGTACTAAAAATATATAAAAAATATAATAGAGATACATGAAAACTACACGAATAAGCATACATTTATAAAAAATACATCATTTATCAAAATATAAGTACATTAATTCATTTTTTCAAATTATAAATAAAATTGAATAAAAATTAAAAGAAATATGCAAATTTATCCTTTACACTTGAAAAAACTCTTAAATAAAAATTGCTTCAATTTGATAACAAAACAAGAAATCAAACCCTTTTTAAAAAATTCCTCTTATGGAAAAGATAAGATTCCTTTACACTTACATAGGTGATAAATATTTCAATATTCCCAAGTTTGTAGGTATTGAGTGTACAATTTCGACCTTTTTAACTTCATGCTACAAACGAGGTATCAAAAACAGCAACTCTACATTTATTTATTAGATATCCAAATTGGCTTATAGATATGAGATATAGGTGTTATACATTCGCATAACAATGCTAGCAATTTTTAGAAATTATCATAATTTTACTAAGTTGGATTAAGTGCATATAACGAAAGCAAGATAAAAATTGAATTTATACCTAGCAAATGGAGATTTTTTATTGAATTTTGGAAAGTTATTTACTCACAACACACATGAGATGTACTTCTATTCACATAACCACTAAAGCGGCACAGGAAAATCCAGTGGAGTAGAAAAAGCACGGAAAGAGTGGATGGATGGAGTTCATTAATAAGAGTGGCGGTAAATTTAAGCACTGTCTCATCGACTGTATGAGAAACGGTCTCTATCAGAGCATGTCCTTGAGCGTCGTGGAAGACACCGCTGCCTCCGACTACTGCGACCTCCCTCTGTGGTAATCCAATGTTGTCTTTGCCTGAGAATTCGATGCTATTGCCTTCGTATTCAGAACCTTCAAATTTGGCAGTGAGAGCGAGCAACAATGTATTTGGATCTTCATCTTCAGCAGGGCTGGGCAAGTGATAAAAATATCTCTCCCCCTTTCCAAGCACAGCAGAGGAGTGGAGATCAGGCCCTTCTGTCAGGGTGTCCTCAATCACAACCACATTAGTCAGTGGTATACCCGAGGTCCCTCCAAGAGGATTCTGAGGATTTAGCCCACCATTAAGAATATTTGTGTTGGGAAAGGAGTTCTGAAGGCCTAAGCCTGGTGCATTAAGACCAAGGCCAGGAATGAGTGAGCCTATGCCCTGTACTCCTCCGTTTGGGATGAAGCCAAGGCCGAGGCCAGTGTTGGAAGAGATGGGTAGCTGGCCAAACAATGGAGAATTGTTGATTGCTCCGCTTGGAATGGTTAATGGGCGAGGAACATTCCCATTCCCATTGCCATTTCCATTGAAGTTAATGGTGTTTCCAAAAGGGTTTTTAAGGCCAGAGATGGCATTGCCACTGCCTTGAAGTCCTATTGGAAACCCTCCAACTCCAACTCCAGTCTCGGCAGTCGGGTTGGGTCCTTCTGTTATGTGGTGCATGAAGAAGGTGATGGTCTTCGGACTTGAAGACTCTTCCTCTTCTACCTCTTGGCTGTCTGTTAATAATTTTCTACTTGCACTTACATAACTCCCCCACACGATGAGAAGCATAAGAAAAAAAAACTCTCTAGTCCTCGGTGCCATTCTCTTCTCCTACTTCCAAATTTTTCTAACAGGCAGAATAAGCTGAAATGAGAGCAGGAGGAATGAACTGATTGATATGAATGTGTATAGTTCTGCATAACTATATATACGATAAAATAAGCCTGGCTCAATCACTTAGATGTTCGGTTCACCTGCTTTCCAAAACTTTCGTCATCGATCTACCTGATCCAGTCAGCGTCGTTGATTTTATTAAATGAATAATTTGGTAGGATGAGATCATTTAGGTATTCTTTATGGTTTTGGTTGCCAAATACAATACACTTCAACTGATCCGTTCAATCAAACGAACCTTCCCTCCGTAGACATTGTTTCCTTCAATTTCTCCGTACGCAATCCAAATCTTGGAGAATAATAATAAAAAGGGATCCTAGTAATCGTTGGATTTTCTGATACCAAATTATTTTAAGATATATTTTGTTAGCCTAGTTTATCTTCTGCCTATCTCTATCTCCCTCTGAGTATTTTCTATAGTCCGAAAATTGTACCTTTCAATTTGTTTTTTTGTTTTTTAAAATATTACCACCGAACTCTAACAAAATTATTATGCAGGGGAGAAGTATTTAACATGCTCATTGTTGGAATAATTGTTTTAAAAATCTAAATTTTTTTCTGCAAGAAAATTATATATATTTTATTTACCATACAAATTTAATGAAAAATTATTTATATGAATGTATTTGACATAAATTTATGGAAGAAAAATATGTTATTATATTTATTCTTGAGAACTAATTATATAAAAAAGATCATTGTTATATATATTATTTATTTTAGAGATTTGATTAAAGATTTTTTCATCTTTTATAATTAATTATAGAATGTTGATACATGTAATTCCATGTTTTCATTCTTAAATACATCTCTCACAAAGATGTTGAGAAATATAATCTTAAACTTCTATCTTTTTAATTTTAAAAACATTTATCTAAAAGATATTGATAAATGTAGTTTTGAGATGTTTATCCATCCTAAATAATAAATTTAATACCAAAACCTTTAGAAATAAAGATATATAAATATACTAATGTATTTAAGCTATAGTTTAAATTTTAAATTAAAGTATTCATAACTTATATTTTTTAACATAAAAATGATCAAAGCATGTATTTATTATTAATTTTAGAGACTTGGACTAAAAACTTTAAATTTTTGTAACTTATTTTAAAAAATCAATAATACAAAATTTAACTCAATATGCCAAATTAATAATTCTATTTCATGTCTTAACTATTGAAAAAATTGAAAAAAGAGTCCTTTGGGAACATCTTTAGGATCAAATATGATCTTCAGATGGATCTGGGGGAGATTCAATATAAAATCCAGAAGGAGGGATATTTGAATGATACAAAGGAAAGAGAAAATGAGCTACTCAGTAAGATGCATGACATTATCGGAAAGGAGGAGGAGTTTTGGAGGGAAAGATCTAGAGCTTTATGGTTATCTGCAGGTGACAAAAATACCAGGTACTTTCATCTATCGGCCTCAAAACACAGAGTTGTCAACAAAATATCTCAGATTGATGTGAATGGTATGAGGTATGAGGAGGAGGATATTAGAAAGCATGTTGTTTTATTCTTTAAAAATATTCTTTCTAAAAATGATGAAAATAACCAAAATGATCAGGATCATTTAATTGAGGCTATACCTAAAGTTATCAATCAGGAAAATAACTCTATGCTGGTTGATATTCCTACCAATGAGGAAGTCAAGAAGGTTGTTTTCTCTTTTGATGGGAGTTAAGCTCTGGGTCTGGATGGGTTCCCTTTGTTTTTCTTCTAGTGGTTCTGGGAGATTGTTGGAGATGATGTAGTGAATGTTGTTAAATAATTTTTTGGATCCAAAAGTCTCCTAAAAGAATTGAATGCCACTTTCCTGGTTCTAATCCCTAAGAAGCCTGGAGCGATGAACTTTGAGGCCTTCAGACCCATAAGCCTTAGTAACTCGATCTATAAAATCATTTCGAAGGTTCTGACTTCAAGATTCTTAATTCTCTTGCCAACTTTGATTTCACCTCAACAGAATGGATTTGTCCCTGGTAGAAAAATCCTTGACTCTATTTTTTTTGTGCATGAGAATATTTATTCCTTGGTTGAATCTAAGACTGAAGGATTTTTGTTAAAGCTTGATATCTCAAAAGCCTATGATAAGTTGATTGGATTTTCTTATTTAAAATTTTAAAGGCTTTCAGGTTTTGCAACAGGGTTCTTCAAATGGTGGAACAACTTGTGTCTACTGCTTCTATTTCTATTTTGGTGAATGGATCCCCTACGACTTTCTTCCAAAGTTCCAGAGGTCTAAGACAGGGTGATCATATTTCTCCTATTTTATTCACTATCATGGCAGAAAGCCTTGGAAGAAATCTAAAAAGGTTGATTGACAATAGATCCCTTCTTGGTCTTAATCCTTCGTCAAGTAACCTGGTTTGTTCTCATCAACAATTTGTTGATGATACAATGCTTTTGGGTAAATCCTCGGTCTCGGAAGGAAAAACTTTGAAATATTTTCTCGATAAATATGGGAGAGCGTCTGGAAAGTTGATTAATAATAAAAAAAATCTCTTTTCTTCTTCAACACCCTGGCTCATAGGCAAAGTGAAATTTCCAGAATCCTTGGTTGTAGGGTGGAATCCTTGCCCGCCACCTATATTGGCTTACCGTTAAGCCTTAAACCCCCTAAATCCTTTTCGATTTCATTGGTCGAGAGGTCTAGCAAGAATCTTGCTGGTTGGAAAGGAGCTCTATTAAGTCAAGCGAGTAAACTTCAACTCCTCAAAGCGTATCTTCAAAACTTGTCGATCTATGCTCTGAGCCTCCTTAAGATTCTTGCTAAGTTTGCGGATGCTATAGAAAAGATTCAAAAAATATTTCTTTGGTCGGGGGTTGAAGAAAAGAAAAGACTACCTTTAATAGGATGGGAACTTGTGTGCAGACCGAAAAAGCCCAGAGGATTAGTTCTTAGAAGAATCAAAATGGTTAAGAAGATTCTTCTAGCAAAACAAATATGGAGAATTTTTTCATCTTCAGGCGAATGGATTGAAATCCTAGCTAGAAAATATTTAGAGAGCAATAGGTCTCTTATAATGCTGAAGGAATCCCATCTTCTTCCCAGAGGTTCAACCTGCTGGAATAATCTGATCACTGGGAAAAAAATTGTTGACTCTGGAACAGGTTTGCAAGTTAGAAGTGGAAACCAAACTAGATTCTGGGAGGATAGATGGTTGTTTAAAGAGCCCCTTATAAAAATTAATTCCTTTAGTGGATGGGCAGAGAATTGCAAAGCTCATTTTGGTTCTTATGTGAAAGACTATAGAGTGAATGGAAAATGGGTGAATTTGAGTCTTATCAATCAGGCTCTTGCTCCTATTCAGTCTTCTTTGTTTGCTGTTAGACTTTGCTCTGATCAGTTGGATGATCATCTTGTCTAGACTGATGAACCCTCGGGTAACTATTCTTTTCTATCTACCTTTGCTAGGGTTACTTCTTCCCAAGGCTCTCCTCCATTTTGGTCAAAGGCTTGGCTCAAACATTTGATCCCTAAAATCAACAGTTTTTTCTAGATCCTTCCCCAAAATAAGGTACTCACGGTTGATAACCTTTGCAAACGCAGCTTTCAAATACCTAATAGATGTTTTCTTTGTAAGATGGACGTAGAGTCAATGCGTCATTTGTTCCTTCATTGTCCTTTTGCTACCTCTGTCTGGGAAAAATTAATCAGTTATTGGCAACTTTCATGGGTTTTTCCCTCGTCTATTGAAGACTTCTTCCTTCAATGGAAAGCCCTGACTCATAATCATGTTCTCCAGTTTCTATGGGATTTCTCTTTCCCTCATGTTGCTTGGGGTCTTTGGAAAGAATGCAACAACAAAATTTACAGAGATAAAGAAGCTTTGGTGGACATTGTTTTTGATAAAATAATCAGTTTCCTGAAAGAAAATGTCAATGCTATCTCCCAGAAGGTTAGCAATTCAAAGAAAGCGGCTCATTCATCCTATGATCTTATTGTTTCCAAGGAATGGAATATAAGTATTGATTTAAGAAAATGTCAATGCTATCTCCTAGAAGGTTAGCAATTTCGAGAAAGCGGCTCATTCATCCTATGATTATATTGTTGCTAGGTTAACTCAAAATGTATATTGAGTTGTATCTTATTTATAAATTATTTGAGATGTAAATATCTATCATATTTAACATGAGAAATTTATGTGTATTTGTATGTGTATATGCATATATATATATATATAGATATATATATATAGATATATATATGTATATGTATATAAATGTATATATGCATTATATGAATATAAACGTGTGTATATATGTATACATATATACACACACACATACACACACACACACACATATACATATACATATATACACATATAAACATACACACATATATTTACATGATCATGACATGAAACTCCTTAATATTAGTTTAGAATATCTCTTTGTATCATTGAAATAATACATCATAATATTTAATTTTATATGCATAACATCACCTTTAATATATATACAATTTTTTTTTTTAATGTTTTGTTCATTATATTGGTCCAAATTCTTCTTTTTAAGAGATAATATGAGTAATAGAACAAATAACAAGATATTTAGTGGTAGTTGGACAATTACAAGAAAAAAAATAAAAAATCTAAGCTTGTCATTAAGAGACATTCAAGGATGAGAATTTATGTATGTCTCAATAATCATTTTATTATTTTAATAATTATGTTAATATTTTTTTAAAATCTATTAAAGTAGTTATAATTCTAATTCTCTAAATAGATATTGGTTGAGATATAAATTAATAGATCTTCAAGCACTAATCACAATCATCTATAACCAATTATCATTATGATATTTAAATCAATATAAACTTTTAATCTTGTATTCTAAACTTGGAGTGGTTTATCCCAAGGAAATGAAGGTTTACTCCCATACCACTTCAAGAGAAATGGACAAGAAAAATAACCTTACTATTACAAGACTAACTAGTAAACAACATTAGGTGAGATATATTTTATTTCAATGCATGTTTAATTCTATGTACAAAATTTAGATTCTATTATTTAAATTGTTGAATATATGTAAATGTTGAGATTTGTGGCTTAAATGTGTGTTAGTTTTAGCATCGACATTTTAGATCAAACTCCATGATCCATCATCATGATAATCAAGATAATAGTGATTCTTCTTCTCTTTCTGCATTATCCTAATGATGGATCATGGAGTTTGATCTAAAATGTCAATGCTAAAACTAACACATAGTTTTAAGCCAGAAATCTTAGCATTTGCATTACCGTGAACTGTGAAAACTACATGCTATTAATTGTTGAGTATATATATAGTATTCTTAGGTTGACATTATAGAGCATCTTTAAGAGATTTATTATTAATATATATATATATATAGTATTATTAGGTTGAAATTTTAGAGCATCTTTAAGATAATTATTATTAAAAAAAATCATTTAGGGTTTTTTTTTTAGATATAGTATAGGGTGATCTAGATAAGGTACTCTACCTTTGAAAATATATTATATTAAAATTTAAAATAAAAATTCACAAGATAAGTCATAAAAAATAGTGTAATTAGTGGTAACAATTAATAAATTATGCTAAAACTATAATCATGTACAATTTTTACTAGGTCAATAATAATACATAGTAAACAAAAGAAGACTAGATAGAAAATATCAAGAAACATAAACCAAACTAGCTTATACAACTCTCCATTGTTTCATGGATGAAAAAGAAACTCACAAAATATTAATAACCTCTTCGAACCATTTCCCACTTGAATTCCTTGGTCTTCATCAATGATAGACTACAACTACCAAAAAATAACCATAATAAATATTTTGAAGAAGAATGGCATACCTCTTCAATCATCAATAAGAATGAGTCTATGGAGGTTTTTTTGGTGCTTCAAATATATTTCCTACTTGTGGGTAACATAGGGCTTTACTTCTTTCCCCTATCATTACCCCTACTATTGTGATCTAGATCTATTTTGGGTTGATTTTAGCCAACACCTACAAATAGTTTCCTCTAGTTATAACTTCTTTTAATGGCCTAGTGAAATATGGGGAGAATATTAATGTGTTTAAGAGAACTATGAAGGTTATGATGACATCTCATCCTATTGGCAATAGTGATCATGATACTTTAGCCACTTCAAGCCCCCCTTTTGTCTTATTTGTGGAGGTTTTTGATGTGATCTTGCAAATCCTCTTCCCATATTTTATCAAATGTGGAAAAAGTTTATATCCATGGTGATGTTGTGTATATTGGAATCTATTATGTTGGGTTTTTGGACGGTGGTTCCTCTTCTAATTCAAACATGCATATTTGTGTCTTTATCTAGGATGAAGCTTCTTACAATGTTGATAGATCATGCACTATTTTGAGATTTAATGATGTTATTATTGAGAGAACTACTACTTGCACAAGGAATGCTCTTGTTGGGATATTCCTAGGATTTCATCCAAATATTGATGTCATATAATGTTTGGCTCTATCACTCTACAAAATAGTGATTTAATATTTAATTGAATATAATTCTCAATATTTTTTCTTATTCTCTTTTCAAAGCCTTTAGGATAGTACTAGAATCCTTTTGGGAGGTCTCTAGTTCCTTGGTAAAAAAAAAAATTGAAAAAATTGACCACAATATTTGATATTGCCAAGGAAAGTTGTAACAAAATATTTGTCTAGGTTAGGCTCCCTAGGCTTCCTTTGGAATATTAGGATTAAGAGATCATTTAAGCTATTGTAAATTTTTCTAATTAATATTTATTTGATGAAGTCATGAAATCTATGAACAATTGATTTTAAAAATTTTTGTATGAGTGTCAATATTCATAGGTGTTATAAAATGACATAAAATTATGTTCCCAACATGAGCTTTAGGAGTAAATAATCCATTATGATTCCTCCTCAGAAGTCTTCCTTCATGAGTCAATTTTTTTGTCTAATAAAAAAAAACTTCCCTACAATGATAAGGTCTATGATCAAATGCACCATCAAAATAGGAATGGTGAAATTAATTCTAACCTTGAGTTATTCATAATGACAATGAACATAAAATATTGTACAAACTTTCCCTAGATTTTTTCAACACAACTTGAGTATACTGACTCGATGTCATAGCTCCATAATTTTAGCTTCTTTATCTTTGTTTTCAACTACTATAATTTTAGGTTGAGCCTTCAGCCTTAAAACTCAACACCAAATGTATCTTCTCAAGCTCAAATGCCATATTTACTTTTGCTAGACCCATGCTAAAAAAATAGTATGAGATAAATAAATATAATATTTGTAATATCATTAAAGCATTTATAATGAAAATATAAATTTTTTTATAAATTCATCCCTTATTCTCACCTTAGAGCACTTTCTTATCACAAGAACTTATTAACCTAAAATACACATAATAACCCTAAAATAATGTCATACAAGCAAAATAATATTTAAGCCACTAATTCAAGAGCCTCCTAGGAGCTAGACAAAGACCATCACACTCTCCAAACATCTTCTTTACTATTCCTCATCAATAGAATAGTAGAATCCTTGGATAAAGTTTTAGAGTTATGTCACACTTTTTTTAAAAATGACTAGCACAAATATATTTTTTTTATTTAAATAGCATAAAAGTAGCATTTATGTTTTGAGCTTCCAAACTATATGAACTAATGAACTATAAATTTCTTGATAGAGTTTATGTTGATAATGTTTAAAATTTAAAAAAAATCCTTGGATATACATTTTTACACAATTAAGAATAATTTCAGTCTCTTTATTATGTTTAACTAAAGTTGTCTTTTGATACTTTTCCATTGTTACAAGTAGTGCTTGGGGACTAGGTGGCCCTTAGGAATATTAGTCCATGGATGGGGTTGTATGATAAATAAAATATTTTATAAGTTAATCAATTATTGAATGGATTATTTGTAAATTCATTTTATTGATTTTACATTTGAGTATTATTAAAGATTTTGTTTTAAAAAATTCTATATATTCTTATTATTAAATGTTTAAAATTTTAATAAACAATCTTCCATCTATATAAAATAATTTTAAGATTAATTTAAGTATGATCAACTCATGTATCTATTTTTTTTTTTAAATAGTAAAAATTAAAAAAATTAAACTAAATGTTATTACTCAGAATTATTCCTACTCATTGACAGATTAAATACCTTTAAAAAAATATATTACATAACTTTCAAACATGTGGATTGAAAAGAATAGTAATAGATATAAAATGTTTAAGCATTGAAAAATATCTTGTGAAACAATACTTATATATAAAGAATACCAAATTCCTTATTTACTTACATGATGTCCTACATGTGGATTGAAAAGAATAGTAATGGATATAAAATGTTTAAGCATTGAAAAATATCTTGTGAAACAATACTTATATATAAAGAATACCAAATTCCTTATTTACTTACATGATGTCCTATTGTTTTGTAACTATGTATCTAATAATCTAATCTTAGTAATAAACATATGTTTTCATATAAGAATTTGGTTCACATGCATGGAAAGGTGAAATCAATTATGCTTTTGAATGGATAATTGTTATTTTTCATTGATAGTATAATCCTTTTTGATATATAATTCTAATTAACATATCACAAAGTTAACAAAAATATGAAATAAGAAGAAAATGTTTAAGAATTTATGTGTATGTAATATTTGAGATCTTTTCTATGGTACTTAAATATTATGTAAATTATTATTAATGATGTGCATTTTTAGAAAATATAAATTAGTTATTCATAAGAAAAATTAATAAAGTAAAAGGTAAATTATATAAAGTAATTCAACAAATATATTCACTTTAACATGTAGGTTATTTATTTTAATAAATGTAGGCAGGTTCTAATTTAATAATTCATTTAATATATCTAAGTTAATAAAGGAAGAAAATTGAATTAAATACTTCTTTTTTTTTAAATACTAATACAATGTTCATAGTAAAAATAAATAAAAATCTCATGTATGTATGTATTTATTTGATTCTCATTTAAGTTAATAGATTTGGGTATGTATATATGGATTCATTTAATTTACAAGTTGAACAATTAGATTAAAGTGCAATGTGTTTGAATATATAAACATTCAAGTAAGAATCTTCACCTTAACATAAGTTGCTTTTAAACAATAGAAATATAATACTACTTGAAAATAGAAATAAAAATGAAATCATATTTTAAAAACACATGGCATGAGGGCTTCAAAAAATTTATGCTACACATTCTCCTAGGTTAATATCCAAAAAAAGATAAGTTTTAGGGTCATACAAATGATCAACAAAAAGAAAATAGCTGTGCAAATTTTCAAGATGAAGATGCCAATATAGATAGTATTCTTTCTAGTGCAATAGTTTTAATTGTTTGACATAATGTTTCTTGAATCAAAATAGTATTTTAATTATTCTTGTGGATGATGAAATGAATGCAATTGAATGCATATATATATATATATATATATATATATATATATATATATATATATATATATATATATATATATATATATATATATACGTGTGTATATGTGTAAATATACATATATGTGATATGTATATAAACATAAATATGTACATATGTATGCATATAACAATTATTTTCAGATGTGTGTTTTGTCAATTTGTAACACCTAGTGAAATATGTAATTTGATCAAATTTAAATTTAATTTTTAAAAATTTGGGGCTCCACAAAGATGATTTGGGATGAAGGAACAATAAAATTAACATAAAGAATAATCATTTGATCATGAAAGATGAAATAAATAAAAATTGAATGCAAAATTGTACAAATATAGATAAGGTATAAGTTCAATGCGTAAAAATATATACTTTGAGAATATGTAGAAATTAAGAAAATAAATCTAACTTCACATAAATACATCTCATTTATAAAATCTATAAATATACTCATCTACTCTTAAATTAAACATAAAATTGAATAAAAAATATATAAATATACATAATTTAACCTTCTCTTGAAAAATAAAAAATCAAACATCAAACATCAAAATTAAACGAATAAACACATTTCAGTATAAAATAAAAAATCAAACCCTTTTTCTTTAAACACATTTATCAACAATCTTGTAAGTAGAGCCCTTATCTTATTCATTTCATAGATGAAGACCTTTCCTTTGGAAAAAAGATTCATTTGCATTCCCTTTATTTAAAAAAAAAACAAGTATTTCTATAACTTTTAAAGTTTATAATGATTAGGTGCACGATACATTAACCTCTTTTAACATCGTTGTTGCACCAAATTTACTTTCAATATATAAAACTCACTTCTAGATTGAGATTGGGAGAGTGACTTACAACACACATAAGATGAACGGACTCCTATTCACATAACAACTAAATTGGAAGAAGATAAATCCAGCGGAGCAGGAAAAGCATGGGAAGAAGGGGATAGAAGGGAATGGATGGAGTTCATTAATAGGTAAGAGTGACAGTGAATTTGAGCACTGTCTCGTCGACTGTGTGGGAAACGGTCTCAATGAGAGCATGGCCTTGAGCGTTGTGGAAGACCCCGCTACCTCCGACTACTGCGACCTCCCTCTCTGACAATGCAATGTTGTCTTTGCCTGAGAATTCAATGCTGCTGCCTTCGTATTTAGAACCTTCAAATTTGGCAGTGAAAGCGAGCAACAATGTATTGGGATCTTCCTCTTCAGCAGGGCTGGGCAAGTGATAATAATATCCCTCCCCCTTTCCAAGCACAGCAGAGGAGTGAGGATCAGGCCCTTCTGTCAGGGTGTCCTCAATCACAACCACATTGTTCAATGGGGTACCCGAGGCCCCTCCAAGAGGATTCTGAGGATTTAGCCCGCCATTAATAATATTTGTGTTGGGAAAGGAGTTCTGAAAACCTAAGCCTGGTGCATTAAGACCAAGGCCAGGAATGAGTGAGCCTGTGCCCTGTACTCCTCCGTTGGGGATGAGGCCGACGCCGAGGCCAGTGGTGGAAGAGATGGGCAGCTGGCCAAAAAATGGAGAGTTGTTGATGGCTCCACTTGGAATGGTTAATGGGAGAGGACCGTTACCATTCCCATTTCCATGGAAGTTGATGTTGTTTCCAATCTGGGTTGGCAGGCCAGGGATGGCGTTGCCACTGCCTTGAAGTCCTATTGGAAACCCTCCAACTCCAACTCCAGGCTTGGCAGTCGGGTTGGGTCCTTCCATTACATGGTGCATGAAGAAGGTGATAGTCTTTGGACTTGAAGACTCTCCTTCTTCTACTTGTGGGCTATCTGTTAATAATTTCCTACTTGCACTGCCATAACTTCCCCACACAATGAGAAGCATCAGAAAAAGAAGCTCGTTAATCCTCCGTGCCATTCTCTTCTCCAAATTTCAAATTCTTCTAACAAACAGAATGAACTGAAATGAGAGCAGCGGAATGAAGTGATAGATATGAACGTGTATAGTTCTGCATGATTATATATACGATAAGTAAGCCCAGTTCAATTGTTTAGATATTCAGTTTACTTGCTTTCCAAGGCTTTTGTCACCGGTCTACCCGATCTAGTCAGGATAGCTGAAATCAAGATTTGTTAGAATGAGATCATTTTTTTTCATGGTTTTGGTTTCCAAACACATTGTCTTCACTTTACCTGATCCCTGCAACCTAACCAGGTTTCCCTTAACTTATCCGTACACTAATTCGAATCTTAAAGAATAATAATTTATAAGGGATCCCAGTGCTCGTTGGATATTCTAATACCAAATTATTCTAAGAGAAACATTTCTTGTTTATCAATTACCTATCTCAATCTTCCTTTGGGTATTATCTATGTAGATAAAATTGTTCCAATTTAAAACTTTTAGGAAAATTATTAGCATCAAACTTTAGTAAAATTATTATGTGGAATGGGGGAGAAACATCTAATGTTTTGATTCTTGAAAAAAAATTAATAATTACTTTTAAATATTTCATATTTATTATTCATTTACTATTTATATCACAAATCTAATAGAGATTTGATATTTATTTTAAGAATAATATGTCATATTTATGTAAAATATATATATATATATATATATATATATATATATATATATATATATATATATATATATATATACATATATATATATATATATGTATATATATATATATGTATGTATATATATACATATATATACTTATGTAAAATAAATATGTAGCATATTTATTTTACATAAGTATATATATGTATATATATATATATATATATATAAGATGTTTATCCATCCTGAATAAAAAAAAGTAATATAAGTACCTCTAAAAATAAATGTATCTATATTTTTTTACTTCTTTTAATAATTTATACTCTTAATTAAAAGACAAATAACTAAAAAAAATTAAAGATATATAATTTTAGAGATTTTAGAGATTTAGAATAAAGATTTTATCATCTATTATGATTTAATTAATAAAAATAATAATATAAAATCTAATTCAATATAGAAAATCATCTTATTTGGATAGAAAGTATATATATCTTAAATATATTTATTGAAAAATATTGGAAGATATCAACTTCAATTATTTTATTTGCATTATTTACTTTATTTTTATTAAGTTAATTTCTTTGAGAATTATTTTATTTACGTAAGAGTTATTTTAATAAAAATTATAATTAAAATAAAATTATTTTATTTTTATTTAGAATGTCATCTTTTTTAGTAAATCAATATTTTATAACAAAATTTAATTTTATTGTTCTATAATAAATTATGTCCACGACTTTTAAAGAACACCATTCCATGATTTCAATTCTAATCCAATATAACACACATTGTGTTATATCTTATTTATTGATTTTTTGATGTTTAAATATTTCATAAAGAATTTTAATTTGTACATTTATTTACAAGCTCATGATATAGAATACCTCTCTATGTATTTAAAATATAGATCACAAAATTTCATGTTATATGAATACTATCACCTTTGGTGTATATATAATTAGAAAGAATGGACTTCACCCCTTATATTGGTTAACACTATCAATTATGGGAAAAATATCAAGCTATATATACTATACTTTGGGTTGTGTCAATGTGGGTTGAATTCTTTTGCAAGCTTGTTAGTAAGCAAGGAATTAAAGGATCTGAGTACTTTTGTATATCTTTTTTATTTTAATTTTTTAAAAATATTTTTATTATTTTTTTTTTTAAATTATTAACATAGATATAAGTCCAATTTTTACAATGGATAGTATAGTTATGGGATATAGATTAGCATATCTTCAAGAAATAATCATAATCATTTATAATCAATTAGATTATGATATTTAAAATTATTTAAGCATAAAATTATGTTGTAGTCATTTTTTTTGGTGAAAAGAAAGAAGCTTGTATATGTATTAATATAATATAATAAAATTTACAAAATTGAATAACATTGGCTCTTATTAGCCAAAATTGAAAACATAAAAGCTTTCACATGAGCATTCACAACCCCAGTTTAAACTAAACCATATTTCCCCTAATCATTACTCTAAACAACCTAGATTACATATGTAATTATACCACTACCGATTATTCAAAATATCATATAACTGTAGATACCCAACATCCCCTAATCAAAACCTTTTGTGTCCAAATATCTTATGTGTAAAACACTAAGAAGACCTTGATAAAAAAACTGCATACCCCAAACTAACTAAGCTTTAAGTATAGAAATGTTAAAATTGTGCTCACCCTGGAACACAACATCTGCCTTCTCTGAATGTTCATTGTACCAGTCCATGTGATCCCCATTGTCGAGTTAGCATGGCTTGTATCAATTACCGCTTTCCTCCTGATAGCTCAGGTTCCACCATAGTCTATTGATCCATCGAAGAGACACAGAGGAGAGTCCCAACAAAGAAGCAATGTCCCATTGAGGGGAACACTATTGGTCAATTGAGGAGATAGAATATTCTCACCGATGACACCTAGTCACACCAAAACAAACTCATTAGTTCATCGACGAGACAATTTTGCAAGTCCCACCAAACACCTAAGATAGAAGGATATCAGAAGGCCAATCAACCAGTTGAATGTCGCCAACACTTCACCTACGTCATCACTTGGGTCTCACATTAGAGTCTTGAGGGGACCGACTATATTCTCCTATTGACGTCCCTATGTCTCATTAATGCCTTCTAACCTTGGTCTTTACCATTGGATCAACTTTAGCACTTCATCTCGACTAAATAATGCATATCGCTATGTCAATGGGATAGGGAATCCTTTCTCACCGATATCCTCAAGTCCTTTCGATGAAGCCTTAACATTGTGCATGGGTCCACCATACCATTCATCACCAACTTGCCACTTTGTGATTAACAAGGATGCGAATCGCCTTGTTGACCAATCGATGTCTGCCACCTATTGACATACGTCACCTGACAGGACCCATGACACACATCATGCAATTCAACTTCCATCGCAGTATCGATGACACCCAAAAATCTCCCATCAATGTCCTGAACTCCCTTCGATGAATAACTTTCATCCTCAACCATTGATCCCATACCGTCGCTACATCGAGGGGACTTAAATCTAACTCCTACCAATATTCCTTTGTCTCTTTGATGAAGAATAACCTTAATGGAAACACCTACACCAATCATCTGTAGCCACATGTCCTTACCTTATTCAGCTTCCTATGTTAGGTCCCATACACATGCCACCATTCACCTTCACTCCCTTCCAGTCTGGTCCCACCATCAGAGTATCAAAGGGACACGAAATAGCTAACCAAGCTCGATCGATAAGCATACCATCAGTGCATCGGTCGGACACCATCTAGACTCCCAAAAAAAGTCTGAAGCCACATCGATATAGAATGTTATCAGTCCATCGAGGAGATGAACTTCAAAGTCTCGCCGACAAGAAAAAGTCATGCCAAAGAAGAATATTATCAATCTATCAAAGATACAATCACCTGAGTCTCGCCGATGTGCTAAACTCTCACCGACCAATAAATTAGGAAAGAGGGGCCAATCATACCCATGAAGACGATGACATAAGTTGTCACTTAGGTAACTAGAAACCTGTAGTGTATATCATTGGAAAACTCTTGTGTCAAATGGACACCACTTAAACTCCTACCAAAGAGCCAAGGTCATGTTGATATAACATTTCTTTAGGCTATCAATGGGATGATCGTTAGGGTCTCTCCGACATTAACAAGTAATGCTGAAGGAGCATATTTACACTTTGAATGCACCAACCACACCATTACACTATGCACACATTTCATTGGCCACTATTTGAGCTAACATTGGAAAAGTATTAGCATCAACACTCTCACCAAAAATAGACACTATTTTCCTTTGGCACCCCCAATTTTCCAAGAGATATGCCAGGCTTTTCCCTTCTCTATAAATGTGAGATATTTGAGAAGCTTCAAACTTATCAAGCAACCTCTAAACAATTTACATTACATACTTTAGGTGCCAATTATAGCATGATCTCTCTTTACATGCATTTATAATTATTAATGAATCTCCTTAGAACTATGCAAGAAGTAGACCATGAAGAACCACCATTGCTTTTGCAATTTAGTTTGTACCTATAGAAAGATAAATTGACTTAGCTACTTTCAAGACCCCATGTGAATCCCTAATAGAGACCCTCACCCCAGACACTCCTGGATTACCTTTCAAAGCTCCATCAAAATTCAACTTGAGAAAACCTAGAATCGAAGGTTGCCACTTAACTTGACCCCTATCAATTTTGGGCTTGTGAGGTTGCTGCAAACTTCCTTTGAATGGAAGACATATACCCTTCAAATTCCTTAGTATGCTATCATCTCATGCCACGAAGAGAGAACTTACATTCTTATAATTTTGAACATAAACATTAACTTCTTTTGGAGCTGATTTCTCAATTATACACTCAACATTCTAAACTGAAGAAGAGATCTTTCTAAAAATGTGTTTGTTCTGCTCCCACCATAATTCCCAAAGAACTGTAGCTAGAATTAGGCACTAAATGCATGCAAAAAAGGAGGATTTATATAACACAAGCCAAGCTTGAAATAGATCCCAATTTTTTTTGGGTAATGGAGTAAAAAAACCCAATTTGTAAAGCACAAACTTCCAATAGTCCTGAGCAAATTTACACTACAAGAACAAATGATCAACATTTTCAAAAAATTCTTCACACAAGACACATTTAAATGGTTTTGTAATTCCTAACTTATGAATTCTTTCACTTGTTAACACCCTTTTACACAACACTAGCCATACAAAACTCCTTGCTTTTGGCAAGACCATATTGTTCCAACAAAAGGAGAAGGATCTTTGTGACTGAATTTGAGCATATCCATTAAGGATTGCTTTATACCCTTGCTTAATTGAATAATTACCATATTTGGAGGGAACACAAACAATCTTATCAGAAGATCTTGACAAAAACACTACTCTTTTAGCTCTAGGGCCTTATGCATGAAGACCTTTTGACCTTTTGTTATTTGCATTTCCAAAAGTTTCTTCCGTTTTACCCTCCCTGAAACCAATTCTACTGAATCAACATAATCAATCAACCTAGTGACCCATGAGTGAGACAAAATTGGGATAGCTGACTACAAATCTTGAAAAATCTCTGAAAGGAGGATGACCATTCCAAGAGTCATTCCAAAAATGATCTTCACCATGTTATGAACTTCCCAAGACAAGTAAGATGTGACCACCTTTCGACAAGACACCGTGAAATTCCACATAGCAGATCCATTTGGAGGATTGGATATTGTAAAAATTATTGTCAGATTTTTAGAATCTAAACACTTTTTCTGCATTATTTGACACCACATAGAATCAGGATTTTTGTACATTTTCTAAATCAATTTTCCCCCAAAATCCATGTTGTGTTTAGAGATATTATGCATTCCAACTCCACCTTTGATATTTTTAGAGGACATACTATCCAGACAAATTAGAGGGATTTTTTCCCCCTCATCCATATTCCCCTTCCATAAAAAAACCCTAATAACCTTTTCTATCTGATAAAAAATTGATTTAGAAGCTTTAAGGACTACTATAGAGTAGTTGGGGATTGCTACTAAGACAAACTTGACTAACAAGATGCGACCTAATAGTGATAACCAGCGGGCTTTCCTTGCAGAGATTCTATATTTTATCCTTTCTATGACATTAGACCAATAAGAAGACTTATTTTCTCCCATAAAGAATGGGATTCCCAAATATGTGCATGGAAGTTCTACTTCATGAAAGCCTGAAATCTGAATAATCTTCCTTCTGATGGATTCCTTAGTATTGAAGACATAAACCTTATATTTTTGAGCATTTATCTTCCACCTCGATACTGATGAATACAAGTCCAAAACCCCTTTTGTTTCTCTAGCTTCTGCAATACTTACTTTCGTGTAAAGAAAAGTATCATCTGCAAAGAGATTGTGTGTAACTGAAATAGTAGTATGTAGAATAATTACACCTTGCCACCAACCCAATCTATGTTTTTCCTTTATTTTCCTACTTAAAGCCTTACCCATAATAATGAAGAGGAAAGGGGATAAGGGGTCTCCTTGTCTTACACCCTGCAAAGCACTGAAAAAGCCTGAAGGAGTTCCATTGATAATCATTGAATATTTGGCTCTTGAAAAACAAGATAATATCTATTTGCACCACTTACTACAAAATCCAAATTTATCCAACACTTTCATTAAAAAACTCCAATCTACCCTGTCATATGCTTTCATCATATCAAGTTTAACAACAAAGGAAGATAGATGATTGGCATTAATAGAATGAAGTACTTCATGTGCAACCAATGCACCCTCAGTTGTTTCTCTACCCAGGACAAAGCCCCCTTGTTCTTTGTGAGATAATTTTGTGGATAAGATTCTACAATCTTAAGTATATTGCCTTTGTGAAAATTTTATAGACTGTATTACACAGTGATATGGGCCTAAATTCTTCAAAAGTCTTTGGCTCCTTTTCTTTTGGTAAAATTGCAATATTTGTCACATTAAAGCTCTTCAACATTGAGTTATACTTTCGTGACTCTTCCATAGCTACCAGCAAATCAAAACCCAGCACATAGCAACATTTTTGAAAAAATAGAGCTATAAACCCATCCAAACCTGGTGCCTTGTCCAGGGGTGATCCCACAATAGTGGTTTACACTTTTTGGCCTAACTGGACACTGATATTTTTTTTTTAACACAATCTCCACATTCGGGCACCTATAGCGATTAAACCGTAAGGAATTTGAAGATGATGTAAACTAGAGTCTTGTCACATTTTGTCTGTAGATTCTAAAATATTTTTTCAATTTTTGGAATCAGATTGCACTTCTTTTCCATCTCCCACAAAAATTGGTTTTCAAAAACAACATTTTTAAAAAGTGACACACACCATATAATGCATAACTTTTTTCCATGAAGGATAAAATTCCAATTCTTTCAAATTTAGATTTCTAACTCCGATATCTAGTGCTTCCACTTGGTTAGATAGTTTTTATTGAATATTTTTCTTTAATCAAGTTTCAAAGTCAATCAAATGACAATTCAGACATAGCCGTAACGATAACTTTTCTTGTATGTATCAAAATTCTTCTCTCTTTTTTTGTTGGATCAAGGACTTCAATATCTGGTGCACTCATATTTTTAAAAAACAAATTTATAATCTTCTATTTTTCCACTTGTGCAGAATAGAGATTTTTGTTTTTGATGAAAAACCTATATTTAATAAAACTTAAAAAAATAGATAATAAAACCAAAACATACTAAAATTATATTCATTGGATAGCTCGTTCTGAAGGCTACTCGATTCCAAGTTTGGTTTCTAAATATTCCCCCATTTTCATCCCCAACCGGAGCTTGAAAGCATAAAATTTTAGGTTTTTTGTGTGAACAAATTAAAAAATTAGGGAAAAGGGGGTTCACTAGAACCAAGGGGGTTCTAGTGAACCCCCAGGGGTTCTAGTGAACCAGGGTTCATTCGAACCCCCACTAATATGCATTTTTCCTTTGTTTTTGGGTGGGAAATGTGGGCCCAATAGTTAATGGGTTCGCTCGAACCCTAGTTCGGTCGAACCCCTTTATGGTTCAGTCGAACATGTAGGTTCATGCGAATCCCTAAAACCAATTTTTTTGCCATGGGGTCATTTTTTCTCAATTTTCCTTCCTCCATCAAATTGTAAACCACTATTATGGCTTCACCCCCAGAGAAAGGGATAAAACTAGGTTCCTGACTTCTTCCAAAGTGAAAGGCTTCATGAACCCCTCATTATCCACCTAAGAGATGGTATTTGGAATTGCATCCAAAAAGGTTCATCTTGATTTTCCTGAATTGGACCATTCCCAGGGGGGCAAGGAGGTTCCTAAAAAAATTAACCCCTTCATTTTGAATCTCCTCTACATTTGTAATCTGATTTCCTATTTCAGCATCTTGAATTGAAAATATTGACTGGTCTACTCTTTTAATTTGGGCATAAGGATTAAAATACTTTGTGTTACGGTCCCCATCCTTTAGCCATAATTCTCTAGATTTTTTATGCCAATAAATCTCTTCTCTCTTGCCTAACTCTTCCCACTCCTGCTGTATTTTTTTTGTTTCTCATACGTAGCCGGATCCAAACCATGTTTAATTATGAATTCATGGACCATTGCTAACTCCTTTGCCACTTCCTCTTTTTGGAAAAAATTATTTTTAAAAACTTGCACATTCCATATTTTAATCTGTTGTTTTACATACTATAACTTTTTATAAAACTGGAATATTTTAGTGCCTTTGTGAAAAGGTACACTAACTCACCATTAGTGAAGAAGTGGAAGAAAATGTGGGTGTCTAAACCACATTTTCTCAAACTTAAAATAAGGCTTATGTTTGACAGAGGGATTTAAGCCTAAAATCTCTAAAGAGATTGCATAATGATCTAAACACACTAGTGGAAAGATTTCTAAGAACATTTTATGTGATGAAATTATCCAATCTTGAGAGACTAAAAATCTGTCTAGACATTCCGCAATTTGTAGAAAATCTTTCCTCTAGCTAGTCCATGTAAATTTACCCTTTAGAGGAAAAATATATTTTAATGCATTGTCAGATATGAAGCAATTAAAATCATCCATTAATTTTTGTGGTGGACATATACCTCCCTATTTTTCTTGGGATGAAACTATTGCATTGAAATCACCTGCAACAATCACTTTTTCAATCCCAAAACCTTGTATGGAGCTTGTAAACACACAACATTGAGCAACTACCAATTACTACCCCTCTAAACTTCAATAATAGACACCTTTTTTGAATTCCATAATGTGATTAGGACACCTAAAGCACCTTGAGCTGGCACATGCACTGACTTCCATTTTGTCCACTTCTTAATTTTTGACTCAACTCAGGAATCTTGATATGTTTTTGTTTCTTACAGTAATATGATATTTTCCCCACAAGTTTCAAGTTGGGGCTTGACATGAGCTCACTTTTCAAATGCGTCAAGTTGGCGCTTGACATGAGCTCACTTGTCAAAGGTGTTAATACCTCTAGAATTCCAAGACAATGCCCTCATTGTGCTTGAGGAGAGCAACATGCTCTCCTCGGTCATTTACTTACTGATAAACTCTTATCCAAAGTAGACAGTAATCATGTTTCAATTTCTTCTTTTAATTTAGTGGCCTTAGATTTTCTTCCATGTTTCCTCGGGGACTTTTTGGTTGAAGCTTGAGAGTTTGGAGTTTGAGCTATTGATAGGGTTTTTGAATAATCAAAAACTAGTACCAATTCATTTCCCATGTTTTCAACCTCTGGTAATTTCTAAATGCTAAGCATATGACACTTATTCTCTTGCATTGGTACAAACTCATCATCTTCAGCTAAAACCCCTTCTGCTAGATCATCAAATAAATCTGAACCAATTGAATATAAAAGCTTATCTATAATATTTTCAAATTTATTAGGGCAACCCTCCTTGATGGGGCAAGTAGAATGTTTCACAATGTCTTCCTTAGCATTAATTAGAAACTCAACATTTTCACTATCTGACTTTCCTTTTTTTAATACCTTCTCCTGAGATTGTGCTCCTAATGACACTGGGAAGATAAAGGGACATCTTTCTACCAGTGATTTAGTGTTAATATGAATAGGAATTTTATTAAACATAAACTGCTTAACAATGCCTTTTATTTGGTTTGAAAACAATGATGAGGAAGAGGACATGATTACACAATATCTTGTATACTTATTATCTTGGTTTCCATTGATATTTTTTGCACATAATACAGTGTTACTTACCTTGGCATCCCTTAACTCCTTAGCTTCTAGAGGACCTTTTCGATTAATCAATTGTTGCTCTTTCCTTCGACCAACTTCCCAGAAAGATGCCACTAACTCAAAAAAAAATTCAACAAATATGTCAACAATTTTTCCTCTTGCCACATTCACCACTGCTAACTCCTCATTATTCTTTCCTTTATGAAGTTCAAGGGATGGGCTCAGACTAGTTTTCCCTTTGAGATTATGTGTGTCAGGACGTGCTAATTTAACATGTTCACAAGAATGAAAGAACACACAAACATTATTGGGATCCTCTATCATAATTTCTTGAACCCAAATGCCAAATTTTGAATTTATATGAATCTGGGTTGGGAAATATTTTATAGTGTCAAGTAATATACAAGCCCTAATAGGATTTTCCAAATTTCTAAAGAATTTCTTGTCATGCTTTAGAAAAATTCCCACTTGTTTTTCCATTATTTCAATGATTTTAAGCTCTTTATATTTCAAAGGTAGAGAATGCAACTAAACCCAGGACGGGACAAATCTAGAATCAAAATGTTCTAACTTGAAATTTGGAACCCATGATTGCATACACAAACCAGAACCTTCACAAACACAGGATTTTATCTTGTAAATAGCATCCTTCTCAGCTTTTGAATAAGAGAGCACACAAAAGATTGCCTTTGGTTGATCCAAATAAAACACCTTAGAAACCCCTTCCCAATCTTCAAATAATAGATTCTTCAGAACATATATTTCTACGGTAAGCTCCCAAAACTTATAGATTAATGCCCACTAGTGAAGGTCCTAAATTTGAGGTTGCAGTAGTTCTTCAGAAAATGTGATGTTAACAATACTCTTCTGCTCCAGACCAACATTTCATTTTATGCCCTTCTTCTAGGGAGGATCAACCTAATTTACCTATTTATGCCTCCATTACAAAACTTGTTTATTATTGGCACTTTATTTCCTCTTATTTAGTTGGCTTCTTCTTATGCCTCTATTTACCCTTCTTTGAATCTTGCTTCGTGGACCAAACCTTACCACCTTTAAACTGTGCAAATTCATGAGAAGATTGCTTCCCAATCCCACAATTCCCCGTGTACACCTGTTGTGTGTTAATCCTACCATAATCTTCATTTGCTTCCTTCTCTTGTCTACCATTTTGCGTGCTTGTATGAGACAAATGGACCTTAGTGGGAATTTTTTTTGAATCTTGGGGTCTCCAAACTACCCTTTACTCCTTTAGTAATTTTTGGTTCTTTGGGAAGTGACTTATTATTCGTGACTCAAAAAAAATTTATCTACAAATACTGCTTCTCTCGCTTCAGATTTTTATAATATGCTTCTGGTTCCTCATACAAGTGATTTAAGAGCTATGGATTGCATTCATAGGAGAAATTGTGCATAAATCTCCAATTAGAATCTTGCAAGCTATAAGCTCATTCTTCCCAAATATCGAAGACTAGTTGTTTCTCACACACCAAATGATGGTGGGGTCGAAATGGAGCCCAGTTGGGTCTTGTGAATCTATGGTGGGATTGAAATGGAGCCTAGTTGGGTCTTGTGAATCTATGCCTGACTGAATAATAGGTGCATTTAAAAAGCTCCCTACATGTGGACAATATCCTACTTATGGGTGATGCCTTTGTGAGCTGATGGGCCCATGCTGCTATATAGATTGAGGATATTATCTACCATGATTCCTATCATTATCAAAAAATTGATCGTTGGGCAGCCATGAATGCTCCATTCTAAGACCTTCACCCTTAATCACTTTAAAATAATCTAACCTCAAGGAGGTTAGGGTAAAAGTTCATTCATATACCCTGGGTCAATAGAGCAGGAACTGGCACACAATATTATAAATAATTATGTTGTAGACTTAAGATCTAAGTTGGAGTGGTTTACGCAATAGAACTAAAATTTTATTTGTGTGTCATTTAAAAGATAAATTGATAGGAAAAATAACTTTCCTAGTTCAATCCTAATCAATCAACAAACATATGGTGAGACATGTTGGTTTTCAATGTAATTTTAATTCTATGTTCTAAAATCAATTCCTTAGAATATATCTAGTTGAATTTATATATAGTCTAGTTAGGTTATTATTCTAGATTGTCTTTAAAATATTTATAGTTTGATAACTTTCATTTATGGATATTTTTTGATATAGTAGAGGATGATATATGGGAGGAATATCATTTAAAATAAAGTTAACTAAATAACAAAAATTAAAATCAAAATCCAAAAAAATCTATAAAAAATAGCATTATTAATGGTAACAACTAGCAAAATTATACTAAAATCCTAAGTATCTAGAATTATGACTAGTCCAATGATAATACATACTAAACAAAAGAAATCTAAATAGGAACTATTGAGATCCATCGCCTAGTCTAGCTTATACAAGTCTTCATTATTTTAGGGGAAGAGAAACACATAAAATATTAGTAATCTCGTCCACCCATAGGCCACTTGATTGCCTTGGTATTCCTCAACAATGGCCTACAAATGCTAAAAGTGCACACCATAAGAAATATTCTAATGATGAGCTAGATTGTGAAGATAAAGAGTTGGAGTGGGAGGAGAATTTTTAAATATTTTTATCAACATGAAGCCAAGGATGATCTAGATGAGGATGAATGGAATGTCTACTAGGAAACTAAGGAGGGTTAGTTGTAAGAAGAGTTTTAGTTGAGCTACTATTAAATTTATTTCTTGAATCTCATTTGAAGGTTATGTGATGTATCTCTCTTGTCATCAATAAGAATGAGCCTACAATGGTTTTTACTACTACTTTTAATAGAGAACCTACTTGGGGGCTATATAGAAGTTTTATTCTTTCCCCTATGATTACCTTGAGTATTATAATTTAGATCCATTATAGGTTCACCTTTGTTAACCTATGTGAGGATATTCTTGTAGTCACAACTTATTTAAATGGCCTATTAAAAGATAAGAAGAAGGTTGGCATGTTTGAGGGCATTTTAAAGACAACAATGAAACTTCATCCTCTTGGTAATTGAGATCTTGGTACTTCATGTTCTTTAGGCCCCCCTTTTCCCTAACATTGTAGGATTATGATATAATATTGAACTCTTCCCACATTTTTTCCATTGAAGTGAATGTTTCTACCCATATTGATGTGGTGTAGGTTGGATTCTCTTTTGTTAGGCTATTAGAGGGTAGTTCCTCTTCTGGTTCAACCACACATGTTTCATTATTGGACCTGGATAAAGTTACTTATATTGGATATATCATGCACTATTTTAGGGTTCATGGTCATGCTAATTTAGAGAGAGTTACTATTTGCATGAGGAATTCTCTAATTGAAATATTCTTAGTATTTTGGTTGAATATTGATGGTATTTGATGTTAGGCTCTAAAAAATAATGAGTTAGCATTATTTGAGTGGCTATGATAATCAATAGATTTTTTCATATTCTCTTTCAAACCCTTGAGGGTAGTACTCATATCCTTTTGGGAGGTCCCTGGTTCCTTGGTAAATTTGGTATTTTCTAGAAATATTGGACCACAAGATTTGATCAAGGAAAGTTGTAATAAGATCTCTATATAGGTTAGTCTCCTTGGACTTCCTTTGGAATACTAATAAGAAGATAAATTACATAAGGAACTTTCAATTTTCTTGATTAATTTATATCAATAGATGATGTCACAAAATTTATGAATGATTCTTTTTTCCAAAGTTGTGTAAGTGTTGATATTCATTGCGTACTACTAAATGCCATAAAATTATGTTTTACATGATGTTTGAGATTAAAGAATCCATTTTGAGTCCTCCTCATAGGGTTTCCTTCATTAACATAAAGTTGGGAACTTATCCCTTTTGTACCATGATATCAAGAAGAAGAATGATATTAAAACATGAAGTATTGTTTCTTGTTAGAGGTGATTTATAAATTAAATAGTTCTCTACTAAGATGATTGAATAGAGTGAATTAGACACTACTATTGTGGGATCCATATGGAATACAAATGGATCTCCTATTATTGAAAAGACGAGACTAGTTGTGGGTAGCTATAAGAAGTTGGATCCACTTTTAAAGGAAGTGTTATTTTTCAGCTTTAAAATAGGTGTATACTCATTTTTTAGAATAGATACATATTTTAAAGTGGGTACTTGATCCAAAAAAATTGAAACTCACAATTAATTTTTTTCATTTTATTTTAGTCTCAAAAAATGCATGGTAGCCCAACCCTTAGCCTTGAACCTAAAAATACAAGGTAATCTTAATAGAAAGAGAAAAAACTGAATTTAACAATATGGTTGATTAATTTTTTTATAACTTTTTTATGAAATTAAAACAAAAACAGATGATGATGTCTAGTTTTCAAATGTGTAATCCATGTATTTCAAAAATAACTCACAAATAGTCATGAAAAAAGGGTGGTCAAGGGTGGTCTTGATAACAATAATGCACAAAAAAAGGGAAAGTGGTACAGGCAGTTCAGCTCAGGCTACTACCAAGGAGACCCAACCTATTTAGAAGGGACCCCTATCGTTCAATGAGAAACTCCACTTCTTGGCTACTTAAGGAGTGGCAGGAAACTAGTGGTCTCAAGCTTCTGGGAGACCAATAGCAATTTTGGTCCCTTGTTGGTTTTGTTGGGTATGTACAGGATCATTATGGAAAAAATAGGCCCTTGAGTGGCAAAAAATTTAGAAAAATCAGTTAGGAAACTTGACATAAAAATTTGAATAAGTTATCTATATTATTTCAAAAATATGTAAAAATAGAATCTATAGAAAATTGAATGTAGTTTCTAAACTACTAGGTTTGTTTAAAAAAAAGGAAATTTATTTGGTGTAATTTTGAAATTTCAATGCAGTGGTACTTAAATTTCAGGGGAAAAATAAGAAGTAGGTGTCTGTCTGACCACCCTAACCACAATAAAATGATAATATTTTTTATAATATTTTAGATATAAGTAGAGGACTCATGCCCTGATGTGATGCATATTTTTTTGTAATTTTTTTCCAAGTAAATAATTAATTATGATTTTTTTATTACAACTTTTTAAAAAATATAAAAACTCGTATGTCTGACCATCTTAACTTGGTCAAAACTTCATGAAATTCATTTTTTCTTTTTTTAATCCTATAGTATGCGAAGCATAGAATGTGATGCATGTTTTGGATTCAAAAAATGTGATATTGTTTGAAAGCTATAGATATTTTTCAATCAGCCTATCAATCAGGACTTTAGTCATAATTTGAATAGAAAATTTATAATAATTACTTATTAAATTCAAAGTAAAACATAATTTATATTGGTGGAAAGATGAGAATATCCTTTAAAAACCCTTTTCATTTCATCAATTTTGGGTAAAAAATAGTCGTCAGCCACATACCCATCATATTGCCACTTTTTGGCCCATCATGATCCTACACATACCCTGTTCTGTGTGCTATTTTTGTTTCTCTTATTGGTCAGTTAGTTACTATTTTGTTTGTTTTTTTTTGGGGGGGTGTTTCACTTCTCATGAGCCCCTCATTTGGCCTTCATGGTTGTTTTGTAATGGGTACAGGCCCTTTCTGTTTTAATCTAATAAAAACACTATTAGTTTTAAGAAATTATTATGGATGTGCACTTTATGTAGGTCAAATTAAATACATATGACAAAAGCAAGTTCAAAATTAAATTTCTAACTATCAAATAAAAAATAAGAGTTTGCAAGAGTGATTTACACACAACACACATATATGATGGATTTAATCCTATTCACATAACCCCTAAATTGGAAGAAGATAAATCCAATGGACAAGAAAAAGCATGGGAAGAGAATGAATACAAGGGAATGGATGGAGTTCATTAATAGGTAAGAGTGATAGTGAATTTGAACACTATCTCATCAATTGTGTTAAAAACAAACTCTATTAGAGCATGGCTTTGAGTATTATAGAAGACCTTGTTTCCTCGTACTAATGTGACATCCCTTTGTGGTAATACAATGTTGTCCTTTCCTAAGAATTTAATTTTGTTTTCTTGGTATTCAAAACCTTCAAATTTAATGTTGTACAATGTATTGGGATTTTCATCTTCAATAGGGTTTAGAAAGTATTAATAATATCCCTCCCCCTTTCTAAGAATAGCATAGGAGTGGAGATTAGGTCCTTTCATCAGGGTATCCTCAATCAAAACCACATTAGTCAGTGGGATACACAAAGCCCCTCCAAGAGGAATCTAAGGATTTATCCTACCATTAATAACATTTTTTTTGGGAAAGGAGTTATGAAGGCCTAAGCCTAGTGCACTAAGACCAAGGCTAGGAATGAGTAGGTCTATACCTGTACTCCTCCATTGGGGATGAGGTAACTAGAAAAAATGGATAATTGTTTATGGCTCCACTTGGAATGGTTAATGGGAGAGGATTGTTCCTGTTAGATAATGACAACAATAATAAAAATAAAGTAAAATATTATCTTTGAAAAAGATAAAGAAATAAAACAAAAAGATAAAACAATAAAAATAATTAAAGCAATGAAACAAGGCTAGTTTTTTCTAAGGTTGAGAGAGGTTATCATCTTCAAGATATTATATATATCTTGTTGCCTTGAGTGAAAAATCAATGTAATAAATTGTAATTGAATAGTAGTAGTTGTGCAAAGATTGTAATTAGTTTCTTTGAGCAATAAGAATACCAATACTTTTCCCCGTGGAAGTTTCCTTGACATATTATGAAGGTTTTACCATGTAAATCTATGTCTTGTTTATTATTCTATTATTCCATTTCATTTTCTACATTATTTCTTTGCAACTAACTTGTACTACAATATTATTTAAATTTTTAGGTTTTAAGTTTCCACAAAAAGTGGTATCAAAGTATTTATTATGTAGTGTTTATGTTAGGATTTGGTGTTTGTTTTGTAGCGTCAAATGGAAAAGGTTTTAAATGCAATGTTTGAGGTGGAGAAATTTCAAGGTTCATGTCCATGATTATAAAAATTACTAGGGACAATTCTACACCTATGGATTTGATTGAGGATGGCAAACGAAAGATCTAGAATAAGAGATGAAGAGATTTGAGTATATGATGTTGTCATAAGATAAGCATACCCAAAAATATGCCACTTGCAAACTTGTTATTACATAAAGCATGAATCAAACTATGTGAAAAATATATAATAGAAAAAGACAAGTATACAATTTTCACTATTACAAACTTCAAAGACTTCTTGTCAAATCCTTTTAGTTGTGAATTGTTTCATGCGCTTATGGATTAATGGCTTGTGAGAATAAGATCATTTTTTTTCATGGTTTTCATTTCTAAACACATTATCTTCACAATACCTGATCCCTACAACCTAACCAAGTTTCCCTTAACTTATTCGTACACTATTAAAGAATAATAATTTATAAGGGATCCCAGTCCAAGAGATACATTTCTTGTTTCTCAATTACCTATCTCAATCTTCCTTTGGGTATTATCTATATAGATAAAATTCTTCCAATTTAAAACTTTTAAAAAAATTATTAGCATCAAATTTTAGTAAAATTATTAAGGGGAATGGGGAGAGATATCTAATGTTTTGATTCATGAAAAAAAAAAAATTTTGGTTTTAAATATTTCATATTTCTTTTTAAAAATAAATTCATTTATTATTTATAACACAAATCTAATGGAGATTTAATATTTATTTTAAGAATGATATGTCATATTTATGTAAAATAAATATGCATTATATGTACCTTTTCAAATTTTATTACATAAAAATGATTAAATATGTATTATTGTTATATATCTATATAATTAATTTTAGAGATTTGGATACAAGAATTTTTTTATCTTTTGTAGTTTAATGAAAAGATGTTAGAGATATTTAATATTTTTTACTATCTTAAATATATCTATCTAAAAATGCTTATTCATCATAAATAACAAATTTAATATAAGCATCTCTAGAAATAAATATATCTATACTTTTTATTTTATTTTAAATAATTTATATTTAAAATTAAAATACTCATAGCTTATACTCTTTTTTAATAATTTATATATAAAATTAAAAGACTGATAGCTTATATTCATTAAGATAAAAAAATTAAAGATATATATTTATTGTTAATTTTAATAGAGATTTAGACTAAAGAATTTATCATCTATTATAATTTAATTAATAAAAATAATAATAGTATAAAATCTAATTCTATATAGAAAATCATTTTATTTGAGTAGAAAGTATATATATCTTAAATATATTTATCTAGAAAATATTGAGAGATATCAACTTGAGTTATTTTATTTGCATTATTTACTTTATTTTATTATTTTTATTTGCTTGAGAGTTATTCTATTTACTTAAGATTTATCCTAATTTACAATATTATTATATAAGAATTATTTTATTCTTATTTGTAAGAGTTTATGGTGAACTCCTCAAGAATCTAGGATCACTTGCAAGACAAAATAACTTTCACAAGAGAGAAATGACAAAAATATCATGCTATGATTATTGATGTAAGATTGTCAAACTAAATATTAACAATCTACATATGATGCCTTGTTTATAAAGGCAAGTTGAGAGATAGGATTAGACAAGATCATGGCATGTGTCTTAATCATACATCAACATACAATAAGATAACTACCTCAACAAATATTAAATGACTTTGGACAAAAGCATTAAATTCCAAAAGATAAGTGTCAACTAATATGTAACTAGAAATATTCCCTCTTAAGACCTAAGTGGACTTAATATATAACTAGGACCTAGATAGGTAAAACAACTACTTACATTAACACCCTTTTTTTTAAGAAAAAGGGGTAAAAAAAATTATTCAAAAAAGAGCTAGCAAGTACAATAAGAGGCCAAAATGGCTGAAGTCAATAGAAATCAACCCACCACAAGCCCCAATGCAAAACCAACTAGCCAAAACACAAATCTACACCTTCTAATCCTCAGCCAAGAGTCTAGACAAAGAGTTACTTTTATCTAGTCCAATTGTCTCCAATCATCCACATTCTAAGCCCCCCGACCTTCAGAAGCCCATTTAGCAAGGTAGTCAGCAACCCTGTTCCATTCCATGGGAATGTGTATAAATGAGATGTGTTCAAAATTTTAATCAAGATGAAGAATTTGCTTCACAATTAGGACCAATCTCCATGTCGAGCCTTGAAAATCTATCTTATTGAGAGGAGAGGAAAAAACCATAGAATCAGTCTCACAAATCACATTCTTCCACCCACACTCTAAAGCTCGCTTGAGAGCTTTAAGAATAGCACAAGCCTCCATCTGGTTGTTAGACTGCACACCCATGTGTATGGAGAAGAAGAACTGCATGACTCCCTACTATCACAACCCACTCCACTGATGCCAACATCTCCTGGATTGCCTTGAGTAGAGCCATGAGTGTTAATTTTGAGAGACCCATCAAGAGGAGGGCACCACCACCTCACTCTATTCACTTTCTAAGGAGGATTTGAACTGCTCCTCCTAATCCCTTGATGGCCAAGAGGAGAAGATAGCTCAAGACTAGAAAGAAGATTCCTATCTGAAGATGACATAAGCTCACCCAAATAAAATTTAGATGAGATTTTTTCTTTCAAAATACTTTGCACCTTGTGCAAAACTTGCAAAACCATCTGACAACACTCACGAAAAATATGTTGATTCCTCTCCAACCAAATTTTCCAAATAATAATAGAAGGTCCCAACTCCCAAGCAACCACTAAGAAAGATGTTGATACTTGCAGATGCCCTAAATTCTCCCAAAAATCTTACAAGGATAAGGAAAACCTGAAAGGCCTTTTCCAAATCTTCCACCATAGTCTCCAGATTTTCATAGCATAAGAGCACTGAAAAAAAGATGAGAAGTACTTTCTTCACTACATCCATATAAAAAACAAAAAGAGGGCCCACAAAAACCACATTTCTTGACATTCTCCTAGGTAAGGAATTTTTTATGGCTCATAATCCATAAGAACATATTACATTTGGGCCACCCAACCTTGTTCCACATGCGTTTACGGGTATGTGCAGGAACATCATGGAAAAAATAGGCCCTTAAGTGGCGAAAAATTCAAAAAAATCAGAGTTAGGCAACTTGACGTAAAAATTTGAATAAGTTATCTATATTATTTCAAAAATATGTAAGAATAGAATCTGTAGAAAATTGAATGTAGTTTCTAGACTACTAGGTTTGTTTAAAAAAAAAAAAAAATCTATTTGGTGAAAATTTGAAATTTCAATGGTACTTAAATTCAAAAAATAAGCAGTAGTTCATTTTAACCACCCTAACTAGAATAAAATGATAATATTATTTTATATAAGATTTTAGATATAAGTAGAGGACTCATGCCTCGATGTGATGCATATTTTTTGTAATTGTTTTCCAAGTAAATAATTAATTATGAATTTTTATTACAACTTTTTAAAAAATATAAAAATCAGATGTCGACCACCTTAACATGGTCAAAACTTCATGAAATTCAATTTTATTTTTTAATCCTATAGTATGCAAAGCATAGAATGTGACGCAAGTTTTGGATTCAAAAAATGTCATACCGTTTGAAAGCTATAGATGTTTTTCAATCAGCCTATCAATCAAGACTTTAGTCGTAATTTGAATAGAAAATGAATAATAATTACTTATTAAATTCAAAGTAAATTATAATTTATATCGGTGGAAATTTGAGAATCTCCTTTAAAAACGTTTTTTGTTTCATCAATTTTGGGTAAAAAATAGTCGTCAGCCACATACCCATCATATTACCACTTTTTGGCCCATCATGATCCTACACATACCCTTCCACCAAGGATAAACTTTCACCTCTTCCTGTTGAGATACTAGAGAAGCATATCCTTGAGCAATAGAGTAGATGCCCTTAGTTTCATGGCCCCAAGCCAATAGATCCATTTCTTTTGAAGAACAACAAGGCCTCTTAGCGAAGATAGATGCCAAAATACTTCTCTCTACCTAGGAGCCACCCTTTGGCCAACTAATAGGATCACGCCACTGATAAATTTTAGTGTCTCCCAAAAGTGTACATATAATATTTGAAGCTACTAGTACTAGTAGAATTTGGCAAATATATGACTAGGTGACTAAAAAATTTAGTCACAACAACTAAAAATGACTAAATTCTAATCATTTTTTGCAACTCAACCATAAATGACTAATTTGGTCATTTACTAAAAAATTATTTAGTCACAGAAATAAAAATGACTAAATAGTTAGTCATCAAATCCAAAGTAGACAAAAAAAAATTTAAATAATTCGGCCAAATATTGGTGCGATGTATTCATGTGCACGATGTATTGGCGCAATTATTCACATTCATTGCAGATTCATTCAACTCGCTTGACCTTGCTTCATTTGTTAGCCTAGCATGAGGCATTTTGATTAGAAACTACTTGCATGGGTGATAAGGATTGAGAGAGGACCTGGAGACATCTAAAAAGGTGGGCAAGGGCAAGGAATTCATAGTTTTCTACAATGAATTTGAATTCGTCGAGGCCCTCTATAATGAAATCAAATTTGGGGATTCCCTCTACACTACAATGATTTTAGAGGTAATTTGAAACCCTCATTACATTAAACACAAATTTGAAATGCTCATTACAATCTACTAGTTTTAATAATGTTCTTTTACAATCTTGCCATGGTTATGCTTCATAATGTGCTCGAGCTAAATATAATAAAATTTGGGTGTCAGTGCCAAATTAGAATTTCCTCAAACAATTTTGATACATTTTCACTGCAAGCGCAAACTGTCCTAGTGCAAAGTAAACTTATGCTAGATTTACCCATGCATCAAAAATCTGAACAAAGATGTTTCCTACTGTAGCTTCTTGTACCTATGTAAAAATTTCCTACAGAACAATATCAAATTGAGCCCTTTCAGCTAGCACAATGGCTGCCTCATTTGTAGCATAAACATTTCCTAGTCTATGTGCCAACACTTTACAATACAGTTCTCTAGCCTTCTCAAGATGGTGTGTCTCCATATTTGGATCCCTCCTCTCATTATGAAAAGCTGCAAAATAATTCCAATTTCCAAGTGAAACCTCAACATAAGAATTATTTGCATTTGATTCACTTTGTGTAGCTTTAATTGTTTCTTTGCTTTAAGCCATCCATATGTTTTCAGTTCCATTTTTCCAAGCATAGATAAAGAATTTGATGAGTTTTTATCCACCTTAAGTGCATCCCCAATCAATTATAGGCTTAGTTGGATCTCATTCCGAGTTTGAGCCATGGATGCAAGACGTAGATGTGCATCCACATAATCAGGAAACTTGAAAAATATTAGCCCATATAAAAGATTTTATTTTTCAGTATCATGTAGCTATTCAAACAACCTAGCAAGTTTAAATAGTGTTGTGACTTTATTCCATGGTAACTCAAGTGAAACACCACCTTCTTCTAGTTGATGGAAGAATTTCATATCCTTAAAGAGCACAGGAAAAACTACATAATTAGCACTGGGGCTTTTATTTATGAATTCAACCCAAATTCCATTTCCTAATGCCTCCATAAGAGTTTGTTGAGCCAACTCTAGTTCATCATGCTCAAAATGAAGAACCCCAATGTTGTTTAAAAATTGAATGGGTACTTCTTCTTTGCTCTTCTTCAAAAGATACTTTAGCATCTTAAGAGAATCTAAGGTTACACTAGGTTCTAATGATATTAATAACTCGCTCATCAAGTGATAAATGCATGGGCATTAGGTGGATCTATGCCAGTTTCCTTAAAATTTACAAAGCCTTCTCTACCAGCCCTTGTTGAGCATATATATGGCCTACAGCTTTTACGCTCTCACAATTCTCAAAGTGAACCTCCAAAACCTTTTCAAAATTTGAGAGAGAACTCTTAAGATCTCCCAACTTCAATTGAACCTATCCACAAAATCCTATGGCCTCTGGTTTTCCTTGAAAAGTGGTGTCATAATCACCTTTACTATGATAAGATCATGCAAGAATATAATATGAATGAGATTTCATGAGAGGGTGGTCAGTTAAAACAAGAGCTATCTCTACCAACTATTCCACAAGAAAATGTTGCCCCGTAGTGAAAAAAAAATGGTTTGCTAAATGATTCAATGCCATTGTAGAGTACGGGTATAATTCAAAGGCTCTACACATCTTTTCCACTCCTTCATGAACACTACCTTTTTCACTAACTATGAGAATCCTTTAAGTAAAAAATGTACAAAATTGACCACAGAGATTTATGTAGAGGCATCTAACATCATTTCCTAATGCCTCCATAAAATTTTTTTGAGCCAACTCTAGTTCATCATGCTCAAAATGAAGAACCCCAATGTTGTTTAACAATTGAATGGGTACTTCTTCTCTACTCTTCTTCAGAAGATACTTTGGCATCTTAAGATTATCTAAGGTTGCATTGGGGTCTGATGATATTAATAACTCACCCATCTTGATAAATGCATGGGAATTAGGTGGATCTATGTGAGTTGCCTTAAAATTTCCAAAGCCTTCTCTGCCATCCCTTGCTGAGCATATCTATGGCCTACAGCTTTTAAGATCTCACAGTTCTTAGGGTGGACCTCCAAAACCTTTTCAAAATTTGAGAGAGAACTCTTAAGATCTCCCAGCTTCAATTGAACCTATCCTCAAAATCTTGCGGCCTCTGGATTTCCTTGACAAGTGGTGTCATAATCACCTTTACTATGATAAGATCGTGCAAGATTATAATATGAATGATATTTCATGAGAGGGTGGTTAGTTGAAACAAGAGTTGTCTCAATCAACTATTCCACAAGAAAATGCTGCCCTACAGTGAAGAAAAAATGGTTTGCTAGATGATTCAATTCCATTGCATAGTATGGGTATAATTCAAAGGCTCTATGCATCTTTTCCATTCCTTCATGAACACAACCATTTTCACTAACTATGAGAATTCTACAAGTAAAAAATGCACAAAACTGACCAAAGAGATTTATGTAGAGGCAGAACATCATTTCCTAATGCCTCCATAAAAATTTTTTGAGCCAACTCTAGTTCATCACACTCAAAATGAAGAACCCCAATGTTGTTTAACAATTGAATGAGTACTTCTTCTCTGCTCTTCTTCAAAAGAGACTTTTGTGTCTTAAGAGAATCTAAGGCTGCATTGGGGTGTGATGATATTAATAACTCACCCATCTTGATAAATGCATGGGCATCATGTGGATCTATGCGAGTTTCCTTTCTTAAAATTTCCAAATCCTTCTATGTCTACCATTGCTAAGCATATATATGGCCTACATCTTTTAAGCTCTCATAGTTCTCAAGGTAGACCTCCAAAACCTTTTAAAAATTTGACAGAAAACTCTTAAGATCTCCCAGCTTAAATTGAACCTATCCACAAAATTTTGTGGCCTCTAGCTTTCCTTGATGTAAGTGGTGTCATTGTTGGGAATCTCATAGGATACCATTTAATTACAATCCTAAACATATTTCATGTATCTCCTAAGTCCTTGTAAAGTGTTCCCCAACACTAGGATTAGAAATATATTAAATTTGAATGAAATGAACATGTAAATTGACATTTGTAATTATTCATAAATTATAGGAACATGTGGGGGCATCCAAGAAGAGATCCTACAAGATAGGAGCACGTGGGGTGCCCGCATGGAAGGTGAAAATCACCTTGCTTAAGTTAACTATTTGGAGGATTGATAACACTTTTGTAATGCATGTAAAGATCCTACAAGTTAGGGATAATATTTACATGAGTGGAGTTCATTTCAGTTTAGTCCAGTTCAGTTTAGTATAAGTTTAGTTTAGTTTAGTTCACCTCTATTCAGTTCAGTTATGGTTAAGTTATCTTTAGTTGCATGTAGTTAGTTTGAGTTGAATGCTAGTTGACTTCAGTTGACATGAGTTGCATAACTAATTACTTCAGTTGCATGACAGATAACAGGTGGATACTTTCAATTAAGTGGAGATGATCAATCATGCATAATGTTTGCATGAATTGGTGGAGAGATATGTTTCAGTTAACTAAGGTTGACCCTGGACCCACCTTGGGCACCCAAGTTGGCATCTTTGAGTTAAAACCTTTATGGAACCTTAATTCTCATATCCTATCTTAAACCCTTGTTGCATTTAGGATGGTTTTAGAATTTATTTCCTTAAAATCAATTGAGCATTATATTTGGTTGTTGACCCCCTATTTCCCGCTTCCAGTCACTATTTTAATACTTTCTATTAGGTAGTTGGTTTCCTCATCATGAGTTCTGAAAAACTAAGCTATGTTATGAATTTGGGGTTCTTGAGCTTTTATTTTATCCATTATTTTATCCTAGGAAGTACCCTCTGTCAAAACAACTTGTTGAGCACGTGCATTAAAGTTTTCACTTAAGTTCAATCTTCCTTATGTCCTTATCACTCATCGTTGATCACTTTTTAGATATATGTTTTAAACTAACGATGAGCGATGAAGTGATACCTCTTTGATATCACTCATCGCGAATTTATTCTAGAACTCTTGTTTGATAATAGTGATAAGCAAGGTTCTTAAGGGATCACTTATCACTAATGATTTTTGAGTTCTTAAAGTTGTAATAGCAATAAGCAATGGCTTCTCACTTTATGATCCTAGTTTCATCACCCATCGCCAGTATGTTGTAAAGGGATTGTTTACAATTAGCGATGAGCGAGATGATGAGTTCCCAATTGTATTGCATCTCATGGATTTTTTTTTAGCATTAAGGTTATGATTAGCGATGAGTGATATGGTCCCTTATGAGGAGTTCTCTCTCGCTAATTTGACTGCATCCTATTTGTGATGTCTTTTGCGTCATTGATCGTTATGCAAGTGTACGTATCAAATTGTGGTGCTTACATCTCTTGTCGCTGATAAAGATGGAAGAGAACGAAGTGAACCAGTGATTGGCGACAACTATTACATGAAGAGGTAACGTATCAGAATCTTAAGTATTTTGTATAAAGCAGAAAGAAAAGTAGCGAGGTGGATTATCAACCATTGATGTTGTTTTAAAGCTAAAAGATCAATTATCAAGGTTCAAAATTGAACGACTACTTTTCAGTTCACTCATGCGACCTTGCTATCAAATATTAATGGCGACATGCTCCCCTCTTGGTCATAACTGAAAGTAGATATCTGGTTTGTCATCCATCCTAGTTCACTGGCTGGCAGAAGGAATACCAGAGGCTAAAGAATTTGCAAGGAAAGCTCTAGAGATTATCTGCAAACTAGGGTTACACAGCTTTCATCCGGGTAAGAAAAACTAATACCTCATATTAAATAAGGTAATAGGATGAACGCCCATGAAATTTGATAAGAAAATTGATGGAAAATGCAATTTAGTCTTTTCCTGGTGATTTCAATTTGATAATTGAGCATTGTCTAAATTGTGAAGAAAGTTGTCATGTTCAACAGTAGAGTTTTATCCTGTCATAATTGTGAAGGGTTTTGTTTGGCCTTAAGAAATTGTAAACCCTATTCTCTATTTGTGTTACAAACATGAGTGACCTAGAGCCTAGTGAGTCCAGTGTTAGACCTGAAAGGAAACCAAAACAAAAAAGGGTCAAAAGACCTAAAACTCGGCATGCTTCAGCTGAAGTCGAGCCCAAACCAGTAGTTGTGTCTAACCCTTTGCCTAGTACTCCTGCGGCTTCCACAAGGTCCAGAAGTGCAAAGAAGGAAACAAAAAAAATTATGCAAGAAACTTCTGGAGGTATTAGAGGGGGAGGGTTATGAATTGGTAAAAGGACCACAAGACAAGTTGTTGTTACCACTAGGTTGATTGATAATGCTGTTGAGATTGGTGAGAAACCCCAGCCCTAGAGTGGATGGAAATTGTTTAAGTATGCTTTTAATAGGTGAAATTCTAGTAAGTCTACATGCTTCTTGTGGGGATTGAACTTGGGAAGGTTAGTAGTTCCAAATTTTTTTGTGGAGGTTGATTTGATGATGGAACTAGCAAGGCACTATGACCCTACTGATAGGAAAATCAAGAGTAAGAATGGTGATATAATTCTGGAGATGGCTAAGGATAAAATTTTGGATGTGTTTGGGTTGAATCCCAATTACACTGCAAAGTTCAGGCATGCTAACTTGTATGTTGAGTATCAAGGGAGAAAATTTGCATATAGAGAAGCAATACTTGTGCGACATAGAAGGAACAGGAAAAAGTTCACTATTCAAGATGCTGAGGCTTTTAAGTGTGAAGAATTTGAAGATTATTTCAAGAACACTTATTATTTTCTGAACCAAGTGCTAGCTCAGGATTTTGAGGTTAGAATAGCCCCTGATTTGTTGGTGATGGTGGTAGATATACAAGAATATAATTGAAACACTAGTTTTGATTATGCTAACTTTGTTTCCCAACAAATGCATGAGGATTTTCTTAATTTGAAAAGGGAATCACCCCCTCTATCTTTCCCTCATTATTCCTTACTAATGCACATTCTCTTGTGGGAAGGAGATTGTGGATGGAAAAGGAAATTGAATTTGAGGATTATGAATAGTGAAAATGAGGCCATACTTGTGCAAATGTGGACATACATTTCGGATCAGTATTGCTCCAATTCTAACTACATTTTGTGTTCCAATGTTGTAAGACATGGTATCTTAGAGTCATTGGGTGTGGCACCTAGATTCAGACTTTCTCCAAAAATTAGAAATCTCATGCACCCAATGGATACACCAGGCTCTGCAACCACACATAATTAGGCTGACTAGTTTTTACATTTTGAATATACTTTGATTAGGGTTTATGGAGGTAAAGTGGTGACCCATTTTTTACCCTTGTATGTCTCAGACAGGTTGTCTTTCATGGAGCTCATGTGGAAAATGGAAGTCATGGATTTTGAAATGTTTAGAAAGGACAGAAAGGGCTCTGTGGTATACCCCCAATGTTCTTTTGCTTATTTTAAGGTCACTTCCCTTGAAGGATATGAGAAATTGGGCATTATGGTGAATAATCGCATAATGCCTATAGATGTGATTAGATTTTTTGATCCAGAAGGATTTGTGGAAAGAAAGAGAAGACAGAAGAACTTAGGCATCATACATCATGAATTTTTCTATAAAGATGATGTACTAAGGAACCTGACAAGTGATGAGGTTGTTATGGCTAGGAAAAGGGAATGGACAACTATGACAAACCTTGAGGAGAATATTATGAAAAAGAATTCCTTCTACATCAGTCCATACAATGAAATTGCAAACCCCTTGGAGAGGTCCTTTACTATGATAAGAAAACTATCAGTCTGGTGGATTTAAAGTAAAAATAAAGGAGGCTATAGATAGAGCCTAGGCCCTCTTAGAGCAACAAAGACAACAACAAGCTATGGATATCCTAGAAAGGCTTGAAGATGTTTAGGAGGTCAGGGAGGAACAAGTGGCAGAACATGTGCCAGGAAATGAAGAAATTGAGTAGAAATTTCCCCTTCCCCATATTGAAGAGACTCATAGTTCAAATGTTCCTCTTGACAGGATTGTCTAGTGGCATTATGACAAAGAAAATGATGATGATCCCAGAATTAGGGAATGTGATGAGTTCTTGGCTAATGATAAATTTGTGTAGACTAAAGAGTTTCAGGAGTTTATGATTCAAAAAAGGAGTAAGGAAATAAAAGAGAGATTAGAAGCAACTCGATTCAATGTTGAACCTTCTCATTAGGAGGAAGCTAAGAAAGTAGAGGAAGAGAAAATTAAGGCTGAAATTGAAGCCATTACTCCTACTGAAGCTCAAAGAATTCTTAAAAATGGTGGAATAATGCTATTACCAAGATGTACTATCATAGTTGTCATAGCCTATGATGCAATTAGAAGAGATCCTCAAGCTTTGATATCTAAAGATTAGGTTGAGAATAAAGTATTTAGTTCCAAGTATAGTCCAAATCTACATACCCTTGCAATTTGGTCTATGTCACCTAATACTAGCAAACATGAGGTTGCTAGGCCTATTGAAGATGTCATTGGTTCACTAGTGGTCAAAAGAGCTACTAACATAACTCTGATCCAAGCAGCTGAGTTAACTGTACATGTTGCAATGCTTAGTGTGGACACTGGACATATTTCTCAAAAGAAATATGAATCTTTGGTCAAGGAATATAATAAGGATTTGAATGAATTGAGTCAAATGAGAGATACCATTCAAGCTACTCAAAAGAAAATAAGTCATCCTTCTCCCTCTTCCTCATTTGATATGTCTACACAAGATAGGGAAACTTTGGCCCTCATAATTGATGATTTGAGAGGAAAGTTAACTGCTGAAGAGGAAAATGTCAAGCAGGCCAAATTAGAAATAGTCAGGGTGGCCAATGAAATTTTTAGAGATGTGCTTAAGCATAGAGTAACCAAGTTAGTCCATAGGGCTAATGAAGTATGGGCCATGTATAAAAACATTCATGAGGAAAATACAAAGTATCTGCAAGTACAGGAAGCCTTTAGGAATGAGTGGAATAATTGGATTGCTAGGGTAAGTGCTTTGAAAGAGATGATGCCAAAAATAAAGGAGGATCCTGAGGCACCCACAAATATTCTTGACATCTTGAAGACTATTGACTCAATAAATGAGGTAACCACTTTCCATGGAAAATTGGGAATACAGCCCCAAAGCAAGTTGAAAATATTCAAGGAAATGGAGAGCCGTGGCATGCCTCAAATATTGAATTTCAAAGGTGAATTACATCCGTTTGACACCTGGAAGGAAGATTTGGGAGGATTGCTTGAAGCTGCTATGATGCATTTGTTTGTCACTAATTACCTCTTGCTCAATTCAGACATTGATATGATGGTAGAGATTGAGTAAAAAATGGATATATTTGTTAAGGAAGGGTATGTGTGTAGGATCATCATGGAAAAAATAGGCCCTTAAGTGGCAAAAATATCAAAAAAATTAGAGTTAGGAAACTTGATGTAAAAATTTGAATAAGTTATCTATATTATTTCAAAAATATGTAAGAATAGAATCTATAGCAAATTGAATTTAGTTTCTAAACTACTAGGTTTGTTTTAAAAAATATATATCTATTTGGTGAAAATTTGAAATTTCAATACAGTAGTACTTAAATTTCAAGGAAAAAAATAACAAGTAGGTGTATGTTTGACCACCCTAACCACAATAAAATGATAATATTTTTTTATAATATTTTAGATATAAGTAGAGGACTCATGTCCCGATGTGATGCATTTTTTTTGTAATTTTTTTCCAAGTAAATAATTAATTATGAATTTTTTATTACAACTTTTAAAAAATATAAAAAAATCGTATGTTTGACCCCTTAATTTGGTCAAAACTTCATGAAATTCATTTTTTCTTTTTTAATCTTATAGTATGCAAATCATAGAATGTGACGCATGTTTTGGATTCAAAAAATTTGATACCATTTGAAAGCTATAGATTTTTTTCAATTAGCCTATCAATTAGGAATTTAGTCATAATTTGAATAGAAAATAAATAATAATTACTTATTAAATTCAAAGTAAAGCATAATTTATATTGGTAGAAAGCTGAGAATATCCTTTAAAAACCCTTTTCGTTTCATCAATTTTGGGTAAAAAAAATTCATCAGCCACATACCCATCATATTGCCACTTTTTGGCCCATCATTATCCTACACATACCCGGAAGCTAGAATTTTAATTGATGCAAGGTACTCCCAGTATACTACTAAGGTGTAGGATTTATTGAATGTTAAATGGCCCACTAAGGAGGAATACAATGTTTGGTTGGAAACGTATACAAAGTGAATAAGGAGAATAATGGTCAGGAGAAGAATAATACATAGCCTGAAAATAGTATAGATTAAGATTTTGATATGACATGGTTTTGTTGTTTTGATTTCCTTGTACAGTTGGCATTTGGAGCACATGGAGAATATCTTGTAACTGTTGTAAGAAAATAATGATCTCTTTTAAGGTGGGACCTATTTTCCATGAATATTTGAGGATATTTTTGCCTCATGTTTATTTCCTTCACCTGAAGACTCAAGCGTAACTAGGAAGGGAATATTGTTGCAAGTGGTCCTATGAGATCATGACATGTGTGCTATCTAATCTGAGGCTTGTTTTACTCCTTCATCTCTATAAGAAGGAATTCAGGACCAGATGTACAAGAGTTAGAAAATTTTGAGTTGATACTATTAGTGTTATTAAGAAAATATGAAGCAAGTTTTAGGGTCTTTGTTTTAAGTTCATCTTGGAGTTCATACTTATGCATGTAAGACTGATAATTGTATAGCATTTTATAATACATATTAATATTGGTTTCATGGTTATTCTCTCTCCAAGTTGTATGTGTGTTATGAGTTATGATTGAAAGTAGTCAAGGATTTCTTTCATTTGTCTCTGTCATTATCTGATGGATGTTCAGTTTCATGTTTTCCTATCAATTCAATGAATTGATGTAAATGCTTATATGAGAGTGATAACTTATAATTACTATGTGCTAGTATATTTGTAAAAATTGATAATCCTGAAGTCACAGATAAATATTGTAATGCAATATTTTTTAGGATTATATGTGTTATAATTTGAATTGTTATCAGTTTATGTCAAAGGATATTGATTTCGTTCTCTGGATAAAGACACTGGTTCATGCAGGATATTAGTGTTACATTTACAGTATTGATTCATTACTTACTCAATCTGTTAACCATAAAATTTCAAAAGGAACACTGTTGTTATTCATTCTTTCAAGTGTCTTTTCTCTCATAATCAATTCATATAACATTAGCATAATAAGCTACCAACTTATTTAATGTTACTATTAAGTGGTATCATGAGAGATATATGTTATTAAAAATGTATTTGGTTGCAATTGTAAGAGGTTTTTAGGTATACATTGTGGGATCACCCTCCCAAGTTTCACAAAGCCCAAAGAGTAGGAATAGAAGTTTAGCAGCCTCTATTCATTCGTTGCCCAATCCCTTTAGTATTACTAATAATTGGAAATGAAAAAATCCATAGGTATGTCTAGAGATCAGTTTGGTTCTTAAAAAAATAACCAACAGATTGGCAACTCTGTTGGGGACTAGCTAAGTCCAAAAGTCTCTAAGTTCAGATCAGGTATAGTTAGAGTCAGTTGTTCGTTGTGAATATTCCTTGTTGTTTAAGGAATAATTAGTTTTAAGTTTATTGCATTAGTCCCATCATACTAGGTCTTATGCGTTAGCTATTATTTCATTCTACCACTATCTGTAAGGTAATATTTAAAATATTTTCTGGAATAACAAGTACAAAATCAAAGTGCAATCACTTTTTGTTTCTCAATATCCTAGGTGGCAACTCTGAGTTCTCTAGTACCAGTGTGAAGATTAACTCTCCAGAAGAAAACAACAAAAAGTATTTTACAGTATTTGACATTATGAGGAGACCAGGAGCTATGCAAAGAAGCATCCTAAGTAGAAGGCAGAATCTGAACCTACAAAGGAAAATCAACTTGAATGGATCAAGAAACATTCTGAATCAAGTAAGTTTGTTGATTCCCATTCTGATGTATCTCCTACTTTTCATGTTGATATAAGTAGTGCAAGTGTCCATGAAGAAGGACATAATGTTCAAGAGTCTAACATAGGTTAGGGAAGTTTTCTAGTGGAAATTTTTGATAATGAGTTAAATATCTCAAGAGAGGAGGATAGGTGGGAGTTTTGGGGGAACAATAAGAAGTTCTCTAAGTCCTCAACCTCGGGAATTGGGTCCATTTTCAATGGAAAGAATTTTAAGCCACAAGGTAAATCCCTTGATGAACTAGTCCATTTTTCTCTTGAGGAAGATCTGGCTGACCAACCTTACTTTACCCCTGCCCCAAGTGAACATGGAGATATTCTAGAAAATGAGGAAGATATAGATAATGACATGAAATCCATTGAAGAAGAGTTAAGATTCCAGAAACAAGAAGAAAGAAGAAAGAAAGATTTGAAGGAAAAGGAAGATAGGATTAGAGCTAAGCAACTCAAGAGAGATGCTAGAAGAAGAAATTTGGAGAAAACGGGAGAGGAGGCCACAAGGCATAGAACCTCTAAGGAAAATCTTTCTAAAATGATTGATGATATTCCTAGAGTAACAGTCACAATGGGAGCTTCAGCTACTGATACTTATACTATATCTATCTCAACCAATAAAGCCTCAGATCCTCCTGTTATTACTAAGAAAAAATAATTTGTAGATCATGGGAAGAGACCTCTTGACCCACCCAAGAAAAATACATTCAAAACCAATGATAAAACCAATACTTCATTTACTGAAATCCCCACAAATAAAGCCAAAATTGATCCAACCCCATCTGACATACCTCCAAATCCTGAGATACTAAGGTTGCAGTTGGAAGGTGAAAAGCTAAGAGAAGATTTGAAAAGAGCTGAAATGATAACCTCTAATGATGAAGTGGCTAGAAAGATCGCATTCCTTCAAATGTCCACTCATATACCAGAAGCCTTGAGTTCTAGACATATTGATAGTGAGTTGCAAAAAAGGAAATATGATGGACATACCCCTGGGAGAAGTGGTCGTGGAGGAGGAAATAATAATGATAAGTCTTACTTCGAATATGATGAAGGAGGAAAGAAAGAAGGAGGTGATGGTGAAAGTGGTAAGGAAAGGGATGGTAGCCACTCTGATAGCAGGAAAGATGATGAACGCAAAGATGATCATAGGGATAGGCATACTAGGAGACCACTCCAAGTAGATAGATACCAACAGTTGTGTTTCACTGGAATACCTAGCTATCCCAACCCATTTCCTAAAGATTTTAGGCTTGCTCTAGTCAAGTTCTCTCGAAATAATGCTCTGAGTGGCGAAGACCACCTCAAAGCATTCACTAACATTATGGATGACTTTGAGGTAGAAGCAGAAGATGTCATGATAAAATTATCCATGCAGTCTCTTGTTGAGGATGCAAGAGAATGGTACAGAAGTTTACCTGCTGAGAGCATTAGCTCTTGGGAAGAGTTCACAAGGGTTTTTAGAGAACAATATGGTGATAAGACTGATTCAAGTTTTCTTTTCAATTAATTCAATAATATTGTGAAAGGGTCCAATGAATCTGTTGTTGAGTTTAATACAAGGTTCCAAAAGGCTAGAAAAAGGTTGCCTCCTCATTTACACTTAAATGATCATGTATGATTGGTAAATTATTGCAATGCTTTGATGCAAAGATGAGTTATCGTCTGCTAGATAAGCATCCTCAATCTTAAAGAGAATCTTTTAAGATAGCAGAACATATTGAAAAACATTAACAAAACAACTGGTAAAGTTGGTAGACGAGATGATCTAAGAATTTTCAAAGCTTCAAAAAGGGAAGAAAAGAATTCAAGCACTAAAGGGGGAACAATTGAAGACAAGCTTGAAAGCTTCATGAAAACTATCAATGATAAAATTGAAAGGAAAGAGAAGGCCCAACCAAGAAATTACCAAAGGAATGAGAGACCTCCTAGGTTGCAAGACCACCCATACAATACCAATTGGTATAATGGGAAGCCTATCTCAAATAATCAGAGAAATGATCAAAACAAAGTTCCTCCAGACCCTTTGCAAAAGAATTCAGGAAATTTTGTTGAAGATACTCCTTGGTGTATGACTTTCCAAATGCCACATTCCTCATAGCAGTGTGCAATAGCATAGATGGTGGAGGTAGCAGATAACATGCCTGAGGAGTGTGATCAGCAAGATCAAGAGGAGGGAGATGTGCTTATGATTATGGGTGATTCTTATATTGCCAATAGTGAATTTTCTTCTAATGAATATTCTTGTGAAGTAGATGTTGACAATCAAAGGAAAATTGCTAACACATATCATCAGCAGGTTCTTTCTTATGAGGATGACACTAGTAATGATGAGGCTTACAATTTGGAGGCTATTGAAGATGGTGTCTCATTAAGAAAACCTTCTGCAGAAGAGATTGCAAAGTATACAACAGTCTTAGCTACTCAAGCTAGAGGTTCTTATCATTTAAGAAATAGAACTATTGGAGGTGAACAAGTTGATCTTGTCGGTCTGTTCATCAAAGAAAAAAATGCTAAGGGAAAGGAACACATGAACCTAATAAAAAAATAGAATTTTTCAAAGATAAAGAAGACAAGGGAGATAAAATTTGGGCCAAGAGAAAGGGCAAGTTAAAAGCTACTCTTGGACACAAATTTTCTGCTGAAAAATCAAAGACACAAAAGCAAGTTCCTGAAGCCATTAAGAAGGATACTAAACACAAGGTTGAGGCAACTAGAAATCAACAAAGGAAAATAGCCATGAACAAGGTATTCCTTCAACTGAGTTTCTCAAGTATACTCTTGTTGACATGTTTCAGTTACTTAGCCAAGCTAAAGTGTTTGTACCTTTTCTTGAAATGATGAGGATAGAGGAACATAAACAAAAGGAAGTGGCCCTTATCACCGACACTACTATAACCATTAATGATGTATTATAACCCACTTCTTCAAAAATAAGTGATAAGGATAAAAGTGGTAAGGGATTTGAAGGAGTAATTGCTGAGATTCCCCACATTTTTCTTGGAAATTTTATGAACACTTGTCCAGATAAGATAGATCCATTTTTTCTTACCTTGATAGTTGGGGGGAATTTCATAAAGAATTGTATTATTGACTCTGGTGCATCAAACAACATCATGCCAGTTAAAATCATGGATTCATTAGGGTTAAAAGTTGATAGCACTCATGGTAAGTGTTATGCCATCGATGTCAGAGAAGTCCTTGTGGTAGGTGTGATAAATGAGCTTCCATATAGGTTAGCAGCTTTCCCTGAGAAGGAGTTTAAAATGAGTGTGGTTGTAGTTGATATCCCACCTAATTATGGAATGTTATTATCACAAAAATGGAGTGCATCTATGGGAGGCAGTATGTAGTGTGATATTTCGTATGCCACATTTTCTATCGATGGAAAGAATATCCAAGTAATGAGGGAATCTAGGGTCCCACATACGTTGGAACATGTCCCTGAAGATGACACAATTCTTTTCATAGATACTGACATTGGTGGGTTCAAGGTAGATGAAGTACCAAAAGAGATTGAAAGATGCCCTACACCTATAGAAAATGAATTTTCAAGAATATCTAATAAAGGACTTTGGAAGATGTACTTTGATGGTGCGAGCTCTAAAGACGGATCGGGTGCAGGGATTTTACTAGTATCACCAACTGGAAGTACTTATAAGTTCTCTTTTACACTATCTTTTTTCTGTACAAATAATGTAGCAAAATATGAAGCCTTGTTATTGGGATTGAGACTTGTTAAAAAACATGGAATCAGAAAACTAATGGTAGTTGGTGATTTTGAGCTAGTAATATCCCAAGTAAGGGCTAAATATGCTTGCAAAAATAACAGACTAAGGCAATATCGGAATGTTGTTTGGGACTCCATTGAATAGTTTGATGCTTTTGGAATAGACGGGATGGAGAGAGGACATAATAGAGTTGTTGATCTACTAGATAATATTGCATTAAGACCTAATGATATAACTTTCATAGGAATTTCAAAGGTTGAGATAAAAAATAAGGCCCTCTATCCCTGACAATGTATACAATTGGAAAATTTTTAAGGATGATGAGGATATCCTTAGATTCTTAAAATGTGCTGATAAATATGAAGGCCAGGAGATTGATTTTAGTGGATTTGTAGAAAATACTAATGGACAAGACACAATTTTTGGAAAAGAGGTCATCCAATTGAAGACAAACAAAATCCCCAAAGGCCTTGTAGCTCTTGAAAGGGTTTTTGATAATCAAGAAACCAGTAAGGCCAAAGCGACTGCTGCCCACCCAGAAGACCTAGAAGAAGTGAACTTGGGAACTAAAAATTCCCCAAAGAAGGTTTATATAGGAAAAAGGATGAAACCAAAGGTGAAGGCAATGCTAATTTCCTTACTAAGAAAATATAGGCATGTCTTTGCTTGGTCGAAAGATGACTTGAAAGCTTACAAGGAGGAGTTGTTTCAACATGAAATCCCTTTGAAAGAGGATTCAAAACCCTTCAGATAGAAGCAAAGACCAATTAATCCTACATTGGCTCCCAAGATGCAAGAGGAGTTGATAAAGTTAAGGGAGGTTGGTATTATAAAACCCATTAGGCATTCTTCATGGGTATCCAATTTAGTACCAGTGAGAAAAAAGAATGGGGATATAAGACTATGTTGATTTCAGGAACTTGAATGTATCCTCATTAAAGGACAATTATCCCTTATCGAACATGGAGGCCATGTTACAAAAAGTAACTGGTTGTGAGCTGTTGTCAATTATGGACAGTTTCTCAGGGTATAATCAAGTAAAAGTGAAGGAGTATGAGCAGTACAAGACTGCATTTACTAATCCTTGGGGTACCTATGTGTATGTAAGAATTCCTTTTGGATTAACAAACGTCGGTGCTACTTTTCAGAGGGCTATGGATGTAGCTTTCTTAGATTTTATTGATCTATTTATGGTTGTATATCAAGATGACTTGACCACGTATATGTTGTGTCACTACTATCTTCTTGTCTCATTATTCTACAATCTTCTATCTCTTTCTACAATTGGTAGAATTGATCTAAAAAGATTAATCATACACAAATAATTGTAACAAAGAACACTTAATTAAATATATGGATTTTTACAAGTTCAAAGCTACAATTTCTCCTTCAATTTTCAACATTTTGTATCAGAGCTAACGGTTGGGTAGAGTTTGGGACACCTTTCTCTTAAAAGTTTGAAGTTTTTTTGGCTGTAGTGGGAGCTTTTACTATTATGTTATTATAGATTTGTAAAAGAACTGTGTTTTATCTTCTTGGTTTAGAGATTATGGTTTTCTTGACCTTTTGTGACCTATGTTGTTAACATTAGTTTCTTTGATTATGTTGATGCCATGGATGATCTTCATTTAGGAGATGGTTATCATCATATCATGGATTGCTTGGTTACATGTTTCAATGGGAGCTTTTGACAGTGATGGTTTGATGTTTATCTTGTTGCCATGTATAGCTCGGTATCACAGTTCAATGGGAGCTTTGGTAGGATATGGTTATCTTCATGTGATTTGAAGAGGTTTTAACATCTTGTTTCATGGAGGACCCTTAGAGTCTTTGGTAAATGTGTTATTGTTCTTCCTTTGGAGAGGATGTAGTTCTTTTTGGTTTTGAGTATTAATCATTTTCTTGGAGCTTCATGATTATGCAGGTTGCATTTGAAGTTGGTATGGATTGATTGGTGGGTGCTCATGGATACTAGAGATACTTGGGTTAGGCTAGATATCTCTTATGTTAAGAGATATGTGTTGGAATGGTTACTTGTTATAAAAAAAAAATCAACAAGAAAGACTGAGAAGCCTACACCTGGAAATGAATGTGAGTCCATCATATACCTAATGAGAAAGTTGTCTTTATTGAAAGCCTATATTGCTTGGTGTTGTATGTACATGACAATATTGTATCCCCCTCCTAGTCTACTCGGTAGGTAAATGATCTAAGAGGTGTTTCCCACTTGATTATTAGATGCATTATTTATATGTATCTTATCTTCTCTTATGCATTAGTCTTGAAAATTGAGTTCTGAGGGATTGTTGAGAAGTAGATGCATGATTTTATGTATTTCCATTGTTCTCCTTACAATCTTGAACTTGAGTTAGTTCTGAGGATTTGGGTAGGAGAGGTACAATAGATAGTTAGTGACTTTGGGCATATTCCCTTTTGTTGATGGAATGTTTGGCTAAGTTTGATCTACTTTCTATGAGAGGTTTACATCTAAGTTCTTCCATGTTTCATTATAAGTTTAATGGTTAGATGTTGATATCCTTTCAGTTTGGGAGTGTTGAAGGAGATCTTACTTTACATAGTTTGGCACATGTTAGTGTGGTATAAGAACATGGATTGATTTACAAGTTCTATCTTTGTGGGAATAATTTTCTTCTTCTTGAAGGTTCTTATGTTATGAGAGATGTATTTTTCATATCATTGTATGCTTCTTTGACACTATGATAGAGGTATTAGCCACATCCTCTATGTGAAGTGATATAGGAGGACTTGTTAATGTTGTGATCATTTTTTCATATTTGACATTACCTGTGTAGTGGGAGTTCTAGAAGGTATATGTGTTATGTATAAGAAGGGAACCTCTCTTGGACTGGTTACACTTCACTACAGTGAGTTACTTCAGAGGTTTTTTATTGCATGTCTATGTGTGTTATTACCTTGGAGTCTTGTTTTGCAGGATGGTGGATATGCAGGGACTTGTTTGTAGATTGGTATCATGATGTCATGGAGAGCTTGGATACATACATTTGGTGTGAGCTTATGATAGTGATGTGGTTTTGGTTTTGTGCATCATGATTGCATGGGTTTGTTAGTATCATGGTTCAATGGGAGAATTTGGAAATGATGTGGATCCATTGTTGATTTTGGATGGTTGTCTTATAGACAAGTTCTCTTGGTGCAGGAAGGCCATTGGCCTTGAGTCCTATACTTGATTTATAATAATGATTCCTTGTTTAGAATAATTGCAATGTATAATGTCAAGTGGAAGAATGTTGGGAATAAAATGCCATTTAATTGCAATCCTAAACATATTTCATGTATCTCCTAAGTCCTTGGAAAGTGTTACCCAACACTAGGATTATAAAGAGATTAAAATTGAATAAAATGAACATGTAAATTGACATTTCTAATTATTTCTAAATGATAGGAACATGTGGGGGCATCCAAGAAGAGCTCCTACAAGATAGGAGCACATGGGGCACCCACGTGGAAGGTGGAACTTACCTTGCTTAAGTTAACTGTTTAGAGGATTGATAACACTTCAATAATGCATGTAAAGATCCTAAAAGTTAGGGATTGATATTTACATGAGTGAAGTTCAGTTCAATTCAATTCAGTTCAGCTCAGTTCAGCTCAATTTAGCTCAGTTCAGCTCAGTCGAGTTTTGTTATGGTTCAAATATCTTCAGTTACATGTAGTTAGTTTGAGTTGAATGCTAGTTGACTTCAGTTGACTTGAGTTGCATGACTAGTTAATGACTTCAATTTCATGACAGATAATAGGTGGATACTTTCAGTTAAGTGGGGATGATCAATCATGCATAATGTTTGCATGAATTGGTGGATAGATATGTTTCAGTTAACTAAGATTGACTTGGACCCACCTTGGGCGCACAAGTTGGCATATTTGAGTTAACACCTTTTACATGAGAAGATATTTACAAGGCTCAGTTAACTGGGCCCATTATTGGGTGCCAAATTTGAGGTGAAGTTTGTGAGATATTTTCTTGACCAAAGTTCAGTTAAGTGTTCAATTTGGGGCGCCTAAATTGAGGAAGACTTTGGTTTGAACTCATATTACACATTGGAACTCTACTTGCACAATCTAGGAATGGTTTTTTTAGAGGATATTTATTCTCTTGTATTTGATAACTCTTATGAACTTTTACATGCTCATTAATTGTCTATTTATTGCAGCAATTGCATCAGAGTTTGTATGCAAGGCAGCAGGTTTGCAGGTTGAGCTTGTGCATTTGTGGGGGTTTGAAGCATGGCATGGGATGTGTGGATTCATGCTTGGTCACATGGAATGCATGGATAGCTTGTGATGTAAAAGGTATATGAGATTTTTGTGCAGGTTGTGAAGAAGGATTATTGAATGCAAGGGAGCATATCAATCAAGGATTGATACAATGTTATTGTAATCTTGTTTTAAGGTTAAATAATACAAGCATTATTGATTCTGGTGGTGGATTTTTTTCCCGAAAGGGTTTCTCCAAGTATATGTTGTATCAATTCTATCTTCTTGTCTCATTCTTCTACAATCTTCTATCTCTTTCTACAATTGGTAAAGTTGATCTAAACAGATTAATCATACACAAAAAATTGTAAGAAAGAACACTTAATTAAATCTACAGCTACAATTTCAACTTCAATTTTCAACAGTCGTAATCACCTTTACTATGATAATATCATGCAATATTATAATATGAATGATATTTCATGAGAGGGTGGTCAGTTGAAACAAGAGTTATCTCAGTCAACTATTCCACAATAAAATGTTTCCCTATGAAGAGAAAATGGTTTGCTAAATGATTCAATGCCACTGCACAGTACGGGTATAATTGAAAGGATTTATGCATCTTTTCCATTCCTTCATGAACATTACCTTTTTCACTAACTATGAGAATCCTACAATTAAAAAGTGCACAAAACTAACCACAAAGTTTTTTCCCCATTTCAAACAACAAAATTGCCAAAATAATGCGTTTTAAACCTGTAAAAAAATGCAAATAAAATCACACTAATTTTCGTGCCAAAAAAAAACCATGATACCATAGCTTGTTGCTTACTATTATGTTTTGATATATTTTTTCCAAGCATCCATATCTCTTTTTTAAATCACCTATTTTAGGCTTTTAGCCATAGCAGGAAGGTAGCGAACTATTTGATAAAATGCTTTGGTAGACATGTATGAAAAATGTGGTAGCATAGAACTTTGGAAAAAAATGCCTCAAATAAATGTGGCCTAATGGTGATGGAATGGCATGAAGAATTCCATGACAAGTGAATTTTTATGGATTGTCATGGCATTCCATCACCATGAGACCACATTTCTGTGAGGCATTTTTAAAACCAGTTCACTACCTTGTCTATGCTATTACTTACTATTATGTTTTGATATATTTTCTCCAAGCATCCTTAGCTTGTTCAAAAGCACTTATTTTAGGTTTTTAGCCATATCAACAAGGTAGTGAGCTGTTTGATAAAATGCTTTGGAAGACATGTATGAAAAATGTGGTAGCATAGACAAGGCAATGAACTTTGGAAAAAATGCCTCAAAGAAATGTGGTCTCATGGTGATGGAATGCCATGACGAATTCCATGAAAAGAAAATTGTTATGAATTGTCATGGAATTCCATTACCATGAGACCACATTTCTTTAAGTAATTTTTTCAACCAGCTCACTACCTTGTCTATGCTATTGCTTACTATTATTCTTTGATAGATTTTTTGCAAGCATCCTTAGCTTGTTCAAAAGTACTTGTTTTATGCTTTTAGCAATAGTAACAAGGCAATGGACTTTTTGATAAAATGCTTTGGTATACATGTATGAAAAATGTGGTAGCATAGACAAGGCAGTGAACATTTTGAAAAAATGCCTCAAATAAATGTGGTCTCATGGAATGCCATGACAAGCAAATGCAATTGGAAGCTACTCCTAGTTATTAGTTATGCAATGTCAAGTAATTGCATAACTTCTTAGGTTTACTTTGTAAAAACTATATTGTAATTGAAATTTTGTCATCTATCAACATCTAGTTATTAGTTATGCAATGTGAAGTAATGCTTTGAGTTTGAAATATGTGTAATGCAATGTAATCAGCAATTTGAATATAAACTACAAAAATATATTTTTTAAAATTCATTAGTTAAACTCTCTATTTTATTTTCTCTCTATAACTCTATTGCTATGGAAATGCCTTTCAATTAAAAAAATTAGTTTTTGTCTCTTAGTCTATAATTTTTTTTTGCTGTGTAGAAAATTACAGATGGATCAACATCAAAGGTTGAAATACCATGCATTTGATGAGATAATAGCTGATGAGAGTGACATGGACAAATATCCATGTCCATGTAATGACTGTCTTGGTGGAAAGGTGAAAAAAAGAAGTCATATTTATTGACATATGATAAGATATGGGAATAGCAGTATAAGCCCTTGGAATTTCAATTATTATGAAGATATGATAGAATGGTAGAGTGTGAGAGATGAAGAGGCAACAAACATAGATTAAAAGTTGTGCCAAACATAGATGAAGTGGAACCAAACATAGATGAAGAGGCAACAATGTTAGAAAAAGGGTTTGAAGTTGATAAAATGTTGAATGAGGGTCTAAACAATGATTGGGCCAAGTTGATGGAGGATGCTTCAAAGCCTTTGTATGCTAATTTTAGGTTAATTCATTTGACAAAAATCCTTCAAATTCTTAACTTGCAAGTGTTGTTTGGTTGGACAAATGAGAGTGTAGATCAGTTATTGGAATTATTAAGTTCGTTGTTACAACCTGACTCCACATTGCCAACAAAACGAAGTCAATGTAGAAAGGAAATCACTAAGCTAGGCCTAGGGTATGAAAACATCCAGACATGTGTGAATGGTTGTGTATTATTTTAGAAGAATCTTGCAAGTGAGAGTGAATGTATGAAATGTCATGAAGCGAGGTATAGAGAAGGGTTGAAATCAACTATGGTTCATAGAAATGTTCTTCGCCACTTTTTGTTAATCCCATGATTACTTTGAATGTATAGGTGCAAAGACATTGTTGAAATTATGCAATAGCATGCCCAAAATAAGAGCACTGATGGAAAACAATGACATGTGCCTAATTGTAAGATTTGGATGGAATTTGATAATAGATGGCCTATTTTTTCTCAAGATCCTCATACTATAAGGTTGTGTTTGGCTCTAGATGGGGTGAACCCATTCTCAAATCAAAGTACTAAATGGTCAACTTGGCCAATGTTTTTAATAAATTATAACTTCCCGCCATGGTTAGCAACTAAACCATTTTTCAAAATGCTATCATTGATTATATGAGGAAAGAAAAGTGTGACTTTAGATACAATTGATGCTTATCTAGAGCCATTATATCATGAGCTAATGGAATTTTGGAATGGAATTGAAGAAATTCAATATTCATTCAATCAAATTCACTTGAGGAGCTTCCATATTGTTTACTATTCATGATCTTCCTGCATATGGCACATTATCTAGTCTCAATCTTCATGGATACCATGGATGTTCTACTTGCAAATTTAAGAATTTTGTAAGGCACTCAAAAATTTTGTGTAAGTTTATTTATTATGGACATTGTGCTTACCTTAAAATGGATCATCCATATCGTCAACAAAAAACATGGTTCAATGATCAAGAAGAGAATCGTGAAGCACCATTGCTAATAACAGGTGATTACAATGTTGAGAATGGACAAAAAAGAATGTCATTTTTCAAAAATGATGGGATTGTTGGTAGTAGATATGATCCATGTAATGAAAGTTGTGTAAAAAGGTTGTGCATATTCTATAAGTTGTCATACTTTAAGGATATAGCCATTAGGCATACTAAGAAAAATATAGCCTATGCTATTATAGAAACTCTTTTTGGTGCTTTCGATACTATTTCATCATGTCAAGACTTTCAACAATTAAATATTCATCACAATATTTGGGTTGAAAAATATGATGATGAAAAATATAGAAAACCCAGTGCTCCTTATGTTTGGACAAAGGAACAATGTGCACAATTCTTACATTTGATGTCTCAGACTCGCTTTCGCACTAGATATGTAAGTAGTAGTATTAGAAGCCAAAATAACATTAGTGGCTTAAGAGGCCTCAAGACCCATTACTATCATGTCATAATGGAGAATATTTTACCTATTGTGGTAAACATATTAAGTTTGGCAAAGGGGCCAAGATTGGCAGTTATAAGGTTGGCCCTAATATTAAAGAGAATGAGTTTACATGTATTAGATCCTTCGAACTTTGATAGTTTGAGGGAGGAGGTTGTTGAATTCCTTTATCTATTGGAATGGTAATTTCCACCAACAATCTTTAACATTTCTATGTATCTTTGGATACATCTACAATATGAGCTAAAGCATTGTGGCCTGGTAAGAATAAGATGGATGTATCCTATAGAACGATATATGAAGGTTTTGAAAAAAAAAAATTGTACTAGGGAAAAACCAGAAGGCAACATGTCTAAGGGATATTCAATGCAAGAGGTTGTGGTATTTTGCACAAAATATATGAAGGATTTTAAAAATGTCAATCAACGTGTATGGGACGATGACGAAGAAGACACATTTGCAAGTGAAGTATTAGAAGGAAATGGATGTTGCTTCAAGCTATCACATCAACAAAGAAGTGTGATACATGCCTATATTCTTCAAAAAACATCTTAGTTAGATAAGTGGTGCAGGTAAAAAAAATTTAAACAATAATTTATTTACTCAATTGAATTAAAAAATTTATATTATTAATCTTACTATGTGTACGTTAATATTCTCTATAGAAATATGAAGAATACAATCAAAGCTTGGATGCAACATCGACCTCAAAGGCGCAGATGTCATGCTAATTTGATTCAAGGTGATTTTTTTCCAAATTTTGAAGAATGGATTGCTAATGCAATCAATGATGCAAAAGAAAAAGGTTAAGATATAACAGCGGAGGAAAATGAGCTTTCACAATCTCCACATTTATGGGCTACGTGGTTCAGTGGAATGTGGACCTATGGTAGTCATTTAAGAGTGGAAGAAAAAGAAAAAGGAAAGATAAACTATGATTGTGTTGTTATAGCTGAATTTCTTCATGAAACTGAGAAGAAACTTTATGTTGCATTCATCAAAAAAATTATTCTAGTGGACTATGGTGAAAATAGTCCTATAATATTAAAATGTAAGTGGATCTAACCATCTGCAGTGCAATTTGATGAGTATGGATTTGTACGTGCAAATAGAAGACAATTTTTATCAAAGACGGATGAGCCATATGTTTCCCCTCTTCAAATTAAGCAATCATTTCTAATTGATGATGTAAGAAGCCCAAGATGGTCATATGCCATTCAAACAAAGTCTCGTTCAAAATGAAAAATACATGGAAGTTGTTGATATAATTCCTGATGGGAAATATGTTAATTTACAAGAAACATTCAAAGAAGTGGATGAAGATGATGATGGAGTGTTTGAAGAAGAAATTTTGATTACCAATGAAGAGATTGAGACAGATAATGCATTGCATGTCATAGATGATGATGAGGAAGAAAATCAAGCAGATGCAGACATGAATGATTAGGATTCTGATCTTGCTAGAAATGCAGATGATTATGATGATGTTTCACCACCTTAAGAGGTTATCTTGTCACCTAAACTTTGGTTATATGTATGGTGTAATTTATTATTGAATGTAATAAAGATATGAGAATAGGTATGATTATTCATTGTTGTTTTACTGATACATTTCTAAATGTAATCATCATTATTCTGTTGGTACATTGTATACAAAACCTGAGATATTCATTGCTAATTTGAAGTGCATTTAAACTTAGGTTCAAACATTCTTCTTAGTTTTCTTACTTTGGTTGAAAATTTGAAATTAATCTTGTTTATTTAGAATATAATTTCTTGTATGTCCTTGTTACCATATTTTCACCTATAGCTCAATCAGGTAGAGCTTGTTGATTTTAAACTGATAAAAAGGTACATTTTAAATCTTGCCTTCATTACATTCAATTGCTTAAATGAACTAATCCAAAAAGATTACATTTTTACAAATTACTACATCCATAAGTGTGCATATAACAGAAGAAGGATTTATACAAATATTTTCTGAACAGAGTAGTAATCTTTATTGAATGTAAAATTGTACATTATCTCACACAAGTCGTGAGATTAACTTTACTTATTCAATGAAAATAAAGAAAAGAATATACATAAATAAGTGAATAAAAGTAATGTGCATGTAAAGAGGAAGACCAGTCATTGCCTGAGAATGACTAGTTCTTGTTGTGTCATCTTGTCCTACTATTGCTCCATGTTGCTTGTGTCCCCCTCACTCCATATCGCTCCTAGTTCCTGCCTCAAACAAAAGCAATGGTGTTAGAGCAATGCTATAAGCAATGAAAAGTATCAAACCATACATGAAAAAATACCTATCCATATATAAACTAATCTTCAAAATGCATTAAATAAACATGCATACTTTAGGTGTCTTGGAGAACTATCAGAGTTATCAAATACACCTAAAATATGCATTTATTTCACTAACATGTTTGCTTCATTTGTAGATATAGGTGTAATTGTGTTTCTAATCTAATCTATCAAATATTATCACGTGGGTTAAATGTGGCTCCCACAAGGTTGAGCCCAATTTGTTTTGTTGTGTTTAAGATACATGACATTTGAAAGACAATTCATTAGATATTTCATCATTTTTTATTTATACATAACAAGTGTAGATCATTTATGGCAGTGAATTATTTGTCACTATCATAAGTGGCAAGTACTTGTTATGGAAAAATCATAAAGAAATGAAACAATTTTTTTGTGACTAGATAGTTTACAGATGCATTAGTGTGCTAATCTATGATAATCCCAGATCATGCAAGCAATAAGAGTGATATTTAGAAAAAAAGAATCTGAAAGTTTAAAGTATTCACCATTAGAGATGAAAAGAGAATGTCACATATAACCAAAATCCAAAGGATGGTATTCTCCTTTGAAGTTCCTAAGAGGCAATGGGAATAATGGATCAAGTGTTATTCATTTACAGATCATTCATGTCAAGCATATTCATGAACGGTATACGTATAGAAGGCTCAAATAGCTGCACAACATAGATCTTCATCATTCAGAACATGATATCATAATAGTGAGAAAAGCTTATACATGAAGTTCAACTAAAGGGCTGGGAAATTTAAAGAGTGAAAATATACCATCAAGAGTTGACAATAATAGCTATAAGGATTTCAAATGACAGTGGATCCTTCACAGATGATAACATATTCAATATCCATAAAGGAGACCAGGTGTTACCCTACAGTGCCATTAAGAAGGTAATTCATTGTAACACAAATGGTGGTAGGTCTAATGAAAAATGCATAGCCCACATATTAGGCAATGATCATGATCAAGAAAGCTTAAATAAGACATTAGAGAGGGAGGAATAATTGCAAAGCATTAGCCGTAGGTTTCAATATCATATGAATCACTCATAACACCTGTATAAGCAAGTCAAAGGTAGCAATAATATGGAAAACATCAAACATAAGATGAAAGTAAGTGAAGCTCATTGTTTACAAATACAGGAAGATGAATTCTGAGAAGGTAAGAATCAAACAGTTGATTAAAAGAGACCATAGCGGCCTATTTTGCAAACCCTCAACATTCAAATGAATTTTGTGATACAAGCTATGAAAAAGTAAAGGATCTGTGAGATAGATGAAGGTTGTGCCTTTATAAAAGAGAGGAAAAGGGATACATGTCAAACATACAAAGATCAAAGTGGAGTTTTATCTCATTTTAACCTTCTCAGTCATTTTGGTGGAGCTAGATTTGGGGACTTCTTGTTGCATCTGACCCATCAGGTTTCTAGAACCTTTTTTGATGGAGCTTGGCTACTTAGTCATTTTGGTAAATATTTTTTGAGTTAGTTCAGATTATGTATTTTTCTACCTTGTGACTTTTATAGTCCTTTGGAGATTATAGCATGCTTTGTAACTTGTTTTAGAGTATGATATATAGAATATACCTTGGGTACCATTGATAATCTTATTTTTCCTTCTTTTTCTTGCAAGTATTGTGTATTATTAGGTGATTGATCAAGATACTTGTGAAATATTTCTATTTCCCTGTAACTTTGTCTCATGTATCATGCCTTTTCTACAAATGTAGGGTTGTGCAAGTTATAAATTGTGTTTTAAAATTTCATATGAACTTTTTGATTTGTGAAGGTTTCCTTTCCTTCTTGAAAGTGTATGCAAGTCAAACCTTTTGATAAAATATTCATGCATAAACTTATAGTAACATGTTGTGTAGTTCAATATCTATCATCAATGTTCAAGTGTATTCCAATCTGAATATTTCATAGCTCTTGTTAGTTTGGTGTATCACCCAATATTTTCATTTTTAGTATTTCATTTTTCAGCAATCCTTCTTCCCTTTTCCTTTCAAAAAAAAATTAGTTTAGGTGATATTACCATCTAGGAAGCTGGCCTATCTAGAGATTCACTTCAATCATTAGGTTCCCCACAACCTAGAAGTGCTTCCATGTTTCTCTAGCTAACTGAGTTTTACAACTCAATTCGAGTGAAAGCTTAGGAGATAAAAATTTTCACACACCTGGTGGGACACGTTCATCAATGCATTTTGATAGTTTGATGTGCAACTAGTAATTTTTAGGCCTTTTTAGAGGTTATTCAAGCATAGAAACTCCATGGGGAAAAGGACGGCATAATCATTGTTGTTATAGCTTATGAGAAAAATTCAGACAAGGAGCTCAAAGGATTTTGAGTATTTGTAGTTGTCACCACCTAGAAGACAAGGTAGGACAGCAAGGAGAACCCCTCCATTGAAGAGAGTTCAATTCACACCACCTGGTGTTAGGAAAGAATTTTTCTTTTCACCACCAAGGAGGAGAGGTAGACCATCTAAGAGGTAGAGTGAGACTTGTTTTGCATCACCAAGCTTCAAAATAGTAAGATCATCTTCAGGTAGCCTAATGAAAATCATATTTGCTACTTCTTTAGGTGTTTTACCTATATTTTCAAGTTTTGTTGCTTTAATTTTTGTTGTTCAGAGTCAAATCAATCCATCTCAGCCACCTCCAATGGCTAGAAACTAGCCATTTGTGCCATTTAATGGAGGCAGTCCATTAAACTTGGCTCGGCATAATGGCATACCAGTAGTTGCACTCAAAAACTTTCCAATTTTCACTGGCAAGGATCAGACAACACCCATTGAGCACATAAGGGATGTATCCTCATTGTGTGGTGTTCATCACATAACTCAGGAGGATGTAGTTGTTAGGTTACTTGAAACTTTATTTAAAGGTAAGGATTTTCAATGGTTTAGGGGTCTACAAGTGGGGTACATTGCAACTTGGGATGAATTAGGAGATAAGTTGCATAAGCAGCTCCAAGACAAGTTTGATCATCTATCACTGGTAGAGTAGTTAACAACTATAAAGAGAGATCCTCAGGAACAAATGACAAAATTTAATTTCTGATTTTAGAAGACTTGGGATAGAATCCAAACTATGGTGAGGCCTTCTCCTGAGCATGCTTTCTTATACTACCTAAAAGCTTTAAACAGTGAAATAGCGGTCACAGTCAATGGAAGGATTGTCTTTACCAAATGCATATGAGGTAGCAATCAAGACAAAAAATTGTTTAATTCAGGCATGTAAGATTGCTCCTAGGCCACCAATGCCTATCTTTCGAAATATCTAGCCTAATATACCTTTGCAGATTCCACCTTTTGTACCTTTTCTAGCTGTATCAATGTTACCAACTATTGTTAGTTAAGAAAATGCTACTCCAAGATCATCTCAAGAGTTGCAAGAGATCAAAAGTCTACTTCAGACTTTCGGTAATAAGTTGGTGAACTTAGAGATGCGACAATCTTATACCAGACCTTTTCAACAGTAGATCCAGGCTTCAAATCAGCATTACCAAGGTAATATGCACCAATACCAAGCTAGGGACATTTTCCCTGTTTAGAACAACTTGGCTCCAAATTACGAATGGTGTTATCCATGCAACCAGCTAGATAATCAAGCCACATTCTCTAATGGAGTTATAAATTAGGAATTAATGGTGCAGAGTGCTTCAAGTTCAAAAAAAAATACACCTAATGATGGAGCTCCACAATAGCAGGATCAGCCTCCAAGTGATGCTACTCTATTAAACTAGCAGGGAGAAGAGTTTTGTGGATTTAATGCAAATGATTCTCTAATTGCTACAACCACAAGAGAAAAGAAAAGAGCCTTTGAACTTGATCAAGAAGCTGATAAAGGAAAAGCAATAGCTGCATAACCATCTATCACAAGTACCTCGCATTTTGTAGAGGAATCGACAAGTTGCTGCAAAGGAGTAGCCACACATGCAAGTGGATCATGTTGGTGTAAAGACCCATCAAAAGGTAAATCCAATTGTGCCTTTTAATATCATTGAAAATATGAAAAAAATGAATGTAGCAATATCAATGTGAGATTCAATAGCTATCCCAGGTCAAAAGGACATGTTACAGTTAGCTTTGTCAAATTTGAAAGTGTCTGATGAGCCATCAGTAGGTCAAGTTAGGACTATTTTCACAAATGATCCTCGGGACAACAAACAACCCAGCAAAGAAATGGGTAAAGATGTCAAACCACCTCTGTTTTATGTATTTGTGATTATATGTGATAAATTAGTCCATAATTGTATGGTGGATAGTGGAGTAAGTAGCTCTGTGATGCCAAAGTAAATTGCAGATAAATTAGGACTGAAATATCAGCCTCTAGAGAAGTCATTCAATTAGATGGAATCTCAATTAATACCTTAGGTGTCATCAAAGGCTTTAGCCTTACACTTCATGCTTGTCCAAATTTTTTAGTTCCACAAGATATATGTGCCATAGATCTACCACCTTTCTTTGACTTGTTTTTGTCAAGAGAATTTATAGCATAGATAGGAGGTTATATATCTACTGACTGGTCGTATATGTTATTTAGAATGAGATATGGAACTAAGGTTACCATAAAGTTTAAAAAATTGGCCAAGGATCACATAGAGCCTTATAATCCAAGTGTGATTAATGTTGTTCCAAGTACTGCAGACACAAATTGTGTTAGTTTTTATGATAGTGAGCTTGCAGTTGCTCAAGAGATGCAAGCTGAGAGTGTACCTGATGTGTTGTTACATGAATGGGAAATAGAAAATGTAGTGGAAATTCCTAATGATCACATTCAAGATGTTGGTATGGGTATCTATGTACTACATGAACCTGATGCAGAGGTACCAAACCTTGAAAAAAGTATAGATTAGTTGTTAAAGAAGCAAGATGAGCTTTGGGAGATGTATTTTGATGGTTCCAGAAGTAAAAAAGGAGCTGGTGGGGATGCAATGCTTGTATCCCCACAAGGTGATAAGTATTTTTCAGCCTTCTATTTTTCGTTCACATGCTCTAATAATACTATTGATTATGAGGGACTTATTCAAGGTCTTGAATGGGCAAGGAAGAGAGGAAAAAATTTCTTGAAGGTCTATGGAGATAGTGAGCTGATCGTTAATCAAGTAAGAGGCCTAAGTGTTGCTAAGCATGATGACTTAAAGTCCTACAAGAATAGGGTGTGGGATATGATGGAGTAATTTGACGCCTTTAACTTGGTTTCTATCCAAAGAAGCCAGAACAAACATGCTGATAGACTTGTAGCCATTGGTGCACATTTTGATATCCCCAATGATATCAAGAAGGAGAAGGTACATCAGTATGTCAAAGTAGTAGTTAGACCTTCCATTCCAAATAACAATGTTCACTGGCAAGTATTTGATAGTGACGAGTAGATTTTATCTTTTTTGCTTGAAGAGGATCAGTTTTCTATGGTGAATCAAGAGAAATTAAAACAACAATATGATGATTAGATCATACAGCTGAAGACAAACAAATTACCCAAGGGTTTAGTTACCTTGGAGTCAATTTTTAATACTAATGGTCAGCTTAGGAAGAGTAAAATCAATATTAAAGTTAAAGAGGACCATTATGAGGAAATTGAAATCTTTAAAGGTAAGCTTCTTAAGATAGGAAAAATTTGTTCAGATCAAGAGAGGAACGATTCTATTGCTTTATGCCAAGAGTTTCATGATGTTTTTGCATTGCAATATTTAGATTTAAAGGGTTTTGACCCTCATATTTCCTAGCATACTATAGAGTTAGAAGTTGATGCTAGGCCTATTAGGAAAAAGAAGATACCTTTGACCCTAAAGCTTGAGCCTTTAGTGATTAAAGAACTGAATAAGTTAGTTGAGGGGGGTATTATATTTCCAATCAAACACACCTCATGGGTTTCTAACCTTGTTCTGGTTAGAAAGGAAAATGGGGAGCTAATATTATGTGTAGATTTTAGAGATCTTAACAGAGCATCTTTAAAATATCATTACCCATTACCCTCCATGGAATAGATTCTTCAAGCTATTGCTAGTTCAAAAAGATTTTCTCTTCTTGATGGCTATTCTGGTTATAACCAGATTTTAGTCAAGGAAGAGGACCAATATAAAACAACATTTACAACAAAGTGGGGCACTATGGACTCCAAGAGAATTCTTTTTGGTTTATCTAACATTGGTGCCACATTTCAAAGGGCCATGGATATGGCATTTCAAAGTCTAATTTAGAAGCTTTTGATTCTTTATCTAGATGATATAACACTATATTCTAAAAATGCAAATGAACATTTATCACATCTCAAACAAGTTTTTGAAAAATGCAGAGTATGGTATATCTCTCAATTTGAAAAAGAGTATCTTTGTTGTTCACAAAGGTAAACTATTAGGACACATAGTGTCAAAACAGGGAATTACTATTGACCCTGAGAGAGTCATATCTATATTAGATCTACCTTTACCCAATCACAAGAAAGGGTTGCAAAGTTTCTTAGGAAGAATTAACTTCTTGAGAAGATTTATACCTAATGTTGCAAATCTTTTACAGCCTTTGATTGCCATGTTAAAGAAGAATGCAGTTTTTAGTTAGACTAGGGAATCCAAACGCAGCTTTGAAGCTATGAGGAGGCTTTAGCATTGGCTCCTACACTAGTAAATCCATATTTTACAAAATACTTTATTCTATATGCTTTTGGTAGCATAGATTCTATTTCTGCTATACTGGTTCAGAAGAATAATGATTATTTAGAGCAACCAATAGCTTTTTTCAGTCAATCTTTGGATGATTATGAGTTAAGATACAACTTTGTTGAAAAGCATGTTCTTGCTTTCATAAGGAGTCTAAAAAAGTTTAAGCCATTAATTTCCAATAATAAGATTCACTTAATGGTTGCACATCCAAGTGTAAAGGAGTTCCTGCTAAGTAAAGATCTCAATGAGAAGAGATTTGGATGGATCACTAACATCATGGAGTATGATGTTGATATCAAGATCACAAAGCTTGTAAGAGGTAAAGGACTCTATGAGAAGCTTGCTTCAACGCCAGAAAGTGAAGAGGAAACATAATTAGATGATGTTCAGGTTAATACTAATGATTCTCAGAATTTTGTACCTGTATTAGCAGCAGGTTGGTTGTATGTATGACCCATTTTCTATAGACTAGAAATTTTCCACCAGGTTTGGACAGAGGTAAAAAAATGTATTTCAGACTTCTATCTATACCTTATGTGTTGATTGATAACATTCTTTTCAGAAAAGATCTAAATGGTGTTCTTTTAAGATGTATTAATGATGATCAAACTGATAAAGTACTTCATGAGTTCCATGATGGAGCTGTAGGGGGTCATTTTCCCCCAAGGAAAATTGCATGGAAAATTATGAGAGTTGTCTACTACTGGCCTAGCTTGTTTAAAGATGCCCATGCCTGGGCAAGGAAGTGTGTAAAATGTGCTTTATTTGTAGGAAAAGAAAGGCTGCCAGCTTTTCCTCTACAACCAATTCAAGTAGAGCAACCCTTCATGAGATGGGAGATAGATTTTATTGGACCCATAAATCCACCCTCTAGTGCTCATCATAGGTGCATTTTTACAACTACTGATTATTTTACTCGGTGGACAAAGGAAGTTGCATTAAAATAAGAAAATGGGTCTACTGTACTAAACTTTTATAATGATATTGTGACCAGGTTTGGAGTTCCTAAGTCCATAATTTCTGACAATGCTTTGGATTTTCTTGGTTTAAGAGTGACTGATTGCGTTGTTAAAAATGCCATCCATTTGAATACATCTTCTAACTATTACCCTCAAGGTAATGTTTTGGTTGAAAGCACAAACAAAAACCTAATTAAAGTAACTCCCAAAAGATCAATTGGGGATTCCCCATATGTACTCATTTACGGAAAAGAGGTAAGATTTCCTTTATCTATAGAGCTACCAGCTCTAGATATTGTACATCAGGTGGAGATGTTTGAAGAATAAGACCCAATGTCAGTTAGATATGCTGAACTCATGGAGCTAGAAGAGATAAGAGATAAAGCAATGAAATCATTGGAGTATCATCAACTCTGAACAAAGAGGGTCTTTGATAAGAAAGCTACACCTAGAGTTTTCAAAGAAGGTGATGTGGTGTTTAAGTGGGATGTGCTAAAGAGTAGGCCAAGTAAACATACAAAGTTTGAAAACTTCTAGATTGGCCCTTTTGTCATTACTGAATGCAAGGAGCATAACGCATTCCAGTTATCAACGATGAATAGAGAAGATATACCTATCCCAGTTACTGGGATTCACCTCAAATGTTGTTTTGAGGTTTAATCTAACCTGTACATGTTAGGTTAGGATTTATGCTTTCAATAAAGTGTTGTTGCACTATAGTTCATATGTCATGTTTCATTTCCCTAAGTGTTGTTCCAGCACAGCTAGTTAGTTTCCTTTCTGCTATTTTTTTTTTAATAAATGCCAAGGTGTCATTCATACAATCAAATCTGAGTTGTAGAAGTTTTGAGTCTGCTTTCTAAGTTATGAGCCTAGTTTCTGAGTGAATTTGTGCCCAAGAATAGGTCTAGGCAACCGGTTTTCATGTTTAGCAGGAAAACATACATCAGATGTCGCCAAAAATGTTACCATATTTTCACCTATAGCTCAATCAGATAGAGGTTGTTGATTTTAAACTAATAAAAAGGTACATTTTAAATCTTTCCTTCATTACATTCAATTTCTTAAAAGAAATAATCCAAAAAATTACATTTCTACAAATTACTACTTCCATACAAGTGCATGTAACAGAAGAAGGATTTATACAAAACTTTTCTGAAAAAAGTAGTAATCTTTATTGAATGTAAAATTGTACATTATCTCACACAAGCCGTGAGATTGAATTTACTTATTCAATGCAAATAAAGAAAAGCATATACATGAATAAGTGAATAAAAGCAATGTGCATGTAAAGAGGAAGACCAGTCATTGCCTGAGAATTACTGGTTCTTGTTGCATCATCTTGTCCTACTGTTGCTCCATGTTGCTTGTGTCCTCGCTCCATATCGCTCCTAGTTCTTGCCTAAGACAAAAGCAATGGTGTTAGAGCAATTCTCTAAGCAATGAAAAGTATCAAACCATACATGAAAAAATACCTATCCATATATAAATTGATCTTCAAAATGCATTAAATAAACATGCATACTTTAGGTGTCCTGGAGAACTATCAAAGTTATCAAATACACCTAAAATATGTATTTATTTCACTAACATGTTTGCTTCATGTGTAGATATAGGTGTAATTATGTTTCTGGTCTAATCTATCAAATTTCATCACGTGGGTTAAATGTGGCTCCCACAAGGTTGAGCCCAGTGTGTTTTGTTGTGTTTAAGAGACATGACATTTGAAAGACAATTCATCAGATATAATTTCATCATTTTTTATTTATACATAACAGGTGTAGATCAGTTATGGCAATGAATTATTTGTCACTATCATAAGTGGTAGGTACTTGTTATGGAAAAATCATAAAGAAATGAAACATTTTTTTTGTGAAAGTATGGTTTACAGATGCATTAGTGTGCTAATCTATGATAATCCTAGATCATGCAAGAAATAAGAGTGATATTTGGAAAAAAAGAGTTTGAAAGTTTAAAGTATTGACCATTAGAGATGAAAAGAGAATGTCACATATAACCAAAATCCAAAGGACAGTATTCTCTTTTGAAGTTCCTAAGAGGCAATGGGCATAGTGGATCAAGTGTTATTCATTTATAGATCATTCATGTCAAGCATATTCATGAATGGTATATGTATAGAAGGCTCAAATAGTTGCAATACATAGATCTTCATCATTCAAAACATGATATCATAACAGTGAGAAAAGCTTATACATGAAGTTCAAGTAAAGGGCTAGGAAATTTAAAGAGTGACAATATACCATCAAGAGTTGACAATAACAAGTATAAGGGTTTCAAATGACAGTGGATCCTTCACAGATGATAACATATTCAATATCCATAAAGGAGACCAGGTGTTACCCTGCAGTGCCATCAAGGTAATTCATAGTAACACAAATGGTGGTAGGTCTGATGACAAATGCATAGCCCACATATTGGACAATGATCATGATTGAGAAAGCTTAAATAAGACATTAGAGAGGGAGGAATAATTGCAAAACATTGGCCATAGGTTTCAAGATCATATGAATCACTCATAACACCTGTATAAGCAATTCAAAGGTAGCAATAATATGGACAACATCAACCATAATATGAAAGTAAGTGAGGCTCATTGTTTACAAACACAGGAAAATGAATTCCAAGAAGGTAAGAATCAAACAAGAAGGTAAGAATCAAACAGTTGATTAAAAGAGACCATGGCAGCCTGGTTTGCAAACCCTCAACATTGAAATGGATTTTGTGCTACAAGCTATGAAAAAGTAAAGGATCTGTGAGATAGATGAAGTTCGTGCATTTATAAAAGAGAGGAAAATGGATACATGTCAAACATGTAGAGCTCGAAGTGGAGTTTTATCTCATTTTAACAAATGGAATAAAAATAGAAAAACCCAAAAAAGTTATAATGTAGAGCTGAAGTTTTGTATCCAAAGCCTTGGTTTTGGGTAACGAGTAAGAACCCAAATACCTGCAAGAAATGAAATGGATGGCCACAACCTCAAAAGGAATGATTTTCTTTTAGAATGCTCAAAATATCTTGGGTTATGTTTCTATTTACATAATGGAGCAAGTGTTTGAGAACCCATATTTTGAAAAATAGTATTTCATGATAATGGAATGACAACACATAGTAAGAGGTCATTTCTAAATGTAATCTCTAGCTACAAGTCAAGAGAAAATAAATCTTACCCTTAGATTTTTATTTTTGATGTTTGTATGAAATTTTTGTATGATGTGCCTCCCAAAAACTCAATTGCAAATCTCCATGGTGGCCAGGAAGAAAGAGATATAGAGAAATGAAACACAAAAATTATGAGGAAAATATCAGAAATTTTTCTTACAACCACGACCTCATAAGCTTAAAAGCTTTCAAAAGTTTTGAAAAAATGCAAAAAAAAAAATTCCAGATTTGAAGACAAATCAGACTTACCTCCATATTTTTCTTTTAATCTTCCAAAAAGCTTCTAAAAATGGTAGTGAATACAGAAATTCCAAGCTCAAGGTTGACTAGGGTTTGCTAGTGGCAGTTGAGCTTCTTCAGGAAGCTTTTTACAAAATGAAGTAAAAGTTGCATTCTTTTGCTTTAGGGTTGAAACCAAGTATTTTGTGTGGTCAATAGAGGATTGGCATTTTTCCCATATTTTTATCAAAAATGAAATGTCAACATAAGTTGTGGCCTTTTTGTGCCTTATTACTCAATTCCTTAGAAGTTTTTACATTCTTCTAAGTGTTATTTCCTTTGTATGTGCCATGTCACTAATCTTTGTGGCTTTGTAAGTCCTTGCATTCACTTCTTGTGGCTACATCATGGGTCTTTCTTAGTTTTTCTTTCTTTAAAATGTGAAACACTTACTTTAGTAATATTTATAAATCACCTAAAGAACTGATGTTCTTTAAATGCAAAATTAAGATATAAGAGCCATGCACGCAAAGAGGGAGAAGTTGAAGATATGCTTTGAGTTATGACATGCCAAGAATATGGGGAGGTTTTAATTAGTTTGCAAACATGTGGAGGATATCTTGGAGCCTTTATTTTGCTTCTTGGAAACATTTAGAGAAAATTTAGGCATCTTTACTTAGTTTGGGGCACTCTTGAAATGCTTTTATGGTTTGAAAAATTCAAGCTTAGCTTCTTCCACCTTTTGGAGCACATTTGGAGTAGATCTAGGGGCTATATTTGTGGGCTTCTTGTTGCATCCGACCCATGAGGTTTCTAGAACCTTTTTTGGTGGAGCTTGGCTACTTAGTCATTTTGGTAACTCATTTTTGAGTTAGTTCAAATTATGTATGTTTCTGCCTTATGACTTTTATAGTCCTTTGGAGATTACAACATCCTTTGTAAGTCATTTTAGAGTATGATATACATAATATACCTTGGGTACCATTGATGATCTTATTTTTCCTTCTTGTTCTTGCAAGCATTGTGTATTATTAGGTGATTGATCAAGATACTTGTGAAATCTTTCTATTTCTCTATAACTTTGTCTCATGTATCATGCCTTTTCTATAAAAGTAGGGTTTTCAAAGTTATAAATTGTGTTTTAAAATTGCATATGAACCTTTTGATTTGTGAAATTTTCCTTTCCTTCTTGAAAGTGTATGCAAGTCAAACCTTTTTATAAAATATTCATGCATAAACTTACAGTAACATGTTATGCAGTTCAATATCTATCATCAATGTTCAAGTGTATGCCAATCTGAATGTTTCATAGATCTTGTTAGTTTGGTGTATCACCCAATATTTTCATTTTTAGTATTGCATTTTTCAGCAATCCTTCTTCCCTTTTCCTTTCAAAAAAAATTAGTTTAGGTGATATTACCAGCTAGGAAGCTGGCCTATCTGGAGATTCACTTCAATCATTAGGTTCCCTATAGACTAGAATTGTTTCCATGTTTCATTAGCTAACTTATTTTTACAACATAGTTTGGGTGCAATATTAGGAGATAACAGTCCTATATGTTTTCTAGATGCAAACATATAATGAACATATGTGATTTAATAATACATATAGATATCTTAACATTATGTGAACTAAGCCTCCCCATTACAAACAAAGAAATGATCTCTTAGTCTTGACTGACACTGAAAACTAAAACTAAGGGACTACAAAATTAGAAAATTGTTCAATCTTTTCAATAAAATCATATCTAAAATACTACTTTCATAATAAAATCCAATAAAGCACTACCACAACACTCAATAGAGGTAGAACAACCTCTCTCCCACTCCTCATTTTTGAATTTTTTGTGCACATGGTCGACTATGCATCAAGGGTACCTCTTAGTCCCCCTCCACTATCCCTCTCTGCCTAGATTCTCCCTTCAGCATATGTGGCACTGCTTTTGGGGCCCTCCTAGGTGCTCTCTGCTTCTAGGGATCTCGTGATCTTTGTTCTACTTGATATCAAGGTGCTTTGGCTCCATGATACCCTAATATACATCGGTTGGAAAGATGTGTTGACTAACAAAGTCTCGTCCCCTACGAGTTCTCCACATTGTCAAAATGCAAAGATTATTGTCCTTGGAAATGAGTTCTCTATTTCGGAAGTTACTAGCTACGGGTTAGCTTTTTCCATGGAGTTGGCAGTTGTGGGTAAGTTTCTCTCCTTCTGACCCTTTGTGTATTTGGTGTGAAGGTGGGTAGATGTGAAATGACACTTGAAGGGTAATGTTGGTGTATGTTCCATGGCGCATGGTCTTTTCCTGTTTAAGTTTACAATTGGGGTGGATTTGGTCTCTATTCTCTCATTAGGCCCCGGGGTTTACGGGAACACATGCACTTTCCTTATGCCATTGGAAGCCAGGTTTCAATCCTGATGTAGATCTCTACAAGTCGGCTCTGATTTGGATTTGAATCCCTAGTCTTCCTCTAGAATACTAGTATGAGTTTGTCTTTTAGTGCATTGGAGATTCTCTTGGTCAGTTCATTACCTCAGACTCTATAACTAAGTCCATGTCTAGGTTAGTCTTTTCTTGCTTTTGTGTTAGCATTGATGTTAACAAGACTCTTCCCAATTCTGTGAAGCTTTTTTTGGTCTTTGGTTCATGGGTTCAACCTGTTTGCTATGAGAATGTTGTGATTTATTATCAAAAGTGTGATAAACCAGGACACCTTATCATGGATTGTAAATCCTCAATAAGGAATGACCCCTGTCCCAGTGCTCCTTCAACGAAGATCCCTTCGGATGGCTTCCCCTTTGAATTAGACCTGCTTAAGATTATTGAGTCCTTGACTAAGACTTTGTCTACTGATCCAGTGATCCTAGTGTTGTCCTCATATTTTTTTCCATATCTTGAGTCCTTGGTTCCCTTTGAGTCCCTTCTTCTGGCCTCAGATGTATCCTCAACTTTAACTTCTTTCCTGAATGGTTTGGAGGATGGTGAGATTCGAGATGAAGTTGAGAAGGTTTTTTCCCCAAGTCATGGAAAGGAGGTGGAGACTATTACAACACAGGCACAAAATGTGGAAGAAGAGTTATGTTCAACTCCTAAGAAGAAAGGAAAGTAGAAGAAAGCAGATGTGGGTGGGGATTCAATATTGGGTAGACCCAATCAATGTACGACCAGGCTTAGAGAGACAACAAAATATATTGCAATAGGAAAACAAAGGACATTGGAAGTGTTCTCAAAGAAAAGTTCTAAATGAAAATCTTGTCTTGGAATTTGAGAGGGCTAAACAGCCACCATAAGCAGCTAGCTCTAAAGAATTATGTTTTGGAACATAAGGTTGATATACTTTTACTCCAAGAAACTAAAATGAAGAAAAAAAAAATTGATCCTATAGCCAAGTATATTTTTCCAAATTCCCTCTTTTCTTGTAGTGATGTTGATGGAGGTTTTGGTGGTCTGACAGTGCTCTAGAATCCCTCTAGTTTATGTGGCTCTGATTTTTTCTAGGGTAGGAACTATATTGTTATAAAGTTCTCCAATGTTGGGGGCTTTTGGTGTTTGATTAATGTTTATGCTCCTAATATTAGGAATGTGAGGAAATCCATTTGGATGGAGATCTCTAATTGGATTTTGATTAATAAGGATGATCGATGGTTGGTGGCTGGAGATTTCAACTATCCCCTTTACCCATCAGAGAAAAATGGGGGTCTTATTGATTATACTGACATGTCTAATCTTGCTAACTTTTTGAGTAGTACTAGTTTGGTTGATATTTGGTCTTCAAGTACAAACGTTTACTCGGTTGAACCATCACTTGGGGGATGACCTAATTTATGTCCACCTTGATCATTTCCTTTTCTCCCCCAATTGGACTACTCTCCTTAATTCTAACCTACTAGCTCTCCCTAGGACTATTTTAGACCACAATCCTCTATTGTTAATCCCTTTGGATCACTATATTGTTGGTCCTTTCCCTTTCTAGTTCAAAGTAATGTGGAACTCCCATCTGGATTTCCACAATAAAGTTGTCATCTGGTGGAATATCCTGGTGTAGCGTTCCCCTATGTTCATACTCTCTCAAAGACTTAAACATATCAAACTAATGGTCAAAGGGTGGAATAAACGAGTGTTTGGTGATGTGTTCCAACAGAAATAAGTTGTGGTAGATAAGCTTAGTGATTTGCAAAAGAAAATGGAAGAGGGTGGCAATAGCATTCTGACGGGCCAGTAGGAGAAGGAGGAACATGTTGAATGGGAGAAAATTTTAAAGAAAGAAGACATTTTCTAGAAGCAAAAGTCTAGGATTCAGTGGCTAGCTAAAGGGGATAGGAACACCTCCTTTCACATGTCAGCCCTTAAACATAGAAAAAGGAATCAAATTAAAAATTTGAGAAATGATGTTGGTGTTGATGTTTCTAACCCTGTTCAAATTGGTCTTTTAGCTTCTAATCACTTCCAACGGGCTTAGTCTCTCCCTGATGAGGCTCTGACACCCGGGTTGGTGGATTTGTTATTGGAACCCCTCCCTGCTCCTATTGATCATGTGGATAATATTTTTTTTTCTTAGGGAGGTTATTGTTGAGGAGGTTCATTTTGCTATGTTTAGTATGGGATCCTTTAAAGCTTTGGGGCTAGATGCTTTCCCCCTAACTTTTTTTCAAAATTTTTGGGAGATTGTGGGGGTGGATCTTACCCTTGATGATAAAGACTTTTTTAAATCAAGTGAACTCCTCAAACAACTGAACCACACCTTCATTGATTTAGTCCCAAAATATGGGGACCCTCTGAGCATGTCTAACTTTCATCCTATTAGTCTTTGCAATACTATTTATAAAGTCTTCTCTAAAATTTTAGTGAACATTCTGAAACCCCTCCTTGAGAAATTGATTAGCCCCCATCAAAACGGATTTGTTCCTGGCTGGCATACTTTGGATGTTGTTTTATCCACCCATGAAATTATTCATTCTATGGATCGCTAGATCAACTCTAGCATCACTTTCAAGCTTGATATATCTAAATCCTATGATAAATTTCTATGGAACTTCCTAACCAAAGTCCTTGGTAAGTTTGGCTTCAATCAAAAAGTTATTAAAATCATTATGGAATTGTGCTATAGAAAAAAGGACCATTTTCTTGACATGGGATTAATTCATGATAAATAGACTTAATGAGGCCTTGATTCAAGTGTTGTGAGGCATTTTATGCATCCACACTAGGTCTTCGACCTTTGTAAATTGAATAACATTTGATTATTGACGTCTTGTAAAAGTGTTGTAAAGTTTTGTAAAGGACTTTCATGCTTTTCTAGACTTAATGAAACCACTTCTCCCTAATTCAAAATTATAAAAAATATTCAAATACATCCTCACATCAATCTAGAAGACTTGTAAAATAAACTTAATGTTAAACTAGTGTTGTAATGTGTCTTCAAAATTCACATTAGTTCTTGTGCCTTCCTAGGCTATGTGGACCTTATTTTAGTGTTGTAAAGTGCATTTAATCACACTTTCAAATTTATTTTTGTCTCCCAATCCCTATTTGACATTCGCATCATCATTAATAGGCCCCTATTAACCCATATTGTGTATCCTGAGGCTCAAATTGATCAAATACCTAACAAGGTTACATTTTAGACCTTATTTCCTTATCTCTTGGCATCGGAGCTATCAAATTAGCCCATGTGGGACCCATTTTCCATGCATGGCAAATTAGTCCCATCCAGGTGGGACCCATTTTCCATGTGTAGCGAATGAGCCCCGTTTGGCTCAATTTTAACCTTTCAGTGGGAAAAAAAGTGAAATTTGAGTTTAATTTTGCTTCATGTCGGCTTTTGATGATGTATTAATGGGTGAAATAGGTGAATTACTTATAAATATATATATTTTAATTCATTTTCACATCTATTAACTTAATTCACATCCATTCTTCATTTTTCATGCACCAATCTTCCATCTCAAGTCAAGCAACTTAGGGTTTTTTCATTGCAAGTCATTAAGAAAGCTTCTAAGGACATTCAAGGGTTGAATCTTCCTCCATTTCTATAGAAATTCAAGATCAACATCATGGAAAGGTAATCTATTGCATTCTTTCATCATTTCAGTTTAATTACCTAAAAGGGGTTTGACTTAGGCAAACCCCCATGCCCTAACATTCAACATATATCTCTTTTGTCTTCTTTTTATGCAGATTTAGGACTCTTGGATGCTTGGAAATCATTGAAGATTAAGTTGAAAATTCATTCAAGTCAAAATATCAACAAAAAGTCACTTTCAAACCCGAATACGACAATTTCAGAAGCAAACACCTATAGGAAGTCAAAGTGCAAATCAAAAGATCCGAAATCCACTCTTGAATATTCAGAAATTCAAAAGTGGACTCATTCACCATGGGTGGTGAATGAACCCCATTTCCAAGTTAGTTTCATGTTTTCTTCATTTTCTGACACCCTTTTGACAGAAACAGGTTTTGGGTCAGTTTACTAGAACTGAGACTGATTTTCCCAGAATGGTGAATGAGTCCCTCTAGGCCTGAAAAACATCATCAACAGTATTTAAAAAGTAATTTCTAGTATTCATCAAAGTTCCAAGTGCACACTTTCAGTTTAATTCATTTTTGTTGCAATTTACTATTCATTCTTAGGTTATTTTGCATTACACAATGTGTTTTAAAACAAGTCATATTTCTTAGATTTTGCATTCATAATTGCTCAATTTCATTGTTTAGCTACATTCATATCATTCCATTTAGTCTTAATCATATCACACATGAAATAATTTGAATGAACCCTTTAGCATTTTTGGCCCTACATCTCTCCTTTTAGGTGAAAAATCTTGGAAGAGCTAGAGAAGTCCTAGAGAGCCCAAAATGTATGGTTCATTTTGGTGAACCTTATTTTTGAGTACTTTATTGAGTGATTTGGATTCCTTTCATCATCATAGATCTAGCTTGCATTCGAGTTTTCATGATTAATTTGCACGTTAGGTGTTAAATTTTGCATTCATAAAAAGTGCTTTTAGGTTGCATTGTTGGCATATAAATTCATTTAGATTCTCTAAAAAAAATTATTTTTCATTTAGTTCTACATCATAGCACTCAAAAACCATCAACTCAGTCAAAATTTTCTAAAAAATCTGAAAAAAGTCCATACTGGGACTCATTCGCCACCCTGGGCGAATCAATCCCTTATGACCCCTGAAACTATCTTTTACAGAGTTGAAAACCCTATTTTTAGGCTTCTATTTGGTGCCATTTCATACCTGTATCAGTTGGTTACATTTCTATATCATGCATTTCATCAAATCTAGCCTAAATTAGCTCATTTCAAGCATGGTTTAAATTTCACATTTGCATTCTCATATTGTTACATCACATAATCAGTCAATTCTTATCTAAAAATTGCATTTCATTTCAAGCCTTTTACATTGCATTTTGAGTTAGCATAGATTGTTCTTTCAAAATGTTAGTTTCAATTTTCTCTAAATTTGCAAAGAAAAAGTTAGTTAATAAGCATGATCATCATTCCTTCAATGCATGTCCTAGTTACGAGAGTCTCTTAGCACAAGAGAGTGAAAATGACAACGTTAGACTTAAACTTACACCCCCTCCTATCTTTCCTATTTGTGCGGATGGTGTGATAGAAGATAATACAAGCATAGATACTCATGATGATCATGATTTTACTTCTCCCAATACCTCTCATTTTAGTGACAAAGTTATCTTAGTGAAAGAAGATACAATCATTGAGAATCATAAGGGTCTTGTTTGTCCTTCTCCTCATCCCCTTTGGGAAGATATTTTAGCACAAGAGCATGAAATCATAGACACCTTTTTAAACATCACCTTATCTAATTTCCATTGTGTAGATAACTTTGAGGAACATGAGATTATAAATGATGAGGATATGTTGGTCTACAACAACCCTCTTTATGATCCTTCCCCTAAAGACATTAGGGAACAAAGTAATAAAGACGTAAATGATCATGATAATCACATTTGTTCTTCTCCTAGTTGTGAAGAAGATACTATGTTGTTAGAAAACATAACCAATGAGAGTCATGAGAATCTTAGTTGTCCCCTTTCACCTAAGGAAAACCTTATTGAGCAAGAAAATTCAATCATTGATCATCCTCATACTTGTGATGAAGTCCTTCTAGGAAAGCCAACCTAGGAATGTCAAGACAATTCGATTTATACTTCTCTAAACTCTCCTCCTAAGAACAATATCCTGATGCAAGACATGAACCACAATAATGATATGGACTCTCACTTGTTAAAGGATGTTAACATTATTCAACCTCACCTCATCCTTTATCCCTCTTCACATAAACATCCACCTCAAAACAAACCCAAGTTTACTCTCTACACACCTTCACACAAACGACAAACTCAAACTAAACCTCAACTTATTCTTTATCCACCTTCACATAAACTTCACCCCTCTAACCAACCCCAATACACCCTATACCCCCCTCTAACCAATGTGTTGCAGCAATCTATTAATGATACCATTGCTCATACATATAACACATGAAACAACCTGCAACTGCCACAACCAACCCCACCCTCTTTACCCTTACCCAATCCACCTAGTGCTCCTTGTTATAGCCCACACACAAAGGAGTATGATCTTGTGGAACAATTAAATAATACTCCCACCAAAATTTCCCTTTGGGATTTTCTTCAAAACTCACCAAATTATTACAACATTCTTCAAACCACCCTTAAACAAATCACAATTCCTCCTGGTACCACTCTGAATGATGTGGCAGCTCTCATACACAAAAATAATCTTGACATTACCTTTCATCAACATGAACTCCCTCCTTTGGAGTTGTGTAATCAACATAATTCCTTTTATGATAATTGCTCAATTCAATCGCATAGGTATCAAATGCACTCTCATAGATAATGGTTTTGCCTTTAATGTGTGTAGTGTGAGTCTCCTTGATAGATTAGATGTTGACAGGTCACAAATGATACCTGATTTCATCTCCATTCGAGGATTTGACAATACAACAAAGCAACCACTTGGGATAATTACTTTGCCTATTATAGTTGGGGTGGATACTTTGCAAAATCCCATTCATGTCATGTGCCTTATGATCTTTCGTATAATCTTCTCTTAGGAAGACTATGGATTCATGAGATGAATGTAGTGCCTTCAACCCTTCATCATATCATGAAATATGTCCATAACAATCACATTTATCAAGTTGAAATATACCTTGAGCCTTAAAGTTACTTGCACCTTGAAAAAGGGGTTACAAGTCCTTTGAAAACATTAATTCCAACGTCCAATATAGACCCTCTTCAAATTGACCAAAACGATAAGGAATCGATATCTAAATTATTTGGTGATGATTGGGGATCCTTAGAATTCACACCCTTGTTTATGGGCGAATACATACTCACGCAAAAGAAAGATGAGAAAAAAGTGTGCAACCAACCGTCATGTCAACACAAAATTCAAACAACCTTTTGCAAGCATCCATATCAACCAATTTAGACAATGCCACAAACTCCACAACAACCCTTGATGAACACAGCAATGAACAACCACCCAATTCCAAATCATTGAAACAGTTTTATGGAAAAGGGTATGACCTCATGAAAAAACTTGGCTATAGTGGAAAAGGTTGTGGTGCTCGAGAAGAAGGTATCCACAACCCTATAGAGCAAAACACACAAAAAAAAACTCACGTTCTTAGTTATTCTCCTTTTTCCATGATCACCAAACCTTCACTCAACATCAATACTATCACACAAGACTCTTCCAAGACTCTTTTTTATCCACATAAATAACATTAGTTGCTGCTCCTTTCCATACCATAGTTGTAGGATCATAGCATACTCACTATTGCATGTTTTTCATCCATTACAAGGGGCAGCATACCATCATCCATTCTCGGCTCACCCTTGTCATGCACTAAGTGTGGGCAAAGGGTTAGACAGCCTTATCCTTGTATGTCACTTGTCATTGTCTCTTTTGACTAATCATTAACCTTTCATGAACTTTTACGAGCAAGCTTGGGATGTGAACATGTCTTAAGATTGACTCGCATGTGATATACTTCCCCTTTTCATGACAAAGCTTCTTGAAAACATATGACTTGGCATAGGGCTTTCCGAGTAAGCTCTCATGTCTTCTTCTTTCTCTTCTACTTTAAAGTAATTTCTCATAGAACGATGTGTAGCAATTCCTTTAAAGTGGAGGCATACATTACCATTAATTCATTTACATTCTTGGTTCCTAGTGTAGCCTTGTTGTTTATGTGATGCGTTTGTCACTTTGTGGATGACATTAGGTGTAATGTCCTTCATGTTGGAAACAAGCAACACTGAGAAGGGGGGGTGAATCAGTGTTGCACAAAAATTAGATTTATTATTCTGATCTTTAACTCACTTAGGCTTTCAAAAAAACAAATATGCATGAACAAAAAGAAAACAATCACAACACCATAACACCAGGATTTTTACAGGGAAACCCTGTTAGGGGAAAAACCATGGTGGATGGCCAATCCATAATATAGTCTGAGTATACCCAAAAGAAAGATTACAAAATGGGAATGAACTTGCATTTAGGCACATTTCCTAGAGATCACTGCTCAAAATAGAAAGGCTCCCTACCTTATAATGGTTTGGATTAGATCCAAGAGAATGAACTGAAGGAATAGCATCTAAAAATGCTTGATTATGTTTTGGTTAAGCTCAACAGTCGATCTTCTATCCTTCTGACTGATTCAAATATTCTACTCTATTCTACACAAACTCGCACTACAAAAACCTTGATGCACAAGTGAAACTGTGCATAATTGCTTAATCGACCTTTAGATAATCGTGAAAACCCTTCACCACATATTTCTCACACACATAATGATATGACTGGTCACTTATATATATCCACAACAAAGGATTCAGTTGCTACAAGTCGGCTTCAATAAAACTTAAAAATATTAGCAACTTTCAGCTCAAATCTTGAGTAATATTCAATGCACATCCACAACGGTCATCCACAACTTAGCTTGGACCCAAAACATAATGATCAAATAGAAAAATATTCAAATAAACATTCCTTGAATATCCGTAACACATTATATCAACTTAGTTGGCCACAAAACACTGATAAACATAAAGATATCAACTGAATCTCCAAACTTACACATAGCTTGGTACAAGGCACTAATATTTCCAAATAACATAAGAGATATACTGATAAACCTCCCATGAGATCCACAACTCAAAATGGTAACAGAAAATCTACATGTGAATCAAATGATCACCAAACTACCGAATGCTCTGTTCTTCTGAATTTTTGTAAACTGACTGTCGATGGGAGAAAATGATGATGTGTGAATCAATCACCAACTAGGGTTGTCATCAATGACAACAACTGAAAGCATTTGCAATGTCTCTTGCCAAGAATCTCCCCCTTTGGCATTGATGGCAACACTTAGTGAAAAATAACCAAGTGTTGGATCACTACCACCATGAACTACACCACCACTTCAAAACTCCAAAAGGATCTACAATACAACTCCCCCTAAGATGAATACACATTTTCACTGTACAACTCTCCCCCTTTAACATCAATGGAAAAAATTGGGGAACCAAAAAGATAACAAAATTTCAAAACTATACAGGCAAGATCTGGTAACTTACAAAAATTGTAAAATATCTACAAAATCTCTCTTCAACACGCTCAAATTTGTGTCCCAGACCCTTTTGAAACTCTCCATAATTGCTATGTGACCACAAAGTAAATAAGACAGAGTTTCTGCAGCTTCAATATCTATTGGGTCACGAACTGCCATAGCATCTTTGGCCTCTTTTAATACATTTTCTATTATTTCAATCTTTAGACTAATTAGTCCTCTAATTTCTCATGCTCTTCCTAAAATCCTCTCATTTTCATGCTTCAAACTCCTTATTTTGTCAAGAAAAGATATTACCTGACCTTCATGCTCACCAGCATTATCAGATAATGGGTCAAAAGCATCAGAAAGGGTAGCAAACTATTTTTCAATATCCTTCATTTTTTTGTCATTAGCTTCAGTGAATTTTGACAAAACTAAACATGACTTATACACTTTTCCACCCTCCGATAAAGTATCTTCAACATTTCTCATGCAGGTGGCTAGTAGAGTTTTATCCTTTGCAATCAGTTCTTTCAATCCACCAAATCTCTTTTCCTTAAACTCCATCTAAACTTTAATCATGGCTATTTTTTCAAAAGATTCAAAGTGATAACTTATAGAATTTATGGGTTTCTTCAATTCTCTGAAAGAGGAACTAGACAAATCCTTCACATAAGTAGGCATTAATTTCTGTAGGACTCCAAATGCAAGGCTTAGCAATTCACTATCCTCTATGTGAGACTTCAAAATCTTCTCACTGGCCTTAGCTTGAGCAATTGAAGTGACCTTCATCATTTGAATTGGGGATAAAGTAGATAGATTGATTGAGCTTTCATCCAATTCATGATCAAACTCTTCCTATTGTTCCATCAGAGATTTATTCACTGCCTCAACAGTGTCTCTTGCCTCCACTCTGATTTCTTGAACTTGTTCTTCTTCAACCATTTCTTTTGTATTTTCCTTCTGATCACATTAGTAGTGACTTTATATTTTCCATTAACATCATGTTACATGTTCTATTTTACCAAACCTCTTCTGTTCCAACAAAATCTAGTAGTGTGGTCAAATTTTTTTCAGTTGTAACACACAACACTTCTCTGTCTAGGCCAAATGTTCCACTGATTTTTTCTTGATCAGCATTGGTTAGCAATATGCCCAAATCTATTGCATGCATAGCATCTGACATCTCTATGAAAGCTATTCATCACAACTTTGCATTCACTTGACTTATAAACATACTTATAGCAATTAAAGCACTGACCTGAGAATGATGGTCCACTTGTGTTCATCCTACTCCTACACTAAGAAGCTATATGACCAATTTTTTTGCAAGAAAAATAGTAGCCATTGAATATTTGAGCATTTGGTTTTCTTATCGGATTTCTTCTAGCTCCATTCATCTAATTTCCTTGCCTGAATCTCCCTTGTTCATATTTATTTTGTTCAGATCCAGAACTTTCTCATTCTTCATATCTAAGACCTCGCCTGTCACCATCAATCCTCTGTCCCTTAATCAGTTCATCAAGTTTTTATGAGATTGCTTTGAACTTCTCCTTGTACTCATTTTCAGCAGTGAGTTCATTTCTGAGATCATCAAGCTATTTTTCAAGTACTTCCTCATTGTTTTTAGATTGCTCCAGTTCATTATCCAATTGGCCGCATTGTTCAGATTTTTCTTTCAAGGATTGTGAAATATTTTCTTCACTCTTCTTTGTATCTTCAATCTCCTTGGTCATCTTCATCATGATAGATTCGATCTCACTCTTCAGAGCGGCATTTTCTCTGGAAAAAATTTCACACTCTTTTGTTTTCTCCTTCAAGGCAAGACTAAGTTTTTCATCTTCCATGCTTCTTTTCTTCTGCTTAAGTTGATCACACAATTCCTTTATTTTCTCCCTTGATTCATTGAATTTTTCTTTCAATGAATGAATGAATTTCTCTGCACTCTCAATATTTTCTTGCAATTCCTAGTTCTCAGACTTTGACTGGTCAAGATTATCCAGGGCCATCATAAGTTATTGTTGCAGATTGCTTGTATCCATTGAAAAACTCCTTCCAAGATCTCCCCAAGTTGTTAGACTTCTTTTGAGGAACTAGCTATGATACCAATTTTTGGAAACAAGCAACACTGAGAAGGGGGGTGAATTAGTGTTGTGCAAAAATTAGATATAATATTCTGATAGATTTAACTCACTTAGGCTTTCAACAAAAGAAATATGCATGAACAAAAAGAAAACAATCACAACACCATAACACCAGGATTTTTACGTGGAAACCCTATTAGGGGAAAAACCACGGTGGATGGCCAATCCACAATATAATCTGAGTATACCCAAAAGAAAGATTACAAAATGAGAATGCACTTGCATTTAGGCACACTACCTAGAGCTCACTACTCAAAATAGAAAGGCTCAGTACCTGATAATGGTTTGGATTAGATCCAAGAGAATGAGCTAAAGGAATAACATCTACAAATGCTTGATTACAATTCTAGTTAAGCTCAACAATCGATCTTCTATCCTTCTGACTAATTCAGCATTTGTACTTTGTTATGCACAAACTCACACTACTACAAAAGCCTTGATGCATAAGTGAAACTCTGCATAATCGCTTAATCAACCTTCAAATAATCCCAAAAACCCTTCACCACATCTTTCAAACAAGCAGAATGATATGACTGGTCACTTATATATATCTGCAACAAAGGATTTAGTCGCTACAAGTCAGCTTCAATAAAACTTAAAAATATTAGTAGCTGTAGGCTCAAATCTTGAGTAATATCCAATGTGCATCCACAATGGTTGTCCAAAACTTAGCTTGGACCCAAAACATAATGATCAAACACAAAAATATTCAAATAAACATTCCTTGAATATCCACAACACATTATATCAACTTAGTCGGCCACAAAACATTGATAAACATAAAGATATCAACCGGAGCTCCAACCTTACACATAGCTTGGTACGAGCCACTAAGATTTTTGGATAACATAAGAGATATACTGATAAACCTCCCATGCGATCCACAACTCAAAATAGTAACAGAAATTCTGCACATGAACCGATGATCACCAAACTGTTGAATGCTCTATTCTTTTGACTGTTTGCAAACTGACTACCAATGGGAGCAAATGATGAGGTGCAGATTAGTCACTGACTAAGGTTGCCATCAATGACAACACCTGAAATAATTTGCAGTGTCTCTTGTCAACACTTCATAAGTGTGATCTATCTTATCATATTACATTCCTCTTGGTGGCCTAATGTGATGCATTGCATCCCCTAAGTTGTGAATATACTATTCTTCGATTGGTCCTCTTTTGGAGACATTACGCACAATTTTCCCTAAGCGACTGACCTTGCATGAACTTAACAAGACTCCTTTGAACATCTCTCGCATTAAATTTCACATTTTACATTTTGCAATTTTTTTCCACCTTGCATAATGCAACTTGCATGCCTGTGGTACCCTTGCTTTTTGTTTATGAACATTATTTTCCTTTGTGGCACCTTATTAAAGTTATCAGGAGGTATAACTTTGATATGGTTGAACAAGAAGCCCACCTAGTGGCATGACTTTTCCCCATAGCCACCTTTGTGTTTGTGAGTGCATACCAACTACTCTATGTATCTTACCTTTTGGGATTTCTCACCCCACAAACAGTTAGAAGTTCCATGGCCCCAAAGTGAGTATGTTGTGGCCTTCTCACCCCACAGACAACTTGAAGTTTTGTGGCCCCAGAGTGAGTACATATTTTTCACCCCATATTTCTTTCCTTTAGTTCTTTCAACTGCATTATTTTGTATCTTGATGGTTTGACTAAGGATCTTCAATCTTGGGGGCTCACGCAACCTCTTTGATCTTTGTCATTCTTTTTCATCTGCATCTATATATAAGAATCTCTCTTGAATGTCTACTTTAGTGTGAGTTTGAAGCAGTTTCATCTTCTCACTAAAGTGGGGGCTAAATGTGCCATAGAAAAAATGACCCTTTGCTTGACATGGGATTAATTCATGATAAATGGACTTAATCAGGCCTTGATTCAGGTGTTGTGAGGGATTTTATGCATCCACAATAAATCTTTGACCTTTGTAAATTCAATAACATTTGATTATTGACATCTTGTAAAGGTGTTGTAAAGTCTTGTAAAGGACTTTCATGATTTCCTAGACTTAATGAGCCCACTTCTCCCAAATTAAAAATTATAAAACATATTTAAATACATCCTCACATCAATCTAGAAGGCTTTTAAAATAAACTTAATGTTAAACTAGTGTTGTAATGTGTCTTTCACATTCACATTGGTTCTTGTGCCTTCGTAGGCTATGTGGACCTCATTTTAGTGTTGTAAAGTGCATTTAATCACACTTTCACATTGATTTTTGTGTCCCAATCCCTATTTTACATTCACATCATCATTAATAGGCCCCTATTAACCCATATTGTGCATCCCAAGGCTAAAATTGATCAAATACCCTATAAGGTTGCATTTTAGGCCTTATTTCCTTATCTCTTGGACACCGAGCTATCAAAATAGCCCCTGTGGGACCCATTCACCATGCATTGACAATCAGTCCCATCCAGGTGGGACCCATTCACCATTTGTGGTGAATGAGTCCCATTTCGCTCAATTTTGACCTTTGAGTGGGAAAAAAAGTGAAATTTGAGTTTAATTTTACTTCATGTCAACCTGTGATGATGCATTAATAGGTGAAATAGGTGAATTACCTATAAATATAGATATTTTAATTCATTTTCACATCTATTAACTTAATTCACATACATTCTTCATTATTCATCCACCAATCTTCCATCTCAAGTCAAGCAACTTAGGGTTTTGTAGTGCAAGTCATTGAGAAAGCATCTAAGGACATTCAAGGGTTGAATCTTCCTCCATTACTATAAAAATTCAAGATCAACATCACAAAAATATAATCTATTCCATTATTTCATGTTTCATTCCACTCTTTCATCATTTTAGTTTAATTACCTAAAAGGGGTTTGACTTAAGTAAACCCCCATGCCCTAACATTCAACATATCTCTCTTTTGTCTTGTTTGTATGTAGGTTTAGGACTCTTGGATGTTTGTAAATCATTGAAGATGAAGTTTCAAATTCATTCAATTCATCTCTTCATTATTCAAGTCAAAATATCAACAAAAATTCACTTTCAAACCCTAATACGATAGTTTCATAAACGGACACTTATAGGAAGTCAAAGTGCAAATCAGAAGCTCCAGAATCCACTCTTGAATATTCAAAAATTAAAATGTGGAATCATTCACCATGGGTGGTGAATGAGTCCCATTTCTAGGTCAATTTCATGTTTTTTGCATTTTCTGACACCCTTTTGACAGAAACAGGTTTTAGGTCAATTTACCAGAACTGGGGCCAATTCGCCCAGAATGGCGAATGAGTCTCTCCAAACCTATAAAAAAATCATCAACAGTATTTCAAAATCATTTTCTAGTCTTCATTAAAGTTCTAGGTGCACACTTTTAGTCTGATTCATTTTTGTTGCAATTTACTATTCGTTCTTAGGTTATTTTGCATTACACAATGTGTTTTCAAACAAGTCATATTTCTTAGATTTTGCATTGATAATTTCTCAATTTCATTGTTTAGATACATTCATATCATTCCATTTAGTCTTAATCACATCACACATAACATAATTTGAATGAACCCTTTACCATTTTTGGCCCTACATCTCTCCTTTTAGGTGAAAAACCCTAGAAGAGCTAAAGAAGTCCTAAAGAGCCAAAAATCTACGGTTCAATCAAAAAGTTATTAAAATCATTATGGAATGTTTCTCCACTATGAAGTACTATGTCTTGTTCAATGGATTTTCCCAGGGATCCTTTGAGGTTAGAAGGGGCATCAGACTGGGTGACCCCCTTTCCCCTTATTTATTCATTATGGTACCAGTTGAAGTGTTGAGTAGGAATGTGGCTAGTCTGTTGTCGGTGGGCTCCATCACGGGGGTCAGACCAGCTTCCAACCATGCTCTAGTGACCATCCAACAATTTTTGGATGATACTATGCTTTTTGGTAAAGCTTCAGTGATTGAGGCCAGGAAATGGAAAGCTTGTCTCAATCTTTATGCAAATTGTTTTGGTCAATGCATCAATTATAATAAGAGTATGATCTATTTCTTCCACTATTCTCTTGGGTTGCAAGATTGTGTTACTATTATGTTGGGTTGTGTTAGTGCCTGGCTTCCTTTAGTCTACCTTGGTCTCCTCCTTACTATTAAGGAAGTCACTCCTAATTTCTAGAACTTTGTCCTTGAAAGACTACAGACAAAACTTGTTGGTTGGAAATGCTCTATAGGGTATACTGGTTTATTTTATGTCCATGTTCAAAATGCCTAGTTATATTGTTGAGAAATTTGAGAAGATTCAGCGTGTCTTCCTTTGGTCTAGGACTGATGATAAAAAGAAGTTGTCTCTGGTCAGCTGGGACATTTTTTGTCATCCTAAGCTTGTGGGTGGGTTGGGCATCAGGCATGTCCTAGATTCCAATAAGGCTTTTCTTTCTAAGGTGAGTTGGGACCAATTAAGAGATAAGAAGGATTGGTGGAGAATAATGAAATCCAAATATCTAAATAATGGCTCACTAATCAATAGTATGGAAATTGATCACCCCCGGGGGTCTCTAGCTTGGAATAACATTTGCAAACTGAGGAAGCTATTGTTGTCTGGTCTAAAATGGAAGCTTGGAAGGGGTAATAAAATCTGATTTTGGGAGAATTCCTGGATCTTGGATTCCCCTTTGGCCAATTCTAAATTCAAAATTTTAATGGAACATGTGGCTAGATTCTTTGGTAGGAATGTGGAGGATTATATTCTTGTTACTTAGGGGGCTAGGTGTTGCAAAGTTTTAGGTACTTGTGGCCCTCTCTCCCCTAACCTGAAATGTCTCGCTTATTCCTTACAAATATTTCTATCTTAGTTCAGACTTCCTTTGTCTCCTATTGAAGATGATTTCTTTTGGACTGCTGATAATAAAGGTGACTTGACTGTTCGAACGACTTATGGTATGTTGACTGATAGGGGAATCCAAAGTAAGTTATGGAGGTTGGTTTGGAACTGTCATCTAATCCCTAAGATAAATTTCTTCTAGTGGATGGCCTACAACAATAGGATCCTTATCCAATACAATCTAAGAAGGAGGGGTTTCTAAATCCTGAACAAGTGTATGCTATGCAAAAATAATGAAGAATCGGTGGATCATATCTTCTGCACTATCTGCTTGTTGTTGGTGTCTGGGAGTTGGTGTTTCAAAAGTTAGGGACACACTAGACTTTGAATAGTGATTTGGTTTCCTTTTTGGAGGGGTGGAATGGTCCTTTTCATCACCCCCTACCTTTATAAATTTGGAGGAAAATCCCACCTATCTGCTGGTGTATTTAGAAGGAAAGGAACAATAGCGTGTTCTGTGATATTGAGAAGAGCCCAAAGGAAATTTTTGGGTGTGGTTCAAGATTAATTTCTGAAAGTCTCTCCTTGCTTAAGTGGAAGCCACCTAACACTACCCCAACTGAGTGGGAGATCAAAATGACTAAATCCTAGAATATTGATCTTGGGGTTGATTCGTTTGATAACTCCAAATCTATTGCTAGGAAAAACACTATTTGGAAAAGGCTGACTGAGGGCTGGTTTAAACTTAATTTTGATGGTGTGGCCAAGGGGAACCTTGGTTCGGCCAACATAGGTAGAGTCATAAGGGATTACTGGGGAAATTGAGTCATAGTATTTTTTGGTGGTATTGGTATCCAATCTTCAATGGTGGCGGAGGCCCGTGCGCTACTTAAGGGTGTTGAGATTGTTGTCACTCTGGGCATTAGGTTCCTTGAGATTGAAGGGGATTCTAAAAGTGTGATTGAATCAGTTAATAAAGGTTGCTAACTTGGTTGGAAACTACGGGATATTCTTCTGGATATTAATATTTTAATCTCAAAGCTTAATGGGCATAGCCTTTCTCATACTTTTCAAGAAGGTAATCAGGTAGCTGAAGGGTTTGCCAACCTGGGGTCCACATGGCAGAGTTGCAAGTGTTGGAGGAAATTTGAGATTCTTCCTGAGTCTATCCAAAGGCTAATCCTCTTGGAGCAAAGGAATCACTCTAATTTTAATGATTAATTAGTCTTGCTATTTCAGGAACATGTGGCATTCCCTGATCAATCATTGGAAGATTTGGTCCTAGTGGGATGAGGTGTTTGTGGTCACATGGGTGGCCAAGTGGATTTTCCTTCTTGTGTTTACTATTGGTGGGTACCCTAACACTTATGGTCTTTCATTTCAATGGTACAATAGATCACTCCAAATCTTATAGAGGTTGAGTACAAGATTTTATTTTTCCTTTTCTCTTAATGACTTCAAATTAAGGCATCTTTTGCTCCTCAAATTTTATCAAATGTACTTAAATATTTCAAATCTTCCCATCGCATTTAAATAGCTTGGGAATCTGTGTTATTCTTGGAAGTTGATGATATATGTGAAATTAATTTTGATGACCATTATTAATTTTATTTGGCCTAATCTTGGGTGGCTGGGAGATGATGATAGTCTTGTGTGGCATCTGTCATCAGAAAAGACTATTGGTATGTGTGATTATTACTATGCCTTTATTAATCCTATTCATCCCATCAGGTTTTGTAAATTTTTTTGCAACGGTTTCATTTATGGCACTCTTTCTATTGTCTGGTTGTGCTTTTTGTTCTATTGTGTGTTGTGGGTCATGATGGGTGGTGATCATGTTTGAACTGAGTTGAACAGCTACGAGGAGTTCTGCTAGGATCCCCTGGCTTGGCATATTTGTTTGGAAGGTGGTTTAGCGCTGCTAATGGAAAGTATTGTGGGCCACAATGAAATTTTGTCAGTATGGTTTTCTAGCTCTTGGAAGAATCGGTGGGTCACTTTGGGTGGCATTGTGTTTGAAGTCACTGAAGAGGTCATTGGTAGGGCCACTAGTCTATCATGTGAAGGCATAAAGTATAAAAAGCACACCAAATCCTAGGATTTGGTGAATTTGAACACTTTCTTCAAAGGTAATGAATAGCCGGTGAAAAAGCATTTTGGATTTGATTGTGAAGCCTTACCTCAACCTTGGGATAAGGTCTTCCTAGCCATCATGAAGTATGTCACTCTCAAAGGCAGCTACAAGGTATATTTTTTCTATCACCTGCCATTGTTAAATCATTTAAGGCATAGGATGCTGCTCAATTTTCCTTTCTTTTTGTTTTCCTCTCTAGAAAGCTCCATCAAAGAAACCCAAGATTATGCCATTAACAACCCTGGCACTTTTCCTCTATTACCTTTACACCAAGGGCTGATCCACAAACATTACCATTTCCATTCAAATTTAGTCCTGCCCAAACCCATCTTGGCTGTGTGGGTTGAAGAATTAGTTTCTCCTCAGGCTAACACTAGTAACCCTTCTCTTGTTGTTTTGGCGGGTTCCAAGAAAAATTCCCCTATCCTTGAAGAGGTCCCTGATACTGATAGCATTGCTAGTCCTCCCTCAAAATAAAAGAAAATTGTGACTGATTTGTCTCAGGCTAATGCAACGGTTAGGATTGGTGAGCAGAAAGGTAAGAAGGGTAGCACTACTATAGCTAAGAAAAAAGGAATGTATCTTCTCCTGTGATCTCTTCCAGTCTCTAAGGTAGGTAATTTGGATGAGGAAAAAGATTCCAAGGGAGATGTTGTGGTGGGGGCTAGTTATGATTTAGGGGTGAAGTATTGAAGTGTGAGAAGATCTCACAGACTGAAACAAATAAAAAAAGAAGCCCTTGTTGACACTCCTTCTAGTGACACAGATAGGTCTAGCAGCAAAGTGGAAGGAGTCAAAGCCACTGAAAAGAGGAAGGAAACTGGTCCCATTGATGATCCTAGTCACTTCTTGGACCTTAACCAGATGTTGTGTGAGGAATCCACTAATTCCTCGAACACTAGGGATGGCGGGAAAATGGAGATCCAGAGCAAAGAATACAAAGAGGATGTGCTCGAAGGGTTGTAGGAGTAGGTGGCTATGCTGAACTGGAAGGTTAATTGATTGGCTAGTTTTGTTGTCAGGTTGATTCACAAGTCATCTCTCACTCTCTCAGATGTGATTAAGGAGGAGCTAAACAAGAAAACCACAGATGAAGGTCCCAACTAGATTGGGAGGATGTGTTAAACCTCCTAGTGAAGAAATGGGAGGGTTCGAACAATTAGCCTTTGGGTCTTTTTTGGGCTGTCTTTATTGTGTCTATGCTATTATTTGGTTGTCTCTGCATCTATAGTGTGTTGTTTCTATAATATTTTTGCTATTTTTTGGTTTGATACTTTTTGTCCCTTTGGGATCCTCATGTAAAGGGTACAACACCCTGTAAATGTTGCTTATATAATCAAAAACACTCAATAGAGGTATGCACAAGATGGTGGGACATATATATCAATGTACAAATGCTTACCGTAATACCAAAGGAACCAAATATGAATACCATGGTGTGGTGGTGAGAACATGTTAACAACTAAAGTAAACTACATCCCTGCAAGGGGTAAACACTCAAATTGTGGTACGACGGTGAACAATCACTCAACCACTATAATTAACCTACTATCCCACGGGAGCCCAAAGGGGTGTGTGAGGGATGGAAGTACCACTACCGCTGCCCCACAATGGTCTTCATATGATAGAATAGTATGGTGGTGAACAGTCACTCAACTTCTAGAATTAACTTGATGTCTCGCAGGAGTCCAAAGGGTTGTGCGTAGGGTGGTGGTACTGCTACCGCTGCCCCGCAGTAGTCTTGAGATGACAGTCTGGTATGGCTATGAACATTCACTCTACCACTAGAATTAACCCTTCATCATGCAAGATTCCAAAGGGGTGTGCTCGAGGTGGTGACACTACTAGCACTACCCTATAGCGGTCTTTAAATGATAGAGCGGTACTGCGGTACAAGTTGTCAAGCATTAAATGATTACATTGTTCAATTTCCCAAGATCAACGACATGTATTCAAACTCAAAATATGGGTAGATTCTAAAATATTTTGCATGAATTGACATTAATAGTGAGGTGACCAAGCTCAATAGAAAATATTACTTGGGACTCGATGACATTTTGGAAATAATTCACAAAGCTCAGTGTACCGAAGGCAAGGGGGTTCAAGGGGGAAAACTATGCAGCTATTATTTCATCGGGTAAGTTCATAGAAACCCTCTGTAGCAAGTGTATAAGAACTGAATTTTCTTCTACCACTAGACACCTAAAAAATCAAGTAGGAGTAAATTTTTCATCATGCCACCCAAAATAAGTCAACTTGCGAGTAAAAAGGAAGAGTCCATAGTTTCTAAATCAAAGAAGAGGTCCCTGCAACAATCCATTTTAGATGTGTTACCTAATTTTGTAGACAAAGGATCCAAAAAGGTGTTTAAATATACAACCCATGGATGTAGAGACCCAATTATCCCTATCTCAAGGTGGGATTTGTTTTGGTACTTCTATGAAAAAAAGTTTGAGAAGGTTCTAGTTTTGAATCCTTGGACCTTAGATCGGGCCAAATTGATAGTCCCAAATGTCTTCATAGATACATTGAGTTTATTAAAGTATTGGCACAATATTATCACCCGGCTATAGGACTATAAGAATGCCATATGGTTCACCATTAGTGGTGCTGACTAAAGAAGTAATTATAGAGTGTTTTGTGCTAAACAAGCAAGCTATCACTAACATTGACCTAGACAAAAGTGAGGATGATTATAGGAGATTGTGAAAAACCTATAGGTGTGATAAACTTCCTTTACACATGAAAAAGGGTGTAAACAATAGGAGGATACCTATCTCCCCCTCCAAAAATGAGCCATTTTCCATAGAATACTTCCAAGTATATTTCAAAAGAACTTATTTTTCTTTGTGCCAAGTGCTTTGAATAGAGGTTGACGAGAGGATTCCAACACATCTCATGATGATGGCAATGAGGATACAAAATCTTGAATTCAATATTGAGTATGACTTTGCTGCTAAAATTTAGAAAGGGCTACATGAGGGATTTTTGCAAGAGAGAACTTAGCTCCCATCACTTTCAAGAAATACTCTCAGTTGTTTCATTTAATATTGTACCAAAATAGAAACAGATGGACTAAAATAATGTGTTTGGGAATGACTAATGATGAACGGAATAGGTTTCCTATATAAAATTGGTGTTACATCTGGAATAGTAGATGTTAAAATAGTGATTATGTAATATTTCATGATGATTGCATAGTAAAGGTCATGGCTGCTCTTGGTCATATTTCACCATGATTTCCTAATAAAATCATGCAAGTATTAAGACCTTTAGCATTGAAGCCAAAGCAAGGAAACACTCACAATTTTGGTTGTTGGTTCTTCTTAGTAGACCAAATAGTAATAAGGGTCTATGGATCTCCTCAAACCCCACATGTTTTACCTAAATTTGTTTCTATTCAAATTTCATTTTTTATAATTTATGTCACAAATTTTATGGATGGAGCAGGATGTTATGAAAAGATAGAAAAAGGGGACATTCCTCCCTGACCTAACTGAATGTGAGGGCTATTTGTAGGGTCTGACACTCTTGAAGAACTGTAGAATTATTTGAAGATGTAGTATTCATTGAAGTCATGAGGAGAAAGGCTCTTTTATCCTAAAGGGCATATTAATTTTATAAAACAGACACTTCTCACTAAAGTTGGTATTACCCATGCAATGGATTACGAAGAAGATGTAATAATAAATTTCCTTTACACCTGATGAATTTTTTCAGAGGAATAGGAAGTGGGAATTCATAAAGAGGCTCTAGGAGGAGAAGAAGAAAAGGGACAATGGATTCCAAGGTTTCTATGTTGAAGAAAAGGATCCTATCAGAAGAATGAATGTAATAATTGACAACTTTGAAAGATTATATGTTGAACTAGAAAAGAAACCTGAGGGTCAGTCTATGAAACCCTCTAAGTTTCCCATCAAACCAAGTGGTATTGTAATCACAGAGCCTCTACCAGACACTACCACAATACAATCAAAAGAATCCCCTGAGCAACCAAGTCCTAAAAGGCATAAGACACATGGAGTGTCCCCCTTATTAGCATATTTAAAAAGTGAAGGAATGAGGGATATTGAAGAGGTAGCCGATGTACTTTTGAATTTTAAAGATGATAAAGTTGGTCAACCACCACCTAAGCTTGCAAATAATGCTCATAAACCAAAAGAAAGAGTGGACGTACATGGGCATAATGATCAAGAAGTGCATGATGATGGAAAGGTGATTGTTTCCCTTAGATTTATTGAAGATGATGAATTTATTCAAACTCCTGAGTTTAAGGACTTTTGCTTTAAGATGAAAATAAAAAAAATTGAGGAGATACTCCAAATTAATAAGATGGGAACTAAGGAGTCACAACATGACCAGATTGCTAGAATACTGAAGAAGAATGGATAACTATATAGTTTGTGTTGTCATTGATGTCACCATGTTATATGGGTTTTGACTGCAAGACTAAGTTAGTGCTTGATCTAGTATTTTGGTCTGGTATCTAAACTGGTATACAAGCTACACCCTCTGGTATTCTGCTCCACAATCCTCCATGATTGATAGTTATTTCTTGCAATTTTGGGAAATAGTTTATAGGTGTTGAAATCATGTATGTTCAGAATCTCTCATGCTTAGGTGCTCATACGGTGTATCAGCATTATTCTGTTGAATACTTTTTGCAATTAAGTCTAATTCTGGCTAACTTCATGAATAATTATGATACAGTGAATCAATTTTTGCTATGCGGATATATGTGTGACCTATCTTAGGTCTATGTCGACACAATATAGTGTGCTACATGTTTTTATCTATTGGTTGGAAATATTTTGTAAATGCTTGAGGCTAACATTTGATTTTTTGATAAACATGGATTGCATCCAATTATACCGCCATAATTGATGCTTGTGGATGAATCAAGTATATATGTTGGGTAGTTTTGAAGATTGTAAAAGATGAGAAAAAAAGCAAGAGTGAGGAATGATATTGATGTGAATGTGAAGAAGTGAAAAAATGGAGTGTGTTAAGTCAGTCTATTGAACATCACTAGAACTGCATCAGCACTTGTTAGGTGAACTCTCATCAATTCATTTTGGCTATGAAGCCAATTTTTCTTTTGTAATCCTTCTATAGGAAGTGAGCCTCCCTACTGTAAAGTGAGTCCTTTATGTAGGAAATGAGCCTTTGTATCTAGACAATAAGTCCTATTATGGGTAGTGAGAGTGAGCCTCTTGTATTTAGTTTTTCTATCACTTTATATTATGAGTTAATCCTCACCGTGGTTTTTCCCTTATTGGGTTTTCCACGTAAAATCTAGTGTTCATTGTGTTCATTTTTCTTTCTGTTATCTACATTCCATGTTCATACTTAATAACAGAATAGTGTGGTTGTGAAATTGATAAGTGTTGAAGTTTTATGTTTGAATTTGGTGACAACTGATTCAGCCCCCCTCTCAGTTGTCCTACACCTTTTTAACAATTGGTATCAGAGCTTTGGTTCCTTGGTGTAGAGCTTAACTACTTGAGGAAGATCCTGACAATTGATCAAATGGATGATAAAGAAGAACTCTAGACTGCACTTGAAGATCTTGATAAGGCAGAAAATGAAAACAAAGACTTCAAAGAAAATCTAGATGAGGCTAATGAATGTATCTAGAAACTGAAAGAACAATTGAAGAAATTCAAGGAAAGACATAGAGAAGTGAGTGAGTAGTAGAAACAAGAGATCATCAAATTGGAAGTGCTTGTAGAAGAGAAAAAGAGAATTGAAGAATGTCTGAATACAATGGTGTAGAACAAGTCTGATGAATGCACTAGACTTGAACAAGAGGTAGTAAACTTGAAAGTAGAATAAGAGAAGGAAAAACTCTGTGAGAAAAATTTTAGATCTAGCTTTGACAAGCTTGAAGAACTACTTGCAAGACAAAAATCAAATAAAGATAAAGGTGGCCTAGGAAATGATACCCATGAAAGTTCCAAGATTGTACAAAATACAGTGAACAATCAGAAGACTCAAGACAAAGGGAAGTAGAAAAGAAATTCAAGAAATTTTGTAAAGAGACCACATGTGAGATAGCCTAATGCACAAAAATATCCCTATTTTAATGGTGTATGTTTTTCATGCAACAAATTTGGTCATAAGGCAACAAAATGTAGGAGTAGGATGAATCAGTTTCCTGGTTCTTTCTCTAGACAATGTTTCTCATGCAATAAATTTGGACATAAAACCATTGAATGTAAATCACAGGTAAGAATGATCAGTCAAGTGATGATGAATAAGTTTAATGGAGGTAGAATGAATCTATATTTTAATGGCTACTATTATACCTCTAACAAATTTGGACACAAAGCAAAAAAATGTAGATCGAGAAGTGATGGAGGTCAGACTAATCAAAAAAGTGGTGTCGTCTATAATTGTAACAAACTTGGACATATCTCAAGAGTTCACAAAAGTAAGAAGGGAAAGTGGTCTGCTCCGATAGAGAAGACCGAGCCATTGAAGATTGATAAAGAAGAGGTGAAGCAAGAGATGAATAAGATATGGAGGAAGAAAGGACATGAAACTACTGATGTGTTTGTGCCCTCATCCGGTATGGACAATTCCTCTGGGAACTAGATGTTGCATGGTCTTAGGGGGAGCATTATTAGAAAATTGTTAAAAAAACCCTGGATGAATGGCATGTCAGAGGTTGGCATGAGGATTTATTGTGAAGAATGAATAAGTAGAGGTTTTGGAAAATAAATCGGAAGGAAAAATGTTGGCATGCTGATTTGTGGATCGAATCAAGGATTTTTTGTGTTGAGAAGAATGGTTTTAGTAGCTTTTTGAAGTCTGTCACATTTAATGCGAATTAGGTAAAATAGATGGTGTATAAGGTAAAATTTGTAAGTCTTTTTTATCACTTGAGCACTTGAAGAGTTTGAGAGGTGTCTTGAAGTGATCTCAAAGTGATCTAAAGCAATTCTGAGGTAATTTGAAGGAATTATTTCTCAATTTACAAAGGGGAAGAAGGGAAAAGGAAGGAGTTTCAACTGAACATTAACGAATTCAAGAAAAGATGAGCACAACAATGAATAGAGGATTGAGTGGTGACATTCCACTGAAGTTGAAAGGAGTTGAATTGGAAGAATTTGATCATAGAAAGATGAAGGAAATGGAACTAGGGCTAAAGAAAAATGAGTTAAAGAGCATTAAAACCCAAGGTATTGATTTATGGGGATAATTTACCTAGTTTGCAGATAAAGAATTCATCTTTTTCTTGTTAATTCGATTCAAGAATAGCAGTAGTATGTTGGAAAAACCCTACCTAATCATGAAGGAAGTGATCGAAGCGATTACTGGCTTATGTAGTGTTGGGGATCTCCCTAGGAAGAAAATCATGAAATACAAAGATGTGGAGGAACTTACTACCATTGATAAAGACCCTCGAGTTCTATTGATAAACACTCTTGCAGATTCCACTATAAGGTATGTTGCGTACGACATTTCTTATAAAATTTATTTCAAAAATCATAAAGGTTTAACTTCGGCTATTGCTATATATCTTGCATGCATGATGGTTAAGGAAAACAAGCAGTTTGATTTGTGTATCCTATTACTTGAAAACCTAATTGAGAATGTTTGAATGTCATTGGTTGAGGGTTATCCTTTTTAGTTTGGATCTTTGTTCTTGTGTTTGACTTTTAACTTTTTGAACTCACTATTAGGAAGCGAAAATGTTGAGTGGGAATCTAGTATTCCTGTTGGAAAACATGTTTACAGATACTTGGAATCATTGGCAGATAATTTAAGTGTTTGCATAACATACTTCACATTCCTAAAGAAAAATTTATGCTCTGGTATGTTAGTAGCTAGTCAGTCTGAAGTGGTTTCATCCTCTGGTAAGAAAGAATTCAAAGTTATCATTGGTAAGTCCCCTCTAAAACCTAAAAAGAGGGAAACTATTGTAATAGATGTTTCAGACAGAAAGAACAATGAAGAATATTTTTGTCTAGATCTAGCTACTTTGATCCAGAGGATATACAGATGATGCTAGACAAGGGTGAAATGAAGAAGATTGGTGAAATGTGGAATGCATTCTCTTTGATTGAGAAACTTAAAATTGATAATGTACTAGTTGATTATTTGCATTTTAGTTTCGAATGTATCAAATTCTTTGCTAGATAATCTAGTAGAAATTATTGAAGAGAGAACATTGTTGGAAGGACCCAAAGGTCATAAGTCTAATTCTATGATTGAGAGAAGATGTACCAAAGAAAAATAAGTGTTATCTGAACATATTAATGAGACAAAATAATGAATCAAAGAAATATCTGACATCTACAGGTATTGTCTTTGGTGGCCGGAAGCTATTGGAAATTTCAGAAGGAGAATTGCAACCATTGAATCTGATATGAATAGTATTGGAAAGAACTTTGATTTATTGAAAGACAAGGTTGGAAAACAAATAATAAGAGTTGGTGAATTATAGGTGGAATTGCTAGCTACTCAGAGGCAAAGAGAAGATATGGTTAAAACCTTTTGGTTGGTTAAGGAAGTTGTTGAGGTCTAGTTGAATCATCTCTCTGGAATTCTCTCTAATGCAAAAAATTGTGAACGGCAGTGTATGTCTTCTAATTAGATATCCTCCTCTACGCAGTTATCTTTACTAGATGGTATGAGTGCAAGAATGAATTCGGGTGTGCTTTAGATGGGTGATCCCACAATAGTGGTTTACAATTTTTGGCCAAACTAGACACTTAAATAATTTTTTTAACTAAATCTTCACTTTCAGGCACCTATAGCAGCTAAACCATGAGGAATTTGAATATGATGCAAACTAGAGTTTCATGACATTTTTTTGTAGATTCAAAAAAAAAAAAATCAAAATTTTTGGAATCAAATTGCACTTCTTTTTCCATCTCCCTCGAAAACCAGTTTTTTCAGAAAACAACATTTTTTAAAAGTGACACTCACCGTATAACTCTAATATCTAGTGCTTCCACTAGGTTAGATAGTTTTTTATTGAATATTTTTTCTTTAATCAAGTTTTGAAGTCAAGCCAATTACAATTCAGACATAGCGCGACCATATAACACAAAAAATTTTGTATGTATTGAAATGCAATTTTTTTTGTTGGATCAAGGACTTCAATATCTAGTGCACTCATATTTTTCAAAAAAAATTTGACAATCTTCTATTTTTCCACATGTGCAGAACAGAGAGTTTGATTTTCAGAGAAAAACCTACATTCATAAGAAATAAAAAATAAATATAATAATTAAATTAAATTTATTTAAAATTATACTTTTTGGGAACCTTATAATAAGGACTACATACTTACAAAAAATAAATTTTAAATGAATTCATTTGATCCCCCAAAAGGTAAATCAAAAGTTGTTTTTTATCAGCATTTTGAGAGGTGTAAAGGAGACTATATTATAGGTATGGTTTAAAACTAGCAGGGTTCTATCCAAAGGGGTTTGATCTAAGGTAGTTTGATCAGACCCTCTTCAATTGGAATGCATTAAATGAAACTTTTAAAGGCTTAAATTAGTATATTTTCTAAAAATATGTGATTTCAACAAAAATCATAATCTCCCATAAATTGTAAACCAGCTTTGTGGGATCACGAACTTGGAAAAGGATTCTTCTAATCATAAGAGAGAGGTACAAGAAAATATTTCATGTAAAAACCATCATTTTCAATTGAATGTTTGAAATGGAGTGTTGGAATTTCTTTGTATATACAATGTTGCCCTGTACAAACATTTATATACTACTTTTGGTTGCCCTTTTCCATTGATATCAAAGGGGGAGAGAGTCATGTGAAGAACAACTACGGTGATAGGAAGAAAGAATGTTGTCCTTTGTAAATTTTGGCACATGTTGCCATCAATGACAAAGGGGAAGATTGTTGGAAGAATGAAGAAGAATGGATAACTATACAGTTTGTGTTGTCATTGATGTCACCATGTTATAGGGGATGTGACTACAAGACTAAGTTAGTGCTTGATCTAGTATTTGAACCGGTATACAAGCTACACCCTCTAGTATTTTGGTCTACAATCCTCCACGGTTGATAATTACTAATTGCGGTTTTGGGAAATAGTTTATGGGTGTTGAAAGCATGTATGTTCAGAATCTTTCATGCTTCGGTGATTGTATGGTGTATCGACATTATTCTATTGAATATATTTTTCAATTAAGACTATTTCTGGCCAACTTCATGAATAATTGTGATATGGTGAATCATTTTTTGTTATGCAGATATATGTGTGACCTATCTTAGGTCTATGCTAACACAATATAGTGTGCTACACATTTTGATCTATTGGTTGGAAAGTTTTTGTAAATTCTTGAGGCTGACAATTGATGTTTTGATAAACATGGATTGCATCCAATTAGGCTAACCTAATTGATGCTTGCAGATGAATCAAGTATATATGTTGGGTAGTTTTGAAGATTTTAAAATATGAGAAAAATAGCAAGGATGAGGAATGATATTGATGAGAATGTGAAGAAGTGCAAAAATGATGAAGTGTGTTAATTCAGTCTATTGAACATCACTGGAACCATATCAACACTTGTTAGGTGCACTCTCATCAATTTATTTTGGTTGTGAAGCCAGTTTTTATTTTGTAATCCTTTTGTAGGCAATGAGCCTCCCTATTGGATGGTGAATCCTTTTGGTAGGCAGTGAGCCTTTGTATCTAGACAGTGAGTCCTATTCTGGGTAGTGAGCCTCGTGTATTCAATTTTTCTATCACTTTATATTCTAATTTAATCCTTACTATGGTTTTTCCTTATTGGGTTTTCCACGTAAAATATGGTGTTCATTGTGTTGATTTTTCTTTCTATTATCTGCATTCTATGTACATACTTAATAACAGAATAGTGTGGTTGTGAAATTGATAAGTGTTGAAGTTTTGTGTTTGAATTTGGTGACAACTGATTCATGCCCCCTCTCAGTTGTCGTGCACTTTTTTAACATAGATTGTTTCCCAGACTCTTCAAGAACTCAAGATTAAAGAAATTACTGTTAGCCCCCAACAAGCAAGAAAATTGGTCTTAGAAAGCAATATACTAATTATTCCTAGAATGGAGTTAAAAAATATATTCTTACTGGATCAAGTAAGAAACCAAGAAGATCCCATGTTGGTTTCTAAATTCAATTTAGATGAGGGAATGAGTGGCATAGGTTACAATCCAAGACTTGAAACCCTATCCTTTTGGACAAAGCAAAAAAGAATAAAAAAACCAAGATTGCTTGATGTTGTAAAAGAAATGAGAGGGACTTCCATTGTAAAGACACTTCAAGACACATAAGCATTAGAGGAAGCTACTATGGCAATGCACTCAACAATGTTTACTAGGGATGAGGTTAAAGCTATGGAGCTTAGATTGGCAGAATATGAGAAAGAACAAAATAATCTAAATGATGAAATGAATAGGTTATTCATAGAAAATGTGAAATTGAAATAGCAGTTGAAGGTAGAAGGTCCTTCTCAAAGCACAAAATTAATAGTATACCAGCCCCCTTCCATCCAGACTGATACAAGTGAAATCATTTCTAAACAAGTTAATGTGCTAAAACAATAAATTGAGAAGTTGAAAAAGAGTAATGAAGAAGCAAAGGAAAGAGAAAAGAGAGAAACCCTCAAGGTATTGGAACAGATCTTAGAGCATAGGGTTAAACTAATTATGAACAAATTGGAAAATGTGTATGAATGTTATGTCTCCTTGTCACAAGCAATTGATCAGATAAAGGCCCATTTACCTATATTGGACCCCTTATTCAAGAAATGGAAACCTGTGCATCACACCTTAACGACTTTGTGTAGAATTTTACAAAGGAGTGTTGATTCCCCCATAGCTTTAAAGCATACTGAGAAAATTGTTCGAATGGTCACAAATGAATTTTAATACATGTTTGCAGAAGATAAAAATATCAAGGAAAGAATGGATTCATTTCACATGCTAAAGCAATGGTTCATGCCTAAGATACTAAGGGATGATGATCAACTAAAAGGCTCCAAGGATTGGATAGATGAGTTTAGAAAAATTGTTACCAACTGCCTCACTAATATATAGAAGGATGGTGACATAAATATTCACTACCTCAATTTAACATTGGATGGAATAATTGCACTGGATGATGGGTACTCAAAATTCATCATGGATACCAAAAGGTTATTAGACAGCAGATCGAAGAGTCACTTGGAAAACACACACAAAATCTAGGAGTACAAATGGCCTCATGATTACATGGTGTATCAATGGGAGGAGACATATCTAGCTCCCCCAAAAGAGTAGGCCTTGCAGTGAAGTACCAAGCCTTGAAAATACTATCATGGAGAGAGGACCTTGCCAAATTTGAATGATCACGGGTACCTTATGATGAGTAACAGACTTACGTATCTTGTCAGTGTTATGGACTTCAACATCTGATAAATTATCTTCACTTATCATCTTTCATTTCTTTTAAATTTTTATGTAATCCTATGTAAACAACGATAATTAAGACTTTTTTATTTATGTTAAAAGTGGGTAACTGACAAGACACTTTTTGACATGTCATTCAGGACAAAATTTTGAAATGTATTGTAAAATATTTTTGAAGATCAATAGAATGAAGTTATAATTGGTGGCCAAATTATGGTTTCAATTGTTTGTTGAAGTGAATTAATGAATGTTATCTTTCTATCTCTAGTTTGATCTTTCCTTGTTATTTAAATCAATATATCAAGGGTATATCTCATTTATCAAAACACATTTGTTGTCAAACAATTCATTTTGTACTAAATTTTGGTGTCAAATCTTTGGCAATTATGGTTAGTTTCATCACATTCAAATTCTGAATTCTAAGAAATTATATATAGTAAATAGATTGATGGTTGTTTGGATAGTGAAATTAGCTCTTAGAAATTAATTGAAATATCTTGTCTCTAAATATCTAGAAGGATTATTTTAATTAAAGAGTATTTTGTGGTTATTTTTCTAACAATGATTTTATAGTGCAATTAGCTTGCTATTTTCATTCAAGATACAAGTCATGATCAATGTCAAGCACATACCAAGAAGATGGTACTCTACTTCAAACCCTCAACCTCACTTATTTTAGTCTACTTACATGAGGATATTAAGGAAGTTGCTAAACAATTAATATATATCATTTGTTGTTTGTGAAGGAGAATCCTGTGAGATCTAATATGGTAGTGGATCAATATCTAGTTTCTTTTTTGTTGATACTGAATGAGTTTAGTGTTGAAAGCTGCAAGACAACTGAGAAGGGGGGTGAATCAGTTTTCACTAATCTTACCCACAATTCTCAAAAAATCATCAACTTCACATTCACTTTATTTTGTTATTCAGTATGAAAATGAAATGCAAATAACAAAAAGCAATATCAACACAAGAAACACCATATTTACGAGGAAAACCCAATAAGGGAAAAAACACGATGAGGATTAACTCACAATATAAAGTAATAGCAAAACCAATTACAAAGAGGCTCACTACCAAAGGGATCGTTGTCCAAGGACTCATTGTCTAGATACAAGGCTCACTGCCTACATATAGCACTCACTGTCCAACAAGGAGGCCCACTTCCTATAAATACAAAAGATAACAAAAAACTCCATAGAAAATTATAAACATCTATAGCCTTGATCAGAAGATTGCAGACACCATCATCTCACTGCTTTCAGGAGTCTAACACATTAAAGTACTACTACCTTAATTCATTTTTGCACACTCTTGCTTCTATCCATGTACTCAAAACATCTCTACAGTATCTCAGCTATACAGGCACAACCTGCAATCACTTATTCCTTTCTCTGCAACAACCTATATTGTGTTGACATCAATGACATCATTAATGAAAACACCACCATACTCATTCATACTTCCAACAATCTCCCCCTTTGTCATTAATGGAAGCACATGACGTGAAAAACCATCAAAGACAACAATCTATTCCATTCTTGCATTCTCCTTTATTGTTTAGATTAGATAGCCTACACAACATTTCCTGCACTCTCTTTTCCTTGCAATATTCTCTCTTTCACATGACTTTCTCTCCCCCTTTTTCTTTCATTGTTTTTCACATGACTTTATCTCCCCCTTTGAAATCAATGGAAAAGAACAAAAAATTTACATAATTCTTCAACCATATGTAGCTTTGATCACTCCCTCTTAGGAGTGCACCCACATCTCATACTACAACAATGAAACTTCCTACTCCCCCTAAGGAGTAGACCCAGTCATCAATCTAGACAAATGAGAATATGTAGATCCATTGGACTGATCCACCTCCATGTGCACATAGTTCAAAGAAGGAGGGGTAGTAACCCCCAAATTTTCAAAAAGATACTAAAAAGTATCCTTCAAAAGATCCTTAGTAAATATATCAGCAATTTGATCCTTTGTAGGCACATATTCCAGCTTTGATTCCATTCTTCAATACCTTTTCTCTCAAGAAATCATATTAGATAGATATGTGCTTTGTCCTTGAATACATTACTGGATTCTTTGAGATATTTATTGCACTTGTATTATCACATAAGATAGGGATAGGCTCATCACACAACACCCCTATATCCTTGAATGTTTGTTTCATCCATAATACCTATGTGTAGCAAGATGCTAAAACAATGTACTAAGCCTCTGTAGTGGATAAAGAAACTGAATCATGTTTCTTTCTTATCCATGAAACCAATATTCCTCCAAGAAAGAATTCACCACCACCTGTACTCTTTCCGTCATCCACACAACCAACCCAATCTGCATTAGTGTAAGCACTCAAAGTGAAATCAGTATCCTTACGATACCATAGGCCATAATCCAAAGTGCCTTTTAGATACTTGAATATCCTATTCATAGTTGTAACATGTGCTTCTTTAGGTTCTGCTTGAAATCTAGCAACCAAACATACTACATGCATGATATCCAGTCTAGTAGTAGTAAGATATAACATTCCACCAATCATAGATCTATACATGCTTTGATCAATTTTAGGAGATTCATCATCTTTACTCAGTATGCATTTAGTCACCATAGGGGTATAGACTAGTTTGGATTCATCCATTCCAAACTTCTTCAACAACTCTTTGACATAATTTTATTGTAAATGGATATTCCCTTATCAGTTTGATTCACTTGAAGTCCAAGAAAGAAATTCAATTCACCAATCATAGACATCTCAAACTCTTTTTGCATCTCCTCTGCAAATCTCTTGCACATACCCTCATTTCCTCTGAAGATAATATCATCAACATACACAACCACTATCAAAATTTTGTTTACTTCAACCTTGAAGTAGAGATTACTATTTTTGGAGCCTTTGTTGAACCCTTGTTGTGTCAAATATCTATCCAACCTAGCACACCATGCTCTGGGAGCCTATTTAAGTCCATATAGTTCCTTTTTCAACTTATAGGCCATGTTGGTTTATCTGATAATTGAAATCCCTCTGGTTGTTCCATGTACACCTCTTCTTCCAATTCTCCATTCAGGAATGTAGACTTAACATCAATCTGATATACCTTGAAATATTTTTTAGCAAACAAATCCAAAAACAAAAACATCTGAATAGCCTCCATTCTTGCCACCGGGGAAAATCTCTCCTCAAAGTCTATTCCTTCAACTTGTGAATAACCTTTGCATACAAGTCTTGTTTTTTTTCTTACTACTTCACCATTCTCATTTAGCTTTCCTAAACACCCACTTTTTACCAATTATGTTCTTGTTTACAAGTCTAGGAACCAATTCCCATGTTTGATTCTTCTCTATCTACTGCAATTCCTCTTTCATTACTCTAACCCAATTCTCATCTTTGCATTATTCACACACTGATTTAGCTTCTATCTTGGAAAGTAAATATAGATTTACCTCAGCTACCACCACTTTGCTTCTTGTCTTTACACCTTCACTTTTATCTCCAATTATTTATTCTTCAGGATGATTCTTTTGTACATATTTTGGGGTCTTAGGAATAGATTCTAGAGCTTCTTCTTCTTCTTCAATCTTTTCTTCTTCCTTATTCTCTTCTTGTACTTGTCCACAGATAGGTTCATCTGGTTCAACTTCACTTATTTCAACTAGTCTATGTATATCTTCATCAACTTTTACATTTGCACTCTCAACAATCTTCCTCAAAATTATATTGAAACATCTATAAGCTTTACTATTAGCTGAATATCCAAGGAAAATACCTTCATCACATTTTGCATCAAAATTTCCAAGGTTCTCATCATCTCTTTTAATATAGCATCTGCTTCCAAACAGCTTAAAGTGCTTAACATTAGGAATCTTGTCATTCCACAGCTCATAAGGAGTCTTTTTTTTGTTACCTCTTATTTGAACTCTATTAAGAATATAAATAGTAGTGTGGATTTCTTCTCTCTAGTATACATTAAGTACATTTTCCTCTTTCATTATAGTCCTTGCATCCTCTTGAATAGTTTGATTCTTCCTCTCAACAACTCCATTCTGTTGAGGAGTTCTAGGAGCATAAAAATTTCTCTTTATGCCATGCTCTTCACAAAATGTATTCAACTCACTGGAAGTGAATTCTCCACCTCTATCAAACCTTAAACATTTGATTCTCAGGTTCACTTCATTCTCTACCTTGAACACTTTAAATCTATCTAGAGCTTGAGCTTTCTCCCTAAGAAAATTAGCCCATGTCATTCTAGAATAATCATCAATAAGGGGCATGAAATACCTATCACCATTAAGACTTCTTATTCTTTTGGGACCACAGAGGTTCATATGAATCAATTACAACATTCTGGTAGTTGATTGCTCTTTTCCTTTAAAATTGCATCTTGATTATTTTCCCAACTGACAACTTCTACAAATAGTATTGGTAGGCTTCGTGATTTTAGGAAAATCCTATACAACTTCTCTTGAACTAATCCTAATTAGATTTTCAAATTTTACATGTCCCATCCTTCGGTTCCAAAGCCAACTTTCATTAACTTGAGATACAAGGCACTGACCATCAACACCCTTAAGCTGATAAATGTTCCCATATGTTCTTCTTCCTGCAACAACCACAGTTCCAGACCCTTTTTTGATTTCACAAGTATTATCTTGAAACACAAGCTTGAATCCTTTCCTACACATTTTTCCAACACTCAAAAGATTATGCCATAAGCCCTTAACATAATAGACATCATCAGTATTGTGTTTTCCATCAAAAATAATTGTTCCTTTTCCAAAAATCTTTGCACCAAAATCATTTCCAAACATGACTAATCCATCATCATACTTTTCAAGTTTATTAAACTTACTTTTGTCTCTGGTCATATGATTTGAGCAACCACTGTTAATCACCCAATAGTCTTCATCTTGTCTAGCATGAAAGGCAGTAACCAGAGTACCTTCCATCTCATCCTTCTTGTTTCCTGGACCACTTTCCCTTGCACATATTCCATGGTTAGTAGATACTAATTTATTCTCTAAGGCTAGAAACAAGAATTCATCATTATCATCCTCAAAATTAGATTCATCATCATAAATTCCAACATCTTCTCTAACATAGTACAATCTCTTGAACTTCTTATCCTTTTTGTCTTTATTGTCTATGATCTTCTTGTGTACAACTCTATTTAGACATCTTGAAGCATAGTGACCAATATTTCCACAACTAAAACATTTAAAAGGTAACATACCTTTGTACTTACCAGTACCTTTCTTCAATTTCCTTGTAAAGTTTGCTTCCAACTCCTTTGAACCTTCACTATCTAGATCATCTTTTGTCTTAGTAGCTTTGAAGGTTGTTTCTGTTTTCTCCTTTTCTTTTCCAAATTGCCCCATTTCGAATACGGTCAAGGTTCCAAATATTTGTTCTTTAGTGAACTTCTTAGGATCATACACTTCCTCAATAGCTAAAACTTTATCACTGTAACTCTCCGGTAGGGTCACCAAAATCTTCTCCATTACATCTTAATCTATCAGAATACCACCTTGATTTTTAACTTCATTTACTGCAATATCAACCCTCTAAAAATAACTTGCAATATCTTCACCTTCTTCTATTTTTAAGTTCTCATATCTACACTTAGTTGTTGGCTTCTTTGACAATTTCACTCTATCATTTCCTTCATAGATATCTTCCAACTTTTTCCAAACTTCATAAGCAGTGCCTAAAGAAATAACTTTTGTCTACTCAATCTTAGATAAAACACTATAGATTGCATACCTTGCTTTTTCATTTTCATCATAGGAAGAAATTGCATCTGTAGAAGAAGGACCACTTGCTAGTGCAACATACTCTATCTCAACAACTTTCCAAGTCTTGTAACCAAGAGAGGTCAAGTAACCTCTCATCTACACTTTCTAGTCACTGTATTCAAATCCATCAAACACAAGGGTTGAAAATTTTTGTGCCATCAAATCTACCTCAAGCAGTTAAGCTCTTCTTCGAGGAACCAAAGCTATGATACCAATTGTTGAAAGGCACAAGACAATTGAGAGGGGGGATGAATCAGTTGTCACCAATCTTATCCACAATTCTCAAACAATCATCAACTTCACATCCACTTTATTTTGTTATTAAGTATGAACATGAAATGAAAATAATAGAAAGCAATATCAACACAAGAAACACCAGATTTACGTGGAAAACCCAATAAGAAAAAAAACACGGTGAGGATTAACTCACAATATAAAGTAATAGAAAAATTGATTACAAAGAGGCTCACTTCCTAAGAACGACTCACTATCCAAATACAAGGCTCACTACCTACAGATAGGACTCACTGTCCAACAAGGAGGCTCACTTCCTACAGATACAAAAGATAACAGAAAAATCCACCACAACAAATTACACACATTTGAAACCTTGATCAGAAGATTGTAGACACCATCAACTCACTACTTTCAGGAGTCTAACACATTAAAGTACTGCTTCCTCAATTCACTTTCACACACTCTTTCTTCTCACACTTGTGGAATTCTTCATACATCAGTCCATAGTATCTCAACTTGTATTTATACCATCTTCAACCTTGGAAATTTTCTCCAAGGTCTGTTGCACATTCTTCATTTTACAAATTCAAATTAGGTCAGAAACTCAACATTCCCACGGTGGAAGATAATGAGATAAAAACCAAACCAACACTTAACAAAGACCCAAAAAAACATCTCAGATCAATCACATGCTTCCTTAATTGATACTTGTCCTTCGCATGCCCTATAGATACTAGGTCATTCAAACCTAATGAAAACAAAAATGAACTTTGAAGTACAGACTTTCGAAACAAGAAGATAACATGTAGACCACATAACACACTTCACCATACATTGGACCATATCTTAGATTCCTTCATATTCATCCGCGAAAAATGCAACAACCTTCATACACATAATAATTTCCATCAGTCCATGCAAATTGTACAGACACAAACAATAACTCTAAAACTAGTCTTTCAAAGCACCAAACCATGAACACCTTTTTTAGAACATAGATAACACAATTACAAGCCTTCTTTGAAATCTGCAAGACTAGAAACAAACCAGTGGAGGACTACAAGGTAAAAACATTTCTCCCAATCCATAGACAACAACTCTTCCAAACTAGCTCACACACCAATGAACACAACTTTTTCTCTTCATCAAACCAGAAGCTATAATCTAGGATATATCACCCAAGGATTCCCATAAACAACACTTCAGATCTGCACAAGCATAGGATCAACACAGAAGAAATGTAGAGGAAAAACCGGAGCACATTATGAACATATAGTCAACTATGTCTTCACTATTTCTCAAAAGAACTTGGTAACTCATCATATCAGCACACCTAAAACACCATAAAGATAGCTCCATGTATTCACAACATCTCTATAGTATCTCAACTATACATGAACAACCTACAATCACTTGTTTCCTTTCTCTAAAATAACTTATACTATGTTGACATCAATGAAAACACCACCATACTCATTCATACTTTCAATATTTAGGGTGTTGTAGCAACCAAGACGTTATACTTCAGAACATTAGAGTTTATAGTTATGGTGAATAATAAAAATCCTCCTGCCATTCTTGATCCTTTGATTTCATTGGCCAAAGATAAGGTATTGATTTTTCTCTCTCCTTGTACCATTCTAAATTTTGACATTATTGCAACCTTTTAAGATGTTAGATGGGCATTGCAACGTTTTTAGACTAACTCCATGTTCCATGCAATACCTCAATCATTCCTTAATTTGTGAGAGGCTTTCCTTCAATCACCTCTAATATGTTTAAATCGTACATTGGAAATCTTTACATCATGTAGATGTTGTAAAGGTGGATTGAAGGGATCAAAACTAATAAAATGAACACATTTTGATTCTTATTGTATCGAGGGTAGTAATCACTATTACCTAATTTTTCTACTAGCCCAAATAGGTAGTGATGTTTATATTTTCCAAGTGAAAAGAAGGTACATTTTTAACTTTGCTATGTCACATTCATGTGCATAAAGAAATATCAAAAGACTACAATACTATATTACCTTATGAAGATGCATATAACATAGGAAAAGTGCACAATCTTTCCAAAAATATAGTCTTTATTCATAATGATAAGTGTATAGTGTCCCTCACAAGCCAAGGGACTAACTATTTTAATGAATATAAATAAAAAGCTATACATTTACAGATAAAGGAAATTCATATGTAAAAGGGGGACCCATCATTGCCTGAATGACGAATCCCAGTCGAGTTGCCCTGCATCAACTTCAGTCCTCTTGCTCATCTAGTCTCCATTTGTTGTTTTTCCTTGCTGCTCCAAGGTTTCCTGCATTTGTAAGAAAAGGTTTGGTTAGAGAAATGAAGGATCACCAATCAGTACATAGGAAAACATCCATAAAAATATAATTTGATCCTTATAAACATTAAAATAGCTAGCATATCATAGATGTCAAAGAAAACAAGAGAGTTATCAAACACATCTATCATATGCTCTTTTTTATCTAACATGTTTTCTCCTTGTGCAGATATAGGATAGATCTTTGTTATTGTTTTGTTTCATCTAGTTACAACATGTTGAGTAAAATGTGGCTCCCATGAGGGTTGAGCCTAGCATGCTTCCCTATTATGTTTTAGAGGGATAGGAAATTGAGCAACTTGATCAAATTAATGATAAATCTATTCTTGATGCATTAAATCAATATGGAATCATACCAGTTGATCAACTTTCATTATCAGATTCAAAAGATGCAACAAACTGTGTGAATTATCAAGAAATATTACTCTTCATCTTTTCACAATGAACCGGATTGTAGGCTACCATCATGTTGATCAAAGGGGAAATCATTTCTTCTTAGAAATCTTACTCTATTGGATATGTCTTCCAATCTTCTTAAGTGGATCCAAAGTCAGGTTAAATAGTGATATGAGTTGTGTTTCATTGTCATCATTTTCAAGGGTCAGTAAAGAAGGAAACAAGAACAAGAACATCAATCATTCAAAGGAGGAAAATAGTTTGTCTCTTCCCAAGAAATGAATGATTTCTGTCATAATGGTGAAAATACACAACAAAATTGGAAAATGGAATCCAATAAACCAGACATGGAATAGAAATCAAATGGTGTGGAATTTGATTCCTTGGACAGGAGAAACATGAATACTGAAGCACAGATGCATCAAGTTCAAATATGGATAGTCACAATGGCAGAAGAGCTACCAAGTCCTATTAGGAGTTGACATGAGCTACATGGAGCAGCTATAGGTGGTAAGTGAAATGTATAATCAAGACAACCATGCCAATATGTTGTCCTAAAAGAGAAACAATGCATTTGGAAAGACTCAGTATTCATCTACAATCATGATGATTACAGTGCACAATGGAGAAGATAGATCACTATCAAGTTACAGTGACATAGGGTTTCAAGATCAATGCAAATAGAGGCTCTTTGTAACAATTGATGCATGCATACAGTCCTAGCAACCTATGTAGAAAAGAACCGCCTATAATCCTCAGATTCAGCGTGACTATGAATGATACAAAGAGGTCAATCATCTTTTAGTAATGCTACAATGTTTGCAAGTGATCACATGGAGTCAAGATCAAAGGGGCAGCAAGCAATTGTTAAGGATAAATCATGAAGGTTGGATCAGTCATTGAGCACAATCATTCATGATTAAAAGAAGCCATGAGAAAATAAATTTGTATACATAGCAGTCATGAGGCTTATTGAGCTAAAGTTTCAAGCTAGTAAGAGGATAATCATCATGCATAAACCTCGAGTAGCAAAGTCTATTACAAAGAGAGCTATCAAAATTAGAACAAAGAATCAATGAACAACCATCTATGATAGAGATATTGCAAGAATGGAAAAATGATCAACCATAGCATAAAAAGTTACCATGAATATTGAGGAACATGAGAGACTATCATTGAAAGGATATTATAGTGCATTCTAAGGAGTAGCCTCAAAGCATGTAGAAGGTTTAGCCGAGACAAGTCATTAAGATGCAAGTAACAATGGCATATGACGGTCCAAAGTAAAGGGCATCACAATAACAGTCATAAAGATTTTCATCTTTATAGCAACTTAACACTGTCATTATTCTCACAGTTATAAAAATAAAATGGAAGATGCATGACAATATAGACATTCCATATGATGCTTTACATGTCAAAGGTGTTGACAACAATATTTTTCCAAACTATTATTTATGCAACTTAACACAGTTTTGAGGTGCTTCATGTCTTTGTATATTGTTGCTAGCTATTTTTCTTGACAGTTAATATGAGAACAAATACAGGCACAAGGGTAATGATTGAAGGATAGTTATAAAATACCCTTAAAGGTCTGTCATATAGTAATGTAATGTGAAATTCAATGAAGGAAGCCAAAAGAAGTCTAAAATTTCTATGTAAGATCAAAAGACAAGATTTTTTGTGTGTTTCTCATCTTTTCACTGTCCATACAATGACCATTGAAGGAGTAGTTTTCAGTCATGAATCACAATCAATGCTACTAAAGTGCATATGAAAATAGGTTCTATGCATCATGTTCACTGAAGGGATACAAAAGTAAGAGGAATTCAAGAGAACAAAGAGCATTCATGATTGCTTTCTTGCATTCCAATGGAGCAACCATCTACATTAAGAAAAGTCATGTAAAATGAGAACCAACAGTCCTAATGATTTTCAAAATAACGTGAAGATATCAACCATAGAGTATGAACATGATCATGATTAGAGAGACTATAAAATCACAGTATCATGAAGGTGGCAGCAATTTCAAGTAACTTGGTTTCAATGTAATGCATAAAGTGCCTAATGGAAGTAGTCAACTAAACTAAACAATGGGAAATCACAATGCACATTGAAGTGGAAAGACATTGTAGACACCCAAAATTGTCCTCTTACAACACCTGTCTCGGCATTACATCATTTAGGCATCTTGTAGCATGTTTTTCCCTAGGTACCCATGTCATCATCTATTTAATTAAATAAATTTTATTTATTTAATTAAATTCATATTCATAATCCATCCATTTCGCTAATGTTAATTAAATAATTTATATTATTTAATTAATTAAATCATTTCTATTCATTCGTCTAATGTTAATTAAATAATTTATATTATTTAATTAATGAAATCATAAATTCAACGTTAATTAAATAAATCCAAAATTTATTTAATTAATAAAATCCTAAAAAGATCTTCTCGCTTTCTTTCCAAAACTAAACTCTGTGCATCTAATTAATTTATTTAATTAGATAATTCATCAATTATCCTTCTCATCTTTTTCAGGATTTATTTCCTTTAAAAGAGAATCAAAATCTTTCTATCTTTTTGAAATCTTATCTCATCTCGTTGTATTTCCTCTTTTGTCAAAAATCAAATCCTTGTCGAATCTTGTCAAATCTTATCTTCTTCAACATCACGGCTCTATAAATACGGCCTCTCACAATCCATATAGGGGGTTGATTCGTCTAGCATCCAGACTCTGTCAAAATTAGTCTTCCGTCTCTATCTATCATTCTCTCCATTTTCCATTTTCATCGTCAAGTCATTATGCTGCAAGAATGAGCACTCAACATTCCTCCATTGTCAACCCTTCAAAATCTCGCATTCTCATGTAGGTGGAGAAGAGCAATGGAGATAAATCGAGTTAGTGCGGAGATCGGTTTGCATTTGCGCTTCTTATTGTGATTTTCGTGTTGTTTCGTACTCTATTGTGCTTGATAGGATCTAATTAGATTATTGTTTTCATTACACTAAATCTGCTGATTTTTCCCCTATCTACATTTGGTGAACCCGACATCTTTTGATTTAAACATATATTTTGCAGATTTTTTTCTTCGAAAAATTTGCATGTTTTAACCCTCATTCTGTAGAGTTTTGGGAGTGCATTGTTGCAGGATTTGAAGTGATTTTGGTGCTTTGAAGCCCAGCGAGCATAAGTTTCTGGTTGTGCAGCATCTGTGCCATTTTTTTTCCAGTGCTGGTATTGACTTGTGTGTCCATTCCATTCCTAAGGTCCACGTTGTCACCTATTGTCTTTAACCAATAGTCGTCCATCTCCTTCAAAACAACAACCAACCAAGTTGGCTAATCTTTTGTGTCGAGCTTTTCCAACACCTACTGCTTCAGCCACAAACTACTTGATTATTTTAGAAAGCATTTACAAGCAATCCACCAATTATTTTCTAGTCTTCCTTCATCAATCAACCAGTGAACGATTTTTTGTATGCATGTGAATCTGCAACTGAAAATTTTGAAAATTTTCTTGCGCATTGTAGATGTTGAAAGCCATATCACTGCTGCTTCCAATCTCCCATCTCTAAAGTTCCCGCATGCAATTGGTGGTATCACCTATACACTAGCATTTACTGGCCACAACCCACTGAACACTGCATGGACCAGGGCTCGCCTCAATCTTTTTCGCCTCCATATGGCCAAATGAATCTGCTCGACCCTCTAAATCACAAACAACATCATCTTGGCATGATACTCCCAGCTTTTAATGACTTTATTGCTTTTCACATTCATCAACGTCTCTCTAAACTTTGGCAGCAACAAGCATAAATTTAAGTAGGAATCATGCGGTGCTATATTCTTTTACCTTTCATTCGACTAGTTTTCTATTAGTTTTACTTTAGGTTTTTAATTAAATTCTAATTAGATTTTTAGATTTTCTAGTAGATATTTAATTATATTAGATTTTTCAATTAGATCTTTATTTATATTAGATTTTATTAGATCTTTGATGAGATTTTCTTTTTAAGATTTTTACGTAGATATTTAATTAGATTAAGAGGTTTTAAGTTAGCTTTTTAATTAGAATTTAATTAGACTTAGATTTTAAGTAGCTTTTAATTAGTTTAGTTTTTCTTTAAATTTCTCTTTGTTAATAAAATTTAGTTGATAATTTTTTTAATTTAGTTAGATTTTTAATTTCTAATTTAATTTAGATTTTTATTTTTTTTTAAATTTAGTTTAGATTTTTAAATTTTTAATTTAGTTTAGATTTTTAACAAATTCATTGTTTTTTTTAACTTAATCTCACTTTGGCTTGCAAGTTCGTGTTTTTTTTCTCGATTTGGTGATTTGTAGGTGAATCATACGGAGCTCGAAAAGCATTTGGATTAGTCACAACATCAATTTGGAAAGCAAAAATAATCAGGTGCACTCGTTTCATCCTTCATCTCTTAATCTTGTTTGTCACACATTTCAATTTGGGGCATAAAATCAATCTTGTTTGATCACATATTTGAAATTGGGTTTAAAACAAATTTTGTCTTCAATCGCACATCTTGATTTGAAGTTAAAAAGAACAAGTGTTTGAACTATTTTACACACATTTCATTTCTAATCTAAGGGAAATTAATCTTTGCAAGTGTGAATCAAGTGTGTGTGTCCTCCAAAACACCTCACTTGGTTTGCTTTTGTCATACCCTTCATAGGAGGCCTGCTTGGAGCACACACCCCTCCAAGGGACGACCTCAATAGAGTGTGAATCCAAAGACACGCTCATTTGGGAGTTGAAATCTTATCACTTTGAGCTAAGCCCCAAAGAACTTTATACCTTTGGGAAGTGAAGGTGAAGGGTGGGTTACCCCTTTCTCTCGGCTTATTGGCAAGATTTTGCTTTCAAATCATCCCTTAGTCAACCTAGTGCAAACTAGCTTGAGACCTAATTGGCTATACCCCACTTGACTAGTCATAGGGCTTGTTGTTCTATATTCAAGTGTTTGCTTAATCATAACATTTAGTCTTCAAAGACAAATTTTTCATTGTGTTTGGTGTGTGTGTTCATGCATTTACATGTGAGATATTGTGTTTGATAGTGCCCAAGTCAAACTTCCAATAAACACTTGCCACATCATCCAAATCACCCAATCTTATCATTCCACATCATATCCTAATCATCGTCATTTCTTTAATCCAATCAACATCGTTTTACACTATGAAAACATTGGAAGACGTAGCACAAGAGCTTGTTCACATGCTTCATGTGGCTAAAACAAGTAAAGCATCTTTACCCCAACAACTCACTCACAGATTCCATGACATGATCCAAAAACTTCAAACCAACCAATCACCTCAAATGCAACAACTCATAGCTCAAATCCAATACCTCATGGCCACTTGTCAAATCCAACATGCACATCATCAAGTCCAATCACCACATCAACAAATTTCACATCAATCCTATGTGTCAGCTATATCATCATATCAACCTCATTCCTCCACATATCATGTTACCCCTTCGTCAACCTATCACACATCTTCTAATGTCAACCCTTATCCATACCAATCCACCTCTCAACAATCATTATCCTATACAACCCCTCTTGAAATCATCATTACAACAACAAATCATATCACAAGTCCAAACACCATTTCAACCTCAACACATTCAACCCCAATCCTATGTGTCACCTTCATCATCATGCCAACCTAACACATCTATCTATCATGACAATGTCACATCAACATTTCCACCCATATCACAACAAGAACATAGGATCCCAAGTCCACCTTGGAAACAAAATCAAGAGCCTTTAAGTCTTAATGTCACCTTTGACAAGGGGAAAACCAATCTAGTTCATACACCCTTACCACTATCCAATCAAATGCCTATTCATAAGCCACCATGTCCAAGTCCTAATTCATTGGCCTCTTTACCTTCTAACCAATCAAACTCCTCAATACCCCCATCATCTTCTAAGCCTCCATCAAATCAATGCCTTACATTTAGATATTTAAAAAACAAATTGATGGCATTACCTAAATCCACCCATCCACCTATAAAGGATGTCACCCAAGGGCTACAAGTAAGGAATCAATTGTTGCCATGTCATTCAACACATATACTTGAACATACAAAAGAGTCCTCAAATGTCATGCCAAGTCCTTCATGTCAACCATGTCATCCACAACCCCTTGAGCCAATTCAAGAGTCTCCTGTCATAAGTCCAAGTCACCTTCTTTCATGCTCCTATGTTGTTGACCATCAAGAACATGTCAAGTCTCTTCAAGAGTCATCCCCTTCCACTTCCATTCAAGAAACCCAAGATTTATATCAAGAGTCTACTCCCAAGCATGTGGAAACATCAAGCCCTGGTCCTAATCAAGATCAAATCATTTTCATTCAACCTATCCATAATCTATATCATTTTTATGATCAAGATGATATCCATAATGATGAAGAGCCTATCCATGAGAAACTTGATCCTATACTCATCCATGAGAAAGATGTTCCAAATTCACCTCCACGTAGTCCTATCCATGATCCATCAACATCCACTTCCCTTGATGATACAAGTGCCTCCCAAGCACACATAGAAGATCAAAAAAATACCTTGGATCTAAGTGAACACAATGCTAATCAAGATCCTAATGATCCCTCGTCACCCACTATGGACCCCACTGCAAGTCCTCCATCATATCCTATTGATCCTTTTATCCTCATTCATGAATGTTCCTCCTTAGAACAACAACAACCATTATCTTCTCCATCTAATAAGGAAATCAAGTCTAGTGTTTCACCTACACCTAGTCCCATTGTCCATTGCACACTCCAAAATATGAACCACCAAGGTAAAGGTCTAGACCTTCATGAACAAGGAATTTTGGAGCCCATCCATGTCAAAGTCCCTCCACACTCATTTAGCCTTGGACATACACCTCAAGGACACCAATCTCACAATGTTGGTATTTCCTCCATGCATCCTAAGTCCACTTTCCATCATAAAGCCTATCATATGCCTAAAACATATGTTTACATTCCTCCACCGTCATCCTACAAATGTCAAAAGCATGTGACCATACACTCCCCTCCATCCACTCTACCACCATTGCTTCCAACTCCTAATATCCCTCCATCCACTTTACCACCATTACTCCCAACACCTAATATCCCTACCATTCAATCCTCTTATCCATTTATCCATAAACCTCTAAACATCTTAATCATGACCAATCAATGCACACATTTTCTAAACATAAAGCTTCCACTCATTCCACCAAACCCAAGGGATTCCAAAATAAAAATTTGGATGCCTCTACACATAAATTCAAAAATTCTAATGGTCCTAATGCCTTAGCATACAATTGAAAAATATCAAAGCCAAGTACATCTAAAAGGCTATATAAGCCCATACCTCCAAAAGTAAAGGCCAAAACTAAAATGGTTTGGGTACCTAAGCAAAAAGAAATCAAGTCAAACGAGACATCCACATCACAAAAATCCCAACCATCCCCTCCCATCCAAAATGCACATTCCATTCAAACATCTCATATTCCATCCCACAAGCCAAACAAAAATCATACAAATATCAAGTCTATGTGGGTACCTAAGGCACTTCATCCACCACCTCCTAAGCAAACATCTCCATTTCTTCCTACACCCCATCCACATCAAAAGCTTCAACGTTTATCACAATGTGTGCAACCATTGGTCATGGTTCCTTTCCATTTCACACCAATTCCACATACCTCCATCTCCCCACCCTTCACTCATTATCCTACATATCTCCCCCATCATCTTCCTATGGTCCATGCTTTTGGCTAAGCCTCCCCATTCATCTTTTCCATAAGTCCCATATAATACCTATCATCTTCCCTACATAATCCATATCATAATCCATTCTTGTCCTCCATAATCCACATCATAATCCATCATCTACCTACTCCATCTCCCTTTCATGTCATCCCTTACCAACATCTATGAGCATAATGGCATTTGACATGGTCCATGCAATGACAGCCATCCCTCATGGGACTATCACCTTTCATGCAACTAGACACTTGAGTCCCTCCTATCCACAAGTCAAAAAGTAAAAAAGTAAAAATAAACAAAAGAATAAAAAATAAAAGTAAAGATAAATCCCTTCATCCAATGGTGAAAACCTGGTAAACAGGCGCCTTGGATAAGTACCATGATGAAAACCTGGCAAACAGGCATCATGTGTAGGTTGATCTTTTATGTCACTTACACTTGGGGGCACAATGTCTTATCTATCCAACCTATCCTTCATGTCATATCATTTCCACCCTACCTACCATCTTATACATCATACATATCTATCATATTGAGTCCACTTATCCACCCTAGTCCTTTTGATCTAAATGAAGATATAGGGGAAAAAGGTTGAAACAGGTTTTGGGTATCTCTTGACATACCTCTTCCTATCTAAACCAATCATGTCATTATCCTATTGTCATACATTTTGTCTAGAAAAATCCTAAGTCTTGTACCTAAAATAGGGCATGTTATTTCTATGCGACATAGTCTTTGGAGATCACATCCTTGCTCTCTTATGATGTATACATCAATACCATCCATCCATCTATCATGAGCCTTTTATCCCTTATCCCATCACCCACCCTTGCACCTAGACTTGGTTTTCCCCTTGTCATTGGTATCTAGCACAAAGGCTACTCATTTTTTCATCCTTTGACACCTCAAAACATTTCAAAAGTCCAAAAAAAAAAATCAAAACATTTGGAAAGTCCAAAAAAAATCAAAACATTTCAAAAATATAAAAAAATCAAATAGCCAACAAAAATCCAAGCAATAATTCAAATGCAATTCAGTCCTTAATCCATACCAATCAAGTTGATCAATCTTGTCAAATTATCCAATCACATCCTTTGGTCTTGATCCTAATCTTGTTGTAAACCCAATCAATCAAAGTCAATCTATCAATTATCAATCATCCTTGTGTTGATCTAGGGATATGTCACTCCCCGCAATGACAACACTATCATCATCAAACCAATCCATCAATCAACGGTTTACAGCTTGATAGGGGCAATACCTTGTTTGTTTTTGTATCGTTTGTGCATGCTTGCTTGCTTGCTTGTGTGTGTTATCATTTTATCTTGCATTTGTATCAAATCCATATCATTCCAGGTAATATTCATATCTTGTGCATGTTGGAGTATCTTTTTGCACTATCCTTTGTATTTAAGGTCATATCATACCTTTTGTGCATTAGGACTTTAATTCTCTAAGTTTACTTCCTCATGCATCTAGACAAGGTTGTATTATGCTGGGGCATGAGACAAATCGTCACCTTGGTCCTTATACCTTGGTGCATAACGTCTAGTGCTAAATCAAACATCATGGTTGCTCACTTTCATTGCAGCATAATGCATCTTTCACTTCCTCTATCCATTCCTTCATCTTTAGTTCTTGACCCATCCCTTTCATCTCGAGAGCCTACCAATGTTTGTCCAACCCGCCTATCCTCTTGAGGGAGCATCATCATATTCTGATATCATTATCCATTTTCCTCTATCCATACCTTATTTTCTTTGAAATGATGTTACTCGACACAAATCGCATCATCTTGAACATCATGTCAAAGAGGGGCAAAATGTAGACACCCAAAATTGTCCTCTTACAACACCTGTCTCGGCATTACATCATTTAGGCATCTTGTAGCATGCTTTGCCCTAGGTACCCATGTCATCATCTATTTAATTAAATAAATTTTATTTATTTAATTAAATTCATATTCATAATCCATCCATTTTGTTAATTAAATAATTTATTTAATTAATTAAATCATTTCTATTCATTCGTCTAATGTTAATTAAATAATTTATATTATTTAATTAATGAAATCATAAATTCAACGTTAATTAAATAAATCCAAAATTTATTTAATTAATAAAATCCTAAAAAGATCTTCTCGCTTTCTTTCCAAAACTGAACTCATGTGCTTCTAATTAATTTATTTAATTAGATAATTCATCAATTATCCTTCTCATCTTTTTCAGGATTTATTTCCTTTAAAAGAGAATCAAAATATTTCTATCTTTTTGAAATCTTATCTCATCTCGTTGTATTTCCTCTTTTGTCAAAAATCAAATCCTTGTCGAATCTTGTCAAATCTTATCTTTGTCAACATCACAGCTCTATAAATACGGCCTCTCACAATCCATTTAGGGGGTTGATTCGTCTAGCATCCAGACTCTGTCAAAATTAGTCTTCCGTCTCTATCTATCATTCTCTCCATTTTCCATTTTCATCGTCAAGTCATTATGCTGCAAGAATGAGCACTCAACATTCCTCCATTATCAACCCTTCAAAATCTCGCATTCTCATGTAGGTGGAGAAGAGCAATGGAGATAAATTGAGTTAGCGCGGAGATCGGTTTACATTTGCGCTTCTTATTGTGATTTTCATGTTGTTTCGTACTCTATTGTGCTTGATAGGATCTAATTAGATTATTGTTTTCATTACACTAAATCTGCTGATTTTTCCCCTATCTACAGACATTATGCTTTTGCAAGGATCAAACAGTGAGAGATGCTTATTCAGGAATTGCAAGTAAAGGTACTAAACATTTTTTTTTTGTATCTAGAATAAGTGTCGTTCTTTTCATATGTTTTCATTTCAAATTGTCAAGTAAGCTATTTCCTTTTCAACAAGTGACAACAGAGTTTCATTTCCAAAATATATTGGTATTGTTTTCAAGTAAAGGGTGATTCAATTTCACCAACTCATGGCTAATGGTACCTGTAAGTGAAATATATGCTACTTATAATGGAGTTTTTTCTAACAAGGGAAAATCACTTATGAAACTTACAATGGTTTGATGCATTCTCTGTGAATGTAAAGTGACAAATGCAGAAGCAGGAAATGGAGCAGGCTACAATGCTTTGCTTTTGCATCTTCAGAATTTATAGAAAGCATAAAATTGAGACCCTAGGGTTCAAGCCAGATAAGAATAAAATTAGGTTGATATGGAAATGAAACCCTTGAGTTAGGGTTATGCAGAGACAAGAAATGAAACATTTTCTTCATGAAAACCTAGGGATGAAGTTTTTTCCACATGGGTTTGAATACAAAGAAAAATGCAGAGTTCCTTCATGAAATGGAACATAGGTTTTGTGTACCCAGAAAAGCATAAGGAAAAAAATAAAGTTTGAGAACCCAGATTGTATAGATCTATAAAAAAACCCTTCATACTTATATAAGGAGTTAACCTAGAAGGCCCTAGAGCTAGGGTTTTGAAGCGAAAATCAAACCCTTATATATGCAAATGGAAACAAACCCAGAATAGTAGGATGGAGCTTAAATAGAACATTTTTCTACATCTGTGAGAAAAACCTAGATCCTTTTCAAGAGGAATACAAGAAACTCTCAACTAAGCATAGAATGATGAAACCCATGAACTTTTGCAAAGGAATGAAAAAACCCCAGTTTGTGTCTTCATGGCCATGGTCTAAAGAAGTAATTTTCTTCAAAAAACACAAAACCCACTTGGGGTTTATACCAAAAATCATAAATGCAGAGGAAAGTAGAAAGTTGCGAGCTTATACAAGTTTGAGAGAGCTTGAAATGAGATTTATTTTATAGAAAAATGCCAAAGTTTCTAAAAGAAAATGTTGGAAACAATAGGGAAGGCACTGAATATTAAAATGTATTCATCTTTTTGCAATTACAGAGCTTGATTTAAGCTTGTATTCTCAAAAAATAAAGTAATAATGTAGAGGTTTGATGGAAAGCTTACCCTCTTTTGATTGTTGAGAGGAAGATGCATGAAATGTAGTGGGTTTTTTTCCTTTTGCTTATTCCAAAGGACATATAAATAGGCTATCCAATGGAGGCCAAAGGCAAGCAAAGCTTCCATAGATGAAAGCAAGAGAAGAATGCATCAGGAAAATGTGCATGGTCGCGGCCTTGAAAACTTCAATGGCTTTAAAAATGGAGAAAAAAGCTAGATTTATGACGTGGAATAGCACTTATTTTTCTTTTCCAATTATGAATCTTAAAAAAAAAACCACTCATAGTCTACCATGAAAGTGTTTACATAGCCTGTACAAACCCTATGTTGGTGGCCAAGAGCTCTCCAAAATGTGAGAGTGTGAAATGAAATGAAACAAGCTTGGTCAAGGAGTTTTTCCTTTAGGCTTTCTAGAAATCCCTAAGAATACTGCCCTCATAAGGTGTTTTTCACCTTTTTTAAAAAAAATTGCAACACAAATTAATGTGTCCCATGGGCTAAGACTTACAAGTCTTATGCCTTATGTTTATTTTTCCTTGTGTTTTCCATTTTTGAGAGCCTATGCCTTGTGTTTCTTTTTTCCTTGTGTAGGCTCTTGTTTATAGTTTGAAGGAGTTTTTCCATTTTCATCTGCCACATAGGCTGAGATGCAAGAATTGTTATTTTTGCATTTATTTTGAAATGTAAAATGTTTGACTAAGTAATGGTTATAAATCACCTAGTCAAGTATTACTTTTAAATGCAAAAATAAGGTGAGTTATGCTTTGTAAATTCCTTAAGGGAGATTTAGTTAGCTTTGATGCTTTTGTAGGAATTTAGGGGTGGTTCAGACAATTGTTGTTATTTTGCATTTATTTTGAAATGTAAAACATTTTGATTAAGTGATGTTATTATAAGTCACTTAGTCAAAGTGTTATTTTAAATGAAAAATAAGGTCTTATGCTTTTGAAAACACACAAAGAGCATGAGTCAAAGCATCTTGGACACATAATGATGATGGACGAACATGGGGAAGGTGTGTGATTTTTTCTTAACTAAGTTTTGGAGGGAATATGGCCTTTTTGGAGGTAGTTTTGTCATATTTTTGGTATGGTTGGGTCATGGCTTGACTTTTCTGTATTTTGGTGACCTTTTGGAGGGGTTTTGGAAGCTTCTTTTTTGGCCTTTTTACTGCATCCAACTAGGAGTTTCTAGAAGGACATGTGTGGGACAGTTGTTTTAATTTTGCATAAGTAACTTCAAACAATTTTTTTGGGGAGTTCTTTCTTTCCAGCAATATTGTAACTTATTCTAGACATGAATAAAAATGAAGACCTTGGATATCAATGATTTGGATTTTTTCCTTCTTGTTCTTTGCTTTATTTTGTGCACTCAATTGATTTGATCAAGTTATTTGTGAGGTATTATTTATTTCCTTATAGCTTTGTCTCATGTTTAGCACCCTTAAGTAGAAATTATGTTAATGTAGGTTATAATCTATGTCAAAGATGCAAATAGCTTTTAGCTATGAAGTTACCTTCCTCCTAGGAGTTTGAGCATTAGGACCTCTTTGTAAAAAACTTATGCAAAGACATGTTGTAATGAGTTGTGCAAGTTTTGATTTCTGTCATTGAAAGCAAGTGTTTGTAATTTGAGTGTTATGTCCTAGTTAGTTTGGTGTATCACCTTTTAAAGTTTTTTCAGTTAATTTCATTTTATATTTTCCTTCTTACTCTTTCCTCAGAAAAGCATTAGTTTAGCAGTAGTTTAGGTGACATGAATTAGGATCCAACCTTATCTGGAGGTCCACTCCAAGTTTAGGTGACCCATAGTCTAGGAGTGTTCCCATGTTACTCAAAATTGCTAAGTTCTACAACTTAGCAGGGGTGCATATTTGAAGAGTTAACAATCACATGGGTAAAATGGTGGGATTGAAACTAATGAAATGATGTTTGACATAGTATAAACCCTTTTAACTGCAAATTTTTCCCACGATCAAATCCCCTAACTTGCTACCATTTTTTCTAATTTTGATGAATTGTAAGAGAATAAACCTAATTAACTTGCATAGGAACATAAAAATTTTGGACTTATATTGATGATGAGTTTTGAACCATTTGGTGATGCTTCTGTGTATTTTTTCTAGTAGTTTTTTCTTGCAATTTTAATGGATTCCTTAAGTTTTCTTATTAATCATTAGTTTTAAAATTACTGTTGCAGAAAGTGCCTTATGTTTTTGTGCCTTCAAAAGTTGAATTGGGTGGTGCTTGTAAAGTGAATGGGGAAAATAATGTCACAGTTGGTAAAATTGTTGTGAAACATCAAGTTAGTAATTTTTGGATGTTAAGGCTTCCTAGTTGGATATCAAAGATCTTTTCTCATCAACTTAATTTTGAATTTATGTATAAATGGATTCTTTAATGTTGTGGGTCTTTACTAAGAAAACACATAAACCAGGGCTGAGATTTTTGCTGTCCAAGTCTGATGGAATTCTTGGGCTTGGTTTCCAAGAAATTTTTGTTGATAATTTTTTTCTGGTCTGGTTAGTGTTGATAGCCTTCATTCTATAATATGTCAACTTCATTATATAATTTCAGTGTATCACCTTTCTTAAATTTTTAACAAGGTTCTGAAATCAAGGGTTCAATATGCATATTTTAGGCCTATGTTGAACACTCTATTTAAGGAATTTGTTGACAAGGCTACAATTTTTTAGTTTATTTATCTTTATGCTATGTCTGGACTTTCTTTTGTAAACTTGCAATATACTGCAATGCACTTTTATTCTTTCTAAATTGAGACTAATATTAATTTTGTTGGTTGTATTGAGGCACAACTTCATTCATGGTGGAAAAGGCAGCACCATGTTGCTCATATCAGATGGCACATTGCATATAAAGGAGGAAATATTCTAGCTGGGTTATTGTTGACTGCATTGAAGGGAGAGAGCTTCATATATGGGACATGATCAACACTCTCCTTGGATTCTACATGTTGCAGCTTGCTCCAGGAAGATTTAACACATTGTAGAAGTTTTAAGAGATGAAAGGGGCATTTGCTCGCATTGAAGGGCTTCAAGCATGCGTTTCCATCATTACAAAAGTCTTTTGGAGAATTTAATTTCTTGCAGTCATTTCTCTGCAATATTGTAACTCAAATCTTTAGTCTTGTGACTAGAAGTAACAATTGTAATACTCTATTTGTAAGTTGTAACTAGAGCACCTTTCTTTTATTAATAAAGTTCACCAATTTTTCCTTCTCAATGGTTGTCTTATTATGTGCAATTGATGATTGATGTGTATTTTTGTATTTTATGCTTAAATCCTTAAATATCAGTCAATTAAAATGACTAAATATACTAATAATTGGCATCAATTAATAATTAAATTGACTAAATATACTACCAATTGATAGAAATTAGTGAACAGTGAATAAAAATGACTAAATATACTACCAAATTGATCAAAATGATGATTAAAATTAATGACTAAATACACTACCAATGCATAGAAATCAGTGAATAAAAATGACTAAATATACTACCAAATTGATCAAAATGATGATTAAAATTAATGACTAAATACACTACCAATGCATAGAAATCAGTGAATAAAAATGACTAAATAAGTGACCAATTAACAACAATAAATGACTAAATATATCAATGATTAAAAAATGACTAAATAAGTGATCAAATTATAGCAATCAATGACTAAATCAACAACTAAATAAGTGACCAATTAAATATATTGGTGAATAAAAAATGAATAAATAAGTGACCGGATTATAGCAATCAATGAATAAATCAATGACTAAATCTAACAGTAGAAAAAGGGAATAAATAAGTGACCAGATCGCAACAATGCATGACTAAATCAAAAACTAAATATACTACCAAATCAATCAATCAAAACAACCAATAAATGACTAAAAATGGTTTAGTCATCATTTTGGTAGTGTTATATATGACTGGCAATAAACTAATAGTGGTCATGTGACCAATTGTAGTCATTTATAAATAGTTCTTAGTAGTTTAATGTTGTTTATGTACTAGTGTACTCACCCTGGACTAGCCAATAGCCTCGAACGCCTCACTTAAAGCATGGAGATGAGGATAAGAAGTAAGGATTAGAGGATTCCCATCCCAAGAATTAGTCCAAAAAGAGCCTGCTCCCCCCTCTGAATGATCCAGAAAAGACATGAGCCTTAATGATAGTTGAACCTTTCTTTATAGTGCTCCAAATCAAAGAACCTCTACCAAATAAAACACTATGTGGGATATCCTCACTGGCCACTCCTCCTGAGTATTTGTAATTAAGAATCTTCACCCAAGGTTTCTCAGGAAACTTACACCACCTCCAATAAAGTTTTGCTACCAAGGCAAGATTATTTTTCTCTCCCTACCTAATACCAAGCCCACCAATCTCCTTTGGTTTACAAACCTAGTCCCAACTCACCAAACTCCATTTTTGAATGTCAAGATTGCCTACCCAAATAAATTTCCCGGTAAGGGAATCAAACTCCTTGAGAGCACTCTTCGGAGCAGACAACACCATGAACCTGTACAAAGGAAGAGCCTGGGGGACAAATGACACCAAAGTCACCCTACCAATGAAAGATAACCATCTATTGGTCTAGTGATTGACCTTAGAGTGAAATTTATCCAATATATTCTACTAGTCATTCCTTTTCAAGGTACCAGCACAAAGAGGGATCCCCAAATAATCCAAGGGAAAATTACCATGCTGAAAGTGGAGAATGTTGGAAATTCTACACTGAATCAAAACAAGAGTATTGAAAAAAAAATTGAGACTTAGCCTCATTAATTTGTTGAGTGGAAGTAGCCAGATACACATCCAAGGCCTTCCTGAAGTTCAATACCTCCTCTATTTTGAAAACACCCATTAGAGTATTGTCATCAACAAAATAGAGATGAGTCTGCGCTTCCAACCCTTGAGCCCAACTCCAGCCACAAATGAATCCTCTATCCCTATATGTCTTCAACAACCTCCCAAAACCTTCATCCATCAAAATAAAAAAATAAGAGGAAAGTGGATCCCCTTGTCTAAGCCCTTGACCAGAAGAAAATATAGGTGTGGGTGAACCATTGATAAGAACAAAAAAGGAAGATGTGGTCACATAGCTCATAACCCAAGAAACCCACTTTGTGTAGAACCCGAAGGCCAAAATCAGGTGTTGAAGGAAAGACCATTTAACTCTGTCATAGGCTTTAGACATAACCAATTTGATGGACATCACTTTTTCTTTGGAAGAAGACACAAAGTGAATAGCTTCAACCACCACCACTACACCATCCAAAATTTTCCTACACTTCACAAATCCACCCTTCTCCTTGGAGATCAAGGGATCTAAGGACTTCTTTAGTTGTTCAATAATCAACTTAGTGATAATATTGTAGGTCACATTGCACAATACAATAGGCTGAAAGAAGTCTAAGGAATTTCCCCCCTCCTTATGAATTAAAGCAAGGAAAGTAGAATTTATATCCTTGAGCATCTTCTTGTTAATATAAGAATCTCGAACCACCTCCAACAAATCCACTTTGGTGATATCCCAAAATTCATGGAATAATTCAATTGGAAAACCATCAGGCCTAGGGGCTGTACATTTCTTCATTTGAAAGACAATATCCTCAAGTTCTGCCAAAGAAATGGGTGCCAAAAGAGATTTATTCATCTCCATAGAAACTAAAGAGGGGATGAAAGCCAGAACAAACTTCTCCTCCTCCAAAGCCAGAGAAGCATCTTCTGAGAAAAGAGAAGAGAATAAATAAACCACCTCCTCAGAAATATCTTGAAGAAAATTCAATTGTTCCCCCTGAGCCGACATGAGAGAAGAAATAATATGCCCACCTCTATTAGCCTTTACTGAATTGTGAAAGAAAGCAGTATTCCTATCACCCTCTTGGAGCCAATCAACCAGATATTTTTGTTTCCAAAAAATCTCTTCCTCTAGAACATTTGATTTCCTCTTGAAGAAAATCCACAGTCATCTCCTCTTCCTTGATTTTGAAATTGATGCTTTCAAGTTGATCCTGTACTTGTTTCTACCTTTGAAAGAGTTTTCCAAAAACTATCATGTTCCATTTCTTTAATTTGAATTTGAAAAATTGAAGCCTCTTGAAGAAAGAAAACATAGCAGTGCCAAAGGAAGGCCTCCCTTCAACCCACCACTACTCCACAAGACGATATAAACTATTATCCCTAAGCCACATTAGCTAAAATTTGGAGGGTTTCTTAACCATAGAAAATTGAAATGAGGAAAACTTAACTGGCCAATGATTTCACCCCTTCCATCCCAAGATCTTATAGGAAGAAGACCAACTATTCCCAATCCATTCAACATAGACAAGAAATATATATAGCTGCTTAGAAATAGAACGCTCCCCACATCTTTGATTGTGCCAGGTAAAAGTCCCTTTAATGGGTAGAACATCCACTCAATTAAGGAACTTAATATTTTCCTATAGCAAGGAAGAAGACCCCAAACAACTCAATCCCCCCAAATTTTCCTCCAAGGTGAAAATATAATTAAAATCTCCTACCAAAATCCAAGGGCAAGAAGGAGCAAGAGAGCAACTAAATCTAATGTGGGACCAGAGTAGAATCTTACTAAGAAAATCATCAGGTGCATACACATTGGTGAAAAGAACCAATGCTCTAGAATCAAAGCAGGAAGCTAATAGAGATAGGGAGTTCTTTCCAGCCATCCACCAAAGAGGAAAAATCTTGCAGGGGTCCCAAATGCATGCCATACCACCTGCAAATCCTTGAGATCCAACACATTGGTACTGACCCCTTTTCCAAATTTTGGAGACAATCTTCATCGTATCATCAACTTGGAGCTTGGTCTTCTAAATGAAAAGAATGTCATGTTTGTGATCACAGACTAAATCCTGAGTAGCCTTTTTTCTAGGGATACTACCCAAACCCCTCACATTCCAGGATATCACAATCATTTATGAGAGCAATCAAAATGGGAATCCAATGTCTTAAGAACATTAGATTCAACCAAAGATTCTCCCATAATCTTCATCTTCTCCAAGTCATTTTTCCTCCCAAATTTAGCCATATTTTCACTAGTCACTTTCTTTAAGCTCTTTTGGTGGATGCCTAAGAGAGGTGCATTATTCTTCTTCCCATCCTCTTTGGACCTAGATTCCATTTCCTACTCATTGATCCCTTCAATTTCTATAATCTCATGAGAGGATTCCTCCAAGGGGTTAGGAGTTGAATCCTCCACCCAAATCCCCACAGTCTCCAGCCTAGAAACTTCCTACTCAAATGGGGGTGCAGAATTAACAAGTGCTTCCTTTGGGGATTCATGCATGTCAATTGCTGGAATAGGGACAAGAAGAGAATGCTCAATAGTAGTTGAGCCTTGAACATACTAAGTCCCAAAGTTGTAGTCATGCTCCATTAAATCCAACTCTTCAAAGTTTTCAAGAACGTCAAATCTATTACCAGAGGCCTCTCTTAGTGTAGATTTGTTCTGACAATTTGACATTTTTTTTTGGTAGGGTTTTTACCAGTACAAACTCATTTGAATTAGGCTCCACATTTTGAATCAGAGCTTTTCCCTTTGCTTTAGAATATTTTGCTTTCCCACCAAGAAGAGGTTGTTGGGATTTTCCATGCAACTTAGGACAATTCCTTTGCAAATGTCCATATTCTTCACAAGTATGACAACGAAAAGGAAGGGCCTTATAATCCACATGTTCAATCCAGCACATACCTCCCATCCTAACTTCAAGAGACTCCGATAAAGGATTATTTAAATTGATTTCTACTCAAAAATAAACAAAAGAAGTTACCCTTTATTTCAGACTTTGACAAGAAGGCCCCAAAGGCTTCCCTAAAATAGATGCAATAGAGTGCAATATTTCCTTTTTCCAAAACTCCATCGGAAGGCGAGGGAGGCGAATCTAGACAAGAATCCTTGATTACATCTCTTCAGAAGGATCAAAACCTAGATGCTAGGGTTTGATAAAAAGACCCGACTAGTTGCAAAAATATGGACCTCCTTCAAAAACAACATTGTGATCAACAATCCATGAGAAAACCATGAAGAAATACCCATAAGCTCCCAAAATAACTTCCAAATCTCCTTCAAGATTCTAGTTGGTGTGGACCCAATTTTCTAGAAAAGGAAAAGAAATTTTGACCCCCATGAACTTGCAAATGAGTGTATGCTCAGACAAATATAAAACATCTTTGGAAACTGAATCCGGGTTAATTACCACTATCGGGAGATATTTACATCTCTCCAAACACCCATTGGGTTTTGGATGAACTGACTAAGATTGATTAATCTTCGACTCCTTTGCTACATGGAAGAGGAAATTTATAGAATCTACACAGTCGAAAGATGAAGCATCCCCACTGATGATAGAATATTTGAAGGAGAACATATGGGGGTCCTTGGACCCCTTGGAGGAGCCATGCAACCTGCACAGCACACCACCCACCAAGCGCACACAAACAACCAAGAAACACCAACAAAAACCCAGCAAAGAGAGGTAAACACAAACTAAATGAATTCAATAAGGGAGAGAACACTAGCTATTCCTCGTACAACCCTGCACACAGGAGAGAACAAGAGGTGCGACCTCAGCAAGTGGTGCAGGCCACCTCAAACCCTCATGCATAGCAGCTTGACTATCTTGATTATTACTCCTTTCTTTCCTCCCTCATGAGGTTGGAGGCATGGGAGTAATTTCACCAACACCCTCCTTAAGTACAACTTAGGGATTCAATTATTATGCAAATGAAACAAATATGGGTCTCAAATATGATTCCATGTTAGGTACCCATGTACATATGAAAATGCAATCCCTCACAAATGAAAAAAAGGAAAAAACCCGGTGGGATAAAAATCCTCCCCAAAAAATGAGATTAAATACCAAATTCTCTCAATGATGCATGAGAATAAGAAAACCCCATATGAGGAAAAATCACCCATACGAGAAGAAGAAGAGACCATAAAACCCTGTGAATGAGAAAACCTACTGCAAAGAAACACTGGAAGCACATTGGTGGAGTAACAATCAAATCCTTAATCAAGGAAAGCAAAGAAAGATAGTTCTAATGTTAGAAACTATAATAGAGTCACTTAAGAACTTAGGTTAGAATCATGATAAAGCAACAATGGACCCAATGCTGAGAAACACTAGAACACTCTAGATGTGAAGCAACACTAGAATCTATATCAAGCAATAGGATATATCACATAGTTCTAATACTAAAATGAATTGAAAAGATCAATTAAATTGTACCCTCCCAACTTCCAAAATATCTATGTAGTCTCTAGGAACCCATCAAGGAAAATTGAAATAATGATATATACCTAGGATAAAAAAAGTAAAAATTGCATTGATGGCATGATAGAGCTCCTCAATACCTTTCTAATGTGATTCACGAAAATCAAATATCATGTTAAAAAGTTATGAGCTCGGGAGTAAAAAATGAAGAATTGACTTCAAATAGTAATAAATGTTGCAAAACAAAAAAAAAATAGCATGCACTGTTATAAAATTGGTGAACCCAACTTTCCAGTGATATCTTGTTTGTGAGAAATGGCACCAAATATCAAAAGGCTTCAAATGAAAAGGGAAAGAAACAAGAACACAAGTCACAAGAGTAGCCCAAGGAATCTCAATCACATGATTCTATTGATTCTTCATCCTCTTCTAAGGGGGAAACATCTAACAAGGAGAGGCCTACTTGTGAATATTAGAAGAAGGAAGCACATGAAGAAAACTATTTTTATAGGAAGGATATTGATGAGTTGAAACATATTCTCAAAATGAACGAGATTGATTTGCCTTCATAATGTCTTCTTCAAAATAGCCTAACAAGGGAAAATTTGGTTTGGCTTCTACATTAGGAAAAAAAGGACATGATTTTTGTACTTTTTTAGGTCATGGGTTAGGGAAATGACTTCTAGATTGAGGATCATCTCATCATATGGCATCTTTGCAAACTATATTCTCTTCTTTTGAGACTTGTTCTATGTATCTTTTTTTTCATGGGAAATAATACATACATGAGTGTAATTGGAAAGAGGACTGTCAGTTGTGGGGAAAATGCTTTTCAAGATTTTTTGTGTTATCCTCATTTAATGAACAATCTTCTTTTGATTTATCATATTACACATGGTGGATATGGGAGTACTATGGAGTTCACTCCTAATTTAGTTATCATTAGAGACTTAGAGATTTGAGAGACTATTTCTACTAGAATGATTGATCATTCATCTTGATTGTATTCCTTTGTAGATTTTTATTTAGATGGTGAATTTGTTCATTCGGCTCTTGATCACACTTCTAGTGTGCACTATGATTCAAAGAAGACAATTAGCTTCTTGAACTTGGGATTTCTCACATCAGATTTCATTCTTGATCCATGCATTTCATATCCTCCTTCTACTATTGCAATTGACGATGATTTTATTGCTATAGATTTGGATTCTTTTGATTCATTGTAGTAGGATATTCATTGTCTTTTAGATATGGTTACTTGTGATGGTTTCATGATAGGTATATCAGATTTGGTTTTCCATTCCTCTTCTACATATTTGAAGACATGTTTGAGGGGGTTTCTCTCCACTTTGATCATTCATATTTGAGCGTTTCTCTTGAGTCTTCATATAATTTTTCTTCTTCCTTGATTGGGGTCACACCTAATTTTGTTGAAACATCTTGGGATACAATTGATATATCTTCAAAGACTTCATTCATGAGGATTATTTCATCTTTCCTCTTTAAGGAGATGAGTTTTCTTCATCATCAACCTGAACCATAGCTTTTTGGCACCTTAATTCTTTCTAGAACTTCCAGAGTTTTTACCTAAAAGGAGAAAGAAGAGCCAAAAGACCTAGCCAGGTTCACTCAAAATAATGAAAGTATGATGTTATTAAGATTAAATGAGATAATCTAAATTCAACTAAATAATTTTTGATTGACTAATTAAAGTATGCAAACCTAAGAAACGAAGAATGTTTGAAAACACATTATGTAATGCATAAAAACCTAGAAATGAATGCAAAACTAAACAAAAATAAACCAAACTAAAAGTGTGCACCTGGAATGTGGATGAAGACTGGAAATGACATTTGAAATTTTTTTGATGCTGATTTTTAGGCCTGGTGGGACTCATTCACCATTATAGGTGAATCAGTCCCAGTTCTGCAAAACTGTGTCAGAACCTATTTCTGACAAAAAGGTATCTAAAAATGCAAAAAACTCAAAATTTACCTGGAAGTGGGACTCATTCGCCACTCATGGAGAATGATTCCACTTTTAAATTTTTGAATATTCAAAGGTGGATTCCAAAGCTTTCATTCTGCACTTTGGCTTGCTACAAGTGTCTACTTCCGAAACTCTGATTTCCAAACCTGAAAGTGAGTTTTTGTTGATATTTTCACTTGTTGAGTGAAGATAATACTTGAAGAATATTTTAACTTGAATCTTAATGATTTCCAAGCTTCCAAGAGACCTAAATCTGCAAGCAAACAAGACAAGAAACATAAATGTTGAATGTTAGGGCATGGGGGTTTGCCTTGGTCAAACCCCTTTTAGGTAATTAAACCAAAATGATGAAATGATAAAACCCTAAGTTGCTTGACTTGAGATGGAAGATTGATGGATGAATAATGATAAGAGATTGAATGGGTGAATGGGGGGTCCAAATGAGAAGAAAAAAACTTATTTATACACACTTGTGCCTTAGTAACCCAATGATACCTCATCACAGGCTGACATAAGGTAATTTTGAATAAAAACCCGATAGAAAATTTGAAATATTTTGAATTTTGAGCCAAGAGGGACTCATTCACCACACATGGCGAATGGGTCCCACCTTGGGCTTGAAAGTGGGTGTCAAGAATTATCTTGCATTTAATGTTGTTTGTCAGGTTTACATTCCAAAAAAAACTTAATTAAGCCTTATAAGGGCATAAAGGGGTCAAATAAAGCATAAGAAAACTGTAAATAGTGAAATTAAGCCTAGAAAACTGTGAAATCTTGTTACAAGACTTTACAAAACTTCAAAATACGACTTGATGATGAATAAAAAGGAATATTGAAATGAATTATAATAAAAAGATTCTAGAAGAGTGTGGAAATGTTTTACAACACTTCTCAGCACCTTCAAAAGACGCCATTAAATGTATTTTATTCAATTTGTAAGGGTCCAAAACCTAGTGTGGATGCATAACATGTCTCACAACACATGAATCAAGGCCTCATTAAGTTCAATTTATCATGAATTATTCCCATGTCAAGCAAACGATACTTTTTTCTATGGTGCACAACCATTGGATCCTTTTCTTCCCAAGGGGAGATATATTTTTTTTAGGCATTGGATTCTCTTTTGTCTTCATACATTCTTCATTGGTTTTGGAGCTACTTCATTATGGGGGGATATGTTTTCTTTTTATTTCTCTCTTATGGGAGGGAATTTGCAATGTATATAGTGTTGGATGGTGTACTTGGGGGTATCATGGAGTCCTCCATCTTTCATCACTTGATTGTAACTTTTCTATCTTTTGGGGATGATTTTTGTCCCAATGGGTTTTATCATTGGATTGAAAATAATGTAGTGTTGAGACTTGAGAGGGGGGTGAATCAACATATATTAAAACATAAACATTCCCATTTGTAGATTATTCATCACTTACATAGACTAAAAGAAGAGAAGAAGATAAAAACATGCATCACACAAATACACCAAGATTTTTATGTGGAAAACCAATGAGGGAAAAACCATAGTGAGGATTAACTCACAATATATGAAGCTCACTTCTTACAAAGATTAGAATGTTGTTTTAGGTTCACTACCTATGGACTTGTAAACTAAGGTGTACAAACTTAAAGAAAGATACAAAGGACCTAATGAGACTCATTTTCTTACAGCAAGATACTTGAAAATTATAATAAGAAGTAAGAATATGAACTACTATAAGGAAGCATCCAAAATATGCTAATGTTGCAGTCCCTTTTTTGCACAATTAACCCTTCATGTAGACTTCACACACTTCATTTTCAACATAATTATTAGTCATAATCCTCTATGTATAATTATTCCCACAAATTAATTTGATCTTATATGTATGTATATATATATCCTTTGCAACAACTCAAAACATTAGTTAGGTCAACTCCAAGATAACCTTTAAAAGAAATGCATGATATCACACTGGTCGACTCCAAACATATATAATATTGTAGGAAAAACAATTGTGGATTAAAAAATGAAATTATAGAACCAAAACACATCATAACACATCCTCCAAAAAAAACTATTAATTAGGATCATCCGTTGATGAAGGAAACAAGTTCATCAGCCCAAATAATGGTAACACTGCTAAAACTACCATCTATTTACCTTTACACCACTAGGGAGAGACCAAAGCAAACATGCGGATCAAGATGAAAGAATTGTAATTCATGCATAATATATCCTCAACCTTCTCCTGAAGAAATTGATTATCATATTCTAGTGCAAGAGGAGAAACCCACTGAATATATAGGAACAAAGCATTTCAGACAACCCGTAGAAAAATGTCAATTGAAAACTAATCTTGTGGATCTCCAAAACACCTGAAGCTCCACAATAGTATGCACTAGTCATCACTAATTATTTTTATAGAACTACAGGGCCAATACTTCACTTCTAGAGGAATGTAGATCATTGCAATGTGCCTTAAACATTATATTGTGTAGACTAGAACACTGTCAACTATAACACTTTCTATAGAAGTTGTAAAGACTTGAACTCTTGGAAATATAACCTTCACAACTTATCCATCTTATCATCAAAACCACAAGACAAAAAATATTTTGTAGAAGGAAATAGACCAATAAAGTCATAGCTCTAGCATAGTGAATATTATAGTAGAGCTTTCACAACTTGTCATTATGTGTGGTACACCACACAAAGATGATATCATGTAAATATGTTGTAAACATATATGAACATGTGTTCCAACCTCCGCATCACATTCAGATCACTATTTTCCTCATACAACTTTGCAGACTAGTACCAACACATATTACTTATACAAAAACTATCATCGAGTGTATACACACCTCAACATACTCATTTGACATCAATGACATCTCATATTAAGTTGACATCAGGGTAAATGAAAGAAGATGACTTCTAGTAGAAGTTTTAGACTTAAAAGAAAAACCTAAAATTGGGAGAAACAAAATGGGATCCCATTATTTAGCAAATAATATCCCATTTTGCTTCGAGACCACATGTGGAAATGGGATCTCATTTCTAAAAAAAAAAAAAATTAGCTCAATTTTTTCTATGGGTTTTGAGTTAGAAAAAAGGCTTGGGGAGCCAACCCTTAGCTTTGGACCTGATTTGACCTACAACTTGAAGGTCATGTCAGTGTTAGTAGAAAACAGTGACTTTCTAGATATATATCTGAAGACGTTTTTGGTATAATTTTTTTACGAAATTAAAATCCATTATAGATGAGATTGTGAAGATTCCAAATATGTAATTTTTTTACAATTGGGTTATTTTTTCTACTTTTCAAATAATTTTTGATGAATCTGGTCCATAAACTTGAAATATCAAGGATTTTTTATTAAAATATTTTTTTGAAAAATAAATTACACGTCCATATTCTTTAGAAAATTCTTCTTAGTTTGAAAAAAAAATCAAAAAATTATAAGTTTAGGCCACCTTATGCGTGATGTACAGGAGGATTTTTCAAAACAACAAATATGACCAATAAAAAATTAACAAAAAAATATATTAAAAAAAATTACAAAAAAATATCGTCCACGTTCTTCAAATTGTTTCAAATCTATTCCCAAAATTATTCAGAAAAAATTTTATTATTTAGGTCAAAATGTGGATGATGTACACAAGCATGGTATGGTAAAAAAAAAGTGATGGCTAAATAGTTGTATTTAGAAGGGCGGGTGTAGAAAGATGGGGGGACAAAAAGTTGCCACTTCACTTTTTCATCTTGAAATAGAAAAAAATGTGAGGGCATTATAGTAAAACATGCTTGTATTATGGGTTACTAGTGACCAAACTTAGGCTCGGTCATTACCAAGCCAAAATGTGAGTGCATTATAATGTGCTCGTGTTATGGTTTGAATTTCAAAAAACCCACATTTTTTTAATTTAGAAAAAGCATTGCCAAAATGCGAGCGTGTTATAATGCACTTGCATTTTGGTCAACATTGAATTTTTTTCTTTTGTTTTCCTTTTCTCTTTCTTCTTGTTATCTTTCAAGGAAACTATATACATGAAATAAACATTTAAGTATAAGTTTATGTCAACTTATACTTTAAGTTATATTTCATGTATATAGTTTCAATATGCATGAGAGTGGTTTCAAATCTCTAGGAGTTATAATTCAAATTATAGTTTTTGGATCTTGATCTTATAATTTTTCAGACTTAGACAAATTTTAGTAATCAACATGTCAAATTTTAGTAATAAAGAGGTCAAATTTCAGTAATCAACAAATTGTATCATCTTTATCTCTCTATCTCACTCATTGTTTATCCCTTATGCTCTAGACCTCTATCTCACACTCTCTCCTTCCCTCTATACTTGTATATATCTCACCTCTCTCTCTCTCCCTCCATCCCTCCCTCCTTTCCTCCTTCCCTCTCTAATTTTCTTTTCTCAATCTCCCTCTCTCTCTCCTCCCCCACCCACCTTCCCTCTCTACTTCTCTCTATATAACCTATCCCTCTCCGCCTCACTCTCTCTCCCTCCCTCCCTCTCTCTCAATCTCTCCACCTTCCTCCTTCCCCCATCTCTCCCTATCTCATTCTCTCTATCTCACTTCCCTCCCTACTCTCTCTATATAAGAGAGGGATACCACCATATGCAAGACCCCAAGTCACATAGGGCCAAGATGTGGAAGGCTACCCTAACTTACCTCAACTAAAGGGGTGTTAGGATATGTAGCATGAGAATGATGAGGACTATGAGGTCCTTCAACCACTCCACAGAACTGAATTGTAAGATAGGGCTAGGTGAGTCTATTTCTAGGTTCAACACTACACCTTAGGAAGCTCTCTGCTTGAGGATGAAAGTGCAATCCTTAGACGATAGTGTGGCACGCTACCTTCTCTAAAGTGTGATGGTGTTCATATGGCCAGACAACAGCATAGACAAGGTCAAACCTAAGAAAATGACTAACGACCCAACTAATTACCACTAAAGGGAAAAAATAACATGACTAAATAAACTAAATACTCCCTAATGTGATAAAGCAAAAATGCAAGAGTAAAGGTGGCAAGAAGGAACTCACAAAGGAACTCATTCACCAGCTAGCTCCCCGAAAGCATGTTCACCTACACACACAAAGGAGAGGAAAATTTTGGGTGGCTATATAGGGGCCTACCTTAGTCAGACCCCCATTTAGGTTTTTCCACCTCCTCGGACAACCAAGAAAGTGAGATAAAGAGAACAATGTAATAAAGAGCACAAAAGCACTACAAAATAGTAAAGTGCTAACTCAACCAAGTGATAGAGGATAGGAGAGGGAAGCTTACCACCTCCACCAAGAGCACTCAAGGTTGCTTGGGGGAGAAAATGAGAGTACTCAAGCCTCTGTTGCAATGGTCTGGTCCAAAAATTTCTCTACCGAAGTGATGGAGTGTTGTGTTTGCTGCAATGAGGTGCTTGGAATGTTGCTTGAATGCTTGAGAGTGAATGAAGTGAAGAGATCTGAAGAATATGAAATTCTTTTTCAAGGAGTGAATTTGAGGAAGGGATGGAGAAAAACGGCCATATTCAAGTCGGTCAGCCGAAGGGGGCATTACAACTTGACTCCCAATGAGAAGTGTAACGCCTCTCCAGGTTTAGTCGTAGGAATCTACCAAGGACGTAAGTGCACCGCACGGGCATCCCCAATAGAAACACCTTCATCGACGCTCAAAACAACAAGTGTCCTAAAAGTAGCGAGATTAGTTGGAATTAAGCCTCTGAACTTGGTTTTCTAAGGTGGATAAAGGAAAAAAAGAGGATTTGCACATGGGGTGCAAATTTACTCTTGTACATTTTCCCCCCACTTTAGCAAGCGTAAATACTAATGAGTGCTTGGTAAAGTAGATCAAGAAAGAGGTAAAGTTTAGAAATGTATATTTGAACTATCGAGGAAGCAGACCACAATCTAGTGAACTTGAAGGTGCAAGGAAAGTGAAGGACTCCATAGCTACTCAGAATTATGAAGTTAGAAAAATAAAGCATCTTACAGGCCTACGGACCTGCAAGGAGGAAACCCCCAAGATATCTTGCATGAAGGAAGCCCTATGAAGTAAGCGTCTTATAGGCCTACAAACCTGCAAGGAAGGTATCCCCCAAAAACTCTAGCATGGAGGAAACCCAAAGGAAGAGGACTTTGCAGAGTTACGAAGCAGCCACGTAGGCAAGTGAGCAGATAGTCACACAAATCGTCGATGATTTGGAAGTCTTTCAAAGGGATCCCTCAGGAACCCTTCAAAAGAAGAGGGGGTCCACCCAAGGGACATGTTGTCTGAAAGGTGAGGTCTAGTCAAGCTGCCCCCAAGCTAGGCGCGAAGAAAATGAAATAGTTCTAGTCAGGTTGCTCCCACGAAAGAAAACGGAATAGGTCTAGTCAGGCTACCCCCAAGCTAGACATGAAAGAATCCATTTGAGGTAAGTAATTTCAAAGGGGGTCCCTTGGGAATCCACCATAAAGAAAAAGTGTCCACTCAAGAGACACAGAGTTTGAAATTAGATTTCTTTCTCAGAGAGATCCACCATCAAGGGATCCTTTCAAAAGATGTTCACTTCATTAAGGAATTTGAAAGGAAGGATGTGCCCCCACGTGAGGGAAATATTAAAGTTGTTCCCACTTTGGAGGAACATTTTCAAGTCCTTTCTTTACGAACCCGTGATGAAGGAAAAATGTTCTGTTAGGGTTCTAAGTTGAGAGTGTGATTTCGAAGAAAATTTTGCACGAATTTTTGAGAAAAGATTCATTAGCAACGAATGTGATTTTTGAAAATCAAAATGTTAAAGGAAAAGCATTATCACACATGAGAGGGAAAACTCAAGAAAAGAAGAGAGACAGGTAAAGGTAAAGCAAAAGAAAGAAAAGCATAAATAAAGGTCATAGGGGGATCTGGTTTAGCGGGGTCAAATCTATCTGAGCTCATATAAATAATAAGTAACCATGGTGTAAGGTGAAAGATCATCAATCCCCAACCAGATCAGGAAGAATGTGTTGGCAACACAAGGGTAGAAAACTGAGAGGGGGGTGAATTAGTTGTCGCTGAATTTCAAACTTATTAAACTTATTAATCCTTATTCTCAAAGCTAATCAATATCAATGAAAGGATGAATCAACAACACATCAAAAACACACATAACACCAATATTTCTATGTGGAAACCCTATTAGGGGAAAAAACATGGTGGAGGTCAGTCCATAAGATTATACCCTGTTAAAAGTATAAGGAAATATGAATGGGGAATGCACATGCATTCAGGTACACTTCCTAGAGCTTACAGCTCAATTACAAAGGAAGACACACTATCTTACAGAAAGGTTTTGATTATATCCATCAGATTTTCAACTAAGAAAATAGCATTTGCTAATGCTTGATTATAGTTCTGGTTAAACACATGAACACTTCTTCACTCTTCTTTACTCTTCTTCACTCTTATTCACTCTTCTTCACACTTTGCTCTACCTCTGTATGATCTTAATAATATTCATACATAGGACTTGCACACTTCACACTTGCACACTTCCAAATGATAAAAAAATCAGTCTTATATATCCACAACAAGAAATTACATTGCTATACGTCAGCTTCAACAAAATAACAAAAATAATATAAACAATTGGCTTGGATCAATAAATATTATTCATGTGAATCAACCAAGGTCAGCCATAACATATTGAGGACAAAAAATAACAGCCTCAAACATGAACCACTTCGATTAATTACTCCTCAAAGATCCACAACATGCTTCAACACGTTGTCAACCAAGAACATGAAAAACATGAACACGCAAGAGAAAATCTCATATCGCAAGCACAACGATCAATGCGGACGTACAATAGAAATAGAGAATGATATAGAAACATCCAAAAACACTAGGAATCACCAGAGAAGCATCCACAATAACTGAACTTACTGAAATCACATGATCTTCATTCAGGAACACAAACTGAAGTAATAGAAAAATTGTTAGAATACAAATCTTCATAACTTGATCAAATCTTCATGCGGATCACTAAAACTCAACATGGATAAACTAGATATACTCAATAGGAAACCCTTTAATCCACAATCTCTGAACATCAACGTACTAAGTTCACTGACAGACTGAACTTCACTTTAGCACTAACAACCTGTAGCACTTTTTATTACAATTTTCTCAATATCCTCGACATATACAATTTCTAATGCATTAATGCTAATAGTGTTGACATCAATGACAACCACATATCAGCAACACAACCACAACATCCAAAAATCTCCGCCTTTTGCATTAATGGCAACACATGATGTGAAAAACACCATTAATGCAACTACACTTACTCCTCCTTAGGTTTTTCTCACCCAATTTTTTTTTCACATTACTCTTCTCCCCCTTTGTCATCAATGACAAAGATCTCTTCTATACAAGCTTTGAACCACATATCTGAATGCCTTAACATCTAACTACTCCCCCTGAGTAGAAACCACCACAACATCAATCCAGATCAAAATATAATCACGAAATGCACAGATTGATGCAAATCAATGCATCGTAGTTCTTATTAGGAGGGGTAATCACCCCTAACTTCCCTCTGAGATAATCAAGAGTATCCTTAGGCAATGGCTTGGTAAATATGTCTACAATCTACTCCTTAGTAGGCACATACTCTAATCTAAATTCCTTTTCACTTACTTTCTCTCTCAAAAAGTGAAACTTGATAGATATATGCTTGGTCTTGGAATGCAGCATCGGATTCTTAGAAATGTTAATAGCACTTGAGTTATCATAGATTATAACAATAGGCTCATCATACACAACTCTAATATCCTTCAACATCTGCTTCATCCACAGTACTTGAGTATAGTTATTAGTAGTAGCAATGTATTTTTCCTATACAGTAGATAAAGAAATAGCATTCTGCTTTTTGCTTAACCATGAAATCAGCTTCTTTCCCAAGAAAAATTCTCCACCACTAGTACTTTTCTTGTCATTCATATCTCCTTCCCAATTAGCATCAGTAAAGGCACTCAAAGTAAGATCATCATCTTTAGGATTCCATAGGCCAAAATCAATTGTCCCCTTTAAGTATCTAAAAATACTTTTCACAACAGTCACATGAGATTCTTTAGGATTGGTTTGAAATCTTGCAACAATACATACAACATTCATGATATCAGGCCTAGTTTGAGACAAGTAGAGAAATCGACCAATCATTGATTTGTATCTAGTCTGATTTTCCTTTGGAGAATCATCATTAGTTATCAACTTTCATCCGATCACCATGGGTGTACCAACTGGCTTTGAATCTTCCATACCAAATTTCTTCAACAATTCTTTCACATACTTGGACTAAGATATAAAGATCCCTTTATCTAGTTGAGTAATTTTCAATCCCAAAAAGAATTTAATCTCTCCAATAATTGAAATCTCAAACTCATTCTACATCTCATCAGCAAGCTTCATGCACAAGCTATCATCTCCTCCAAATATGATATCATCAACAAATACTTCCACAATCAAATCTTTATTATGATCAATCTTGAAATATAGATTACTATCAATAGTACCTTTGTTAAATCCAAGTTTCACCAAGTACTTATCCAATCTGGCATACCATGCTCTAGGAGCTTTTTTGAGTCCACTCAATGCTTTCTTCAACTAAAAAACCATATCTACTTGATTAATCAATTGAAATCCATCCAGTTGTTCAACATACACCTCTTTTTCCAACTCATCATTTAGAAAAGTTGACTTGACATCCATCTAATAAACCTTGTAGTATTTATATGCAGCATAAGCAAGAAACAATCTCACAACTTCAATTCTAGCAACAAGGGAAAAGGTTTCTTCAAAATCAATACCTTCCATCTGTGAATATCCCTTACATACCAGTCTCACTTTGTTTCTAACCACTTCACCTTGCTCATTCAGTTTGTTTCTAAAGACCCATTTAGTTCCAATTTCATTTTTATCCTTAGGTTTGGGAACAAGAATCCATGTATCATTATTTTCAATCTATTGTAGTTCCTCTTTCATTTCCTCAACCCAATGTTCATCTTTGTATGCTTCATTAACATTGTTAGGCTCAGTCTTTGAAATCAAATAGTATTTTTCTGCAATCTTTATCCTAGTCTTAACACCTTTGTTCTTATCACCTATGATTTGATTCTCTGAATGATTCAACCTTACATACCTTGGAGTCGTAGGGAATTCTTGAATTTTAGGTTCGTTTGATCTCTCTTTTGTACTTTCACCAATTTATCCTTCCTCTTGATCTTCTTGATTCACCGAAATGATTTGGACTTGACTTGAAGTCTAAATTTGCTTTCCTTGGTTTGTACTATCATTCTAATCATTAGAAACATATCCACAAGTTCTGGATGGTGCGACTATGTCTTCATCAACCTTGACATTTTCACTTTCAACCATTTGTCCAACACTTAAAATATTATGCTTCAAACCTTCCACATACAAGACATCATTAGTATTATGCTTACCATCAAGAGAAATGCATCCTCATCCACGAATCACACAATCTTTGTTATCATCAAATCTCACAACACCACCATCATACTTTTCCAAACTCACAAACTTACTTTTATCTCATGTCATATGATGAGAGCAACCACTGTCAATTACCCATTCATCTTTCTCTTCAACACCAGAAACTAGGGATTTCTCCACATTTGTACAATTATCAGATTCAGTAGACATAGGATTATTTTCCTTATAGGAATAAATACAAATTCATCTTCACTTCCATTTGCATTATCAGATTCATCATTTGTCACACCTTCATCAGTAGCATACTAACACTTCTTTTGAAATTTAGGATTGTTAAATCTTGGCTTGGAAACTCTTTCAAGACACCTTGATGCAAAATGACCTATCTTATTGCAAGAGAAACATTTAATAGGAAACTTCCCCTTATACTTACCTTGTCCTCTGGCGTCTCTTTTCACAATCAGTGCTTCAAGCTCTTCTAGCTCTCTTTCTTCTTCATCTAGTTATTTCATTTCATCCTCATATTTGAATGTCTTTCTTGATGAAATTTTACCCTGATCATATCTTTGCTTATCTCTTCCAGAAGTAGCAGCCTTGAATGAAGATTCAACCTTAGGAAGGGCATCACCAAATTCGCTCAACTCAAAAGCAATAAGCTTACCAATCAACATATCTATGGTAACATTTGTCACAATTCAGAGCTCTTCAATTGCACTAGCTTTTAATTTTTAAGAATCATTCAAGGATCTAAGCATTTGAGCAACAAATTCTGATTCGTCTATCTGTCCACCAGCACATCTGATACCACACAAAAGTTCATTCACTCTTTGCATGAAAGTAGTAACATTTTCATCATCACCCATTTTCAACTATTCATATTTCCCTTTTAGACTTTGTAGCTTAGCAATCTTTACATTAGCATCACCTTCATAAAAGGTCTCCAACTTTTTCCAGTCTCATAAAGAATTTTTCAGATCCATCAAATTTGTCATCTCAATATCAATCAAAGCACTCAACAATGCCTCCTTAGCCCTGATATTATACTTAGCATGCCTAATATCAATAAAAGTAGTAGGACCATTCTATGGAATAACATACCTATTACTTGTAATGCTCTAGTAGGGTTCACCAATTCATCTCAGATGGCACTCCATTCGATTCTTCCACAATGAATAATTTGTTCCATCAAATCTAGGACTATCCTTCTTATAAGTTGCCATCCCAAATCACCCCAAGCTGTTAAACTTCTTCCAAGGAACCTGCTCTGATCCAAATTTTTGGCAACACAAGGGAAGACAATTGAGAGGGGGAGTGAATCAGTTGTCACCGAATTTCAAACTTATTAAACTTATTAATCCTTATTCTAGGATCTAATCAATATCAATGAAAACATGAATCAACAACACATCAAAAACACACATAACACCAAGATTTTTATGTGGAAACTTGTTAGGGGAACAACCACAGTGGAGGTTAGTCCATAAGATTATACCCTATTAAAAGTATAAGGAAATATGAATGGGGAATGCACATGCATTCAGGCACATTTCCTAGAGCTCACTGCTCAATTACAAAGGAAGATAGGATGTCTTATAGAAAGGTTCTGATTATATCCATCAGATTTTGAACTGAGAAAATAGCATTTGCTAATTCCTTATTACAGTTTTGGTTAAGCACATGAACACTTCTTCACTCTTCTTTACTCTTCTTCACTTTTCTTCACACTCTGCTCTGCCTTCGTATGATCTAAAAAATATTCATACATAGGACTTGCACACTTTACACTTGCACACTTCCAAATGATAAAACAATTTCTCTTATATATCCACAACAAGAAATTACATCGCTATAAGTCAACTTCAACAAAATAACAAAAATAATCTAAAAATTTGGCTTAGATCAATAAATATTATTCATGTGAATCAACAAAGGTCAACCAAAACATAGTGAAGAACAAAAATAACATCCTTAAACATGAACCACTTCAATTAATTACTCCTCGAAGATCCACAACACGCTTCAATACCTTGTCGACCAAGAACATGAAAAACATGAACACACAAGAGAAAATATCAGATCGTGAGCACAACGATCAATGGGGATGTGCAACACAGATAGAGGATGATCTAGAAACATCCAAAAATACCAAGAATCACCAAAGAAGCATCCACAACAATTGAACTTACTGAAATCACATGATCTTCATTCAGGAACACAAACTAAAGTAACAGAAAAACTGTCAAAATAAAAATCTTCATAACTTGATCAAATCTTCATGTGGATCTCTGAAACTCAACGTGGATAAACAAGATATACTCAATAGGAAACCATTTAGTCCACAGCCTCTAAAAAACAATGTACTGAGTTCACCAACATACTGAACTTCACTTCACCACTAACAACTAGTAGCACTTTTTATTACAATTTTCTCAATATCCTCAACATATATAGCTTCTAATGCATTAATGCTAATAGTGTTGACATCAATGAAAACCACATATCAACAACACAACTAGAACATACAACAGAAACCACAAGAAGACAAAATAAAAATAAAAAATTGGGTCAACATGGAAGGGAAGCCTAAATGCTCCCAACGCTTTGCATCGTCCCCAATTTATCGAAGGTCAAACACAAACATGGAAGAATGATGATACACATAGAATAAGGTTTATGACACAAAAACCATTCCTGTATCCAAGCACCAATAGGGTTGATGAGGGTCATCTAGGTACACAGCAATATTAAGAAGGGGTCTCCTCTTAAAATTGATCAACCAAGAGGTCGTCTTAGAAGGGTAAGTAGGATGAGCCTACAATGGTGGGATGTTAAGAGGAGGAGCGTGTGACCCTCCTACAAGAAGGGCCAAGGTAGAATCCCCTGCGAGGTCTTCTTCACCGAGCTCTTATGCAGCTAAGGTCAGCGATTTCGTGAAGATCACTGACAAGGCCAGAACTTCATCCACAGAGTTAAACATGCATCCCATAGGAGCGATGTTCCTTACTTCAGTGGAAGGGACAAGTTGTGCTTGAGATTCATCGCTAGGCTCACCGAATTATTTGAGAGTGGTGACGAACTTAGGGGAAGTTGGGACTGGTTCTATCACTAAGACAGAACAAGTCAACGAGGGGCCACCTTGTGAAGAAGGAGGGCTCCTCTTACATCCTTCACTGCCAAAAGGACCACACCCCACCTCTTGTTTCATCGGAGGAGATGAACTCCCCACAGACAAGGCTAGAGGTGTGGAGGAAGAGGAGGAAATAACTGCAGCAGATACAACTGAGGTATTAACCATATCCACGGGCTTCGAGAAAGGTTGGATATCCAAAACGGACATCAGCAAGGGTGGCTTCACTGAAGGAACGATGAACACCTATACCTGCTTGGGGTCAGTTGCATTTGTACTCACTACGGAAGTTGGGAGTAGTATAGGACTGAATTAAAGAGAAGCAGAAGGAAGGGGGAAGAAGATGCTACACGAAGCCCTGAAATAGGGGCAGTCATTTCTTCCTCCTTCCTTTGTGAGGTGACCTGCTCAGCTAAGAGAGCCTTTCACCGACGCTTGCGCTCACCCGCAAGGAGGTTTCTACGACTCTTTGAGTTGCAGGCTAGAGGTTGGCAAGGAATAGAAAGCTCCTGCTCAACCATGGGAACCTCCACCATGACTGTTTATGACAAAGGGACTGGTTCCTACATGGGAGTAGGAGGAACAGACTAAGGATTAGTAGGAGGAGTCGACTCGAGAGCCTCGATAGTGGGCCTTTTCCTGTTCACTACTTTAGGAGCAGGAGCGATAGGAGGCCATGGAGGTCAAGACAAAGAGGACTCTCCCTAGGGGACCTTCTTCCTGTTATACTAAACGGGTCTAGGTTTCGTTGGTAGAATAGGGAGTTTGAAAGGACACTTAGGCTTTCGCCAAGTGGGCACCATAGAATTCTCCTGCAAATGAGGAGTAGAATCCGATGGTACTACAATAGAGTGAGAAGAAGTGCCAAACTAACCAATGGAATAGGAAGAAGGAGGATCATAGGACCACTTCTCTTCTTCCTTCCTTTGTGCCTTAGCGGCATCGCTATCAGCTTTTAAGCAAGCCCTATGTGAAACGGCATAAGGCGAGGGAGGATATCTCACTTTCAGCCTCAGGAACCCTTTCTTATAATTCTAATATATTCAGTGCAAAAGGTTTTTCCTAGGCAGAAGAGTACCAATGGGCATAGGCCAAGAGTGGTCTGAGTAGCTACCACGAGCAACCGGTGGTCTCTAACCGGTGTCGTGAATTACATGTACGAAACCCCCATGGATAAATTTTATACATTTATGCATGACCGACGGGACCACATTCATAGCCACCAACCAAGGGATACCCAACTTTACCCTAAAGAGTAGACCCAGGGATGATGTCAAACATGAGTTTCACAAATTTAGGTCCAACCAAGGCCGACGGGACAATACTACCCAAAGGGGGCACAAAAATCTTGTCATGTGTGTGGATAGTACTCACTAGTGCATCATACCCACCATTGTGTAGGAAGTTGATCATCATAATCTCCTTCATTATTATGTTTACTTGTGACGTCGAATCAACAAGAACGCCTGCTATGATGTTTTCATTGATCCGTGCAGGAATGTAAAGAGGAGATGGTTCCTTGTTAAAACCCATCGACAAGTCTGGTGAAGTGAAAGTTATACCAGTACCACTATCCACAGGTTGCACATAGGGGATAGGTTGGTGCAAGAAAGAGGCCATTACGTACACTAGACGATGCTTCCACAGAGTCCCTAAAGGTTAAAGGATAAAACAATGACCCAGTTATGAATTCGTTATGCAATACCTTTGGAACCCTCCAACTACACCAACTAGGGGTCATAGGTTGAGCTGCAAGACAACAACCTTACAACACTCACACCTACAATACTCCTAGAGTACAAGGAAAGCAACTGTCAAGATCACAAGAACGGAACCAAAATGGTTCACGTTGGGTTCACCAAAAATGTAAGAGAGGGGGAACACCACGTGCAAGGCCCTAGGTCACAAAGGGCCAAGATGCAAAAGGCTACCCTAACTTACCTCAACTAAATGGGTGTTAGGATATGGAGGATAAGAATGATGAGGACTATGAGGTCCTTCAACCACTCTACAGACCTGAATTGTAAGACAGGGCTAGGCAAGCCAGTTTTTAGGTTCAACACTACGCCTCAAGAAGCTCTCTGCCTGAGGATGAAAGTGCGATCCTTAGATGACAACATGGCATGCTGGCATCTCTAAAGTGTGTTGGCATCTGTATGGATAGAAAACAGAAGATACAAGGTCAAACCTAAGAAAATGACTAATGGCCCAACTAACTACCACTAAAGGGAAAAAATAATGTGACTAAATAAACTAAATACTCCCTAATGTGATAAAGCAAAAATGCAATAGTAAAGGTGGCAAGAAGGAACTCACAAAAGAAATTGTCGCCAGCTAGCTCCTCAAAAGCACGTTCACCTACACACACAAAGTAGAGGAAAATGTTGGGTGGCTATATAGGGGCCTGCCTAGTCATACCCTTGTTTAGGTTTTTCCACCTCCACAGACAACCAAGAAAGCAACATAAAGAGAACAATGTAATAAAGAGCACAAAAGCACTACAAAACAGTAAAGTTCTAACTCAACCAAATGATAGAAGAGAGGAGAGGGAAGCTTAGCACCTCCACCAAGAGCACTCAAGGTTCCTTGGGGGAGAAAATGAGAGTACTTGAGCCTTTGCTGCAATGGTGTGGTCCCAAACTTTCTCTACCAAAGTGATGGACTATTTTGTTTGTTGCAATGAGTTGCTTGGAATGTTGTTTGAATGCTTGAGAGTGAATGAAGTGAGCTTGTGAATGAAGTGAAGAGATCTGAAGAAGATGAAATGCTTGTTCAAGGAGTGAATTTGAGGAAGGGATGGAGAAAAACGGCCATATTCAAGTTGGTCAGCCAAAGGGAGCGTTACAACTTGACTCCCAATGAGAAATGTAACGCCTCTATAGGTTCAACCGCAAGAATCTCTCAGGGACGTAAGCACGCCGCTCAGACGTTTTCACACCACATGGACATCCCCAATAGAAACGCCTCCACCAATGCTCAAAATAGGCACCAAGTGTGCTAAAAGAAGTGGGCTTAGATGGAATTAAGCCTCTAAACTTGGTTTTCTATGGTGGATAAAGGAAAAAAGGGGATTTGCACATGGGGTGAAAATTTACTCCTATACACTCTCTATATCATATCTCTCTCTATCACCTCTCTCTCCCTCACTGCCTTTCCCTCTCTCTATCTACCTATGCTTCCACCTATCTCCTCCTTTCTCTATCTCTCCTTCCCTATATATACTTATCTCTATCTCTTTCTCTCAATCTCTACATCTCCCTCACTCCTTCCCTCTCTCTCCCTCTCTCTCAATCTCCCAACCATCCTCCTCTCTATCTCTCCATATTTCTCTCTCCTTTCCTCTCTAGTCTCTATCTCACCATTATCTCTCTCTACTTCTCCTTCTCTATATCTCCTTCCCTATATAATTCTCTCTATCTCCCTCTCTCCATCACTACCTCTCCCTCGCTCCTTCCCTCTCTCTCCCTTTCTCTCAATCTCCCCACCTTCCTCTCTCTCCCCCATATTTCTCTATCACTCTCTCCTTCCCTCTCTACTCTCTATCGAGCACCATTCTCTCTCCCTCCCTCCCTCTGTCCATCCTCTCTCTCTATATCACCCCTCTCTCTCCCTCCCTATATGCTTCCCTCTCTAATATTCTCTATCTCCCCTTTCTCTCTCTTCCTTCCTCCCACCCACCATTCCTCTCTAGATATCTCTATCTAGCCTATCCCTCTCTACCTCTCTCTCTCCCTCCCTCCTCTCTCTCCCAATCTCTCCACCTTCCTCCTTCACTCTTTACTTCTCTCTCTATCACCTCTCTCTCTCCCTCTCACCCTCTCTCTCAATCTCCCAAACCCTATACCAAATATTAGAAATCCTAATCCCTATATCCTAAATCCTACACCCTCAAACTTCATCCCTATACCCTATACCATCAACCTTATATCCTAAACCCTGAACATTATCCCTCAACCATAAACCTAAACCATAAAATCTACATTTAATCTTGTACCCTAAACCCTCAATCCTAAACCCAATACCCCCAACCCTATACCAAATATTTGAAACCCTAATCCCTATACCCTATACACTTGACAATGTACCCTCAACCTTGAACACCATCCATCAACCCTCAACCCTATACCTTGAACCCTAAGCCCTACACCCTCAACCCTCACCCCTATACCCTATAACCCCAACCTTACCCTAAACCCTAATCATTATCCATCAAATCTATACCCTCAACCCTATACATAAACCATAAACTCTACATGCTCAACCCTTAACCCTATACCTTATACCATCAACCATATACCCTATACCCAATATCCTAAACCCTAATACCTATACCCTATACACTTAACCTTGACCCTCAACCCTAAACATTATCCCTCAACCGTAAAATCACAACCCTAAACCCTATACTTAAACCCTAAACCCTAAATTCAACCTTTTTCCCTAAACCCTCAACCCTCAACCCTAACCCTAAACCCAATACCCTCAACCATATACCAAATATCCTAAACCCTAATCCCTATACCTTATACACTTAATCCTATACCCTGAACCCTAAACACTATCCCTCATCCCTTAACCCTATACCTTAAACCCTAAACCCTACACCCTACACCCTCAACCATCATCCCTATCTCTCTCTCTTCCTTCCTCCCACAAACCTTCCCTCTCTACTCTCTATCTAACCTATCCCTATCTACCTCTCTCTCTAACTCCCTCCTCTCTCTCTATCTCACCTATGTCTCCCTCCCTACCTCATCCCATATATAATTTGTATCTTTCCTCTTTGTCCCTCTACATCTCTCTCTCACACACACTCTCTCCTTCCTTTTCAACCTCTCTGAAGAATTGTAGACACCTTCTGCTCATTGCATCTAGTAAATTGACACATGAAATCTCACACTGTACTTCTCAATTTTGTACTATAAAACTCTAAAATTCACATCATTCACATCTATATAGTTTATCTCATCATCCCTCAACAACTCAACTCTTATTTATACCATCTTCAACCTTGAGACCATTCTCTAAGGTCATTTATGCACCTCAACTATGCAAATTCAAATTAGGTCGACAACAAAACACTTATGTGGTGGATAGATGTAAAATAAGATTACATCACACCTTATTTGGGACCTAAAAATATAACACCATGCTACCACATGATTCTACAAAAATTAAACATCCACCGCTATTAGTGTAAGCATAAAGGTTTTTTGTTACTTGTGTGAACAAAATTAAACTTTTAAGTAAATGCTTCCTTTGATCCAACAAAAACTTCCGAACAAAAAATTTCACCTAAACATAATTTGGAATATTTCATAAACACCATAAAATCCAAAAAAATCCTTCACAACAACTTTCACCTAAACAATGTACACACCCAGTACACTCAAACAACTCTTCCATACACTATAACTTAAGAAACCAACTTCTAAAGCACAAAACCTTGAACCACTTCAATTGAAGAAAGATATCAACACCATCAACACACCTTCAAATCCACAAGACTTGAAACCATTTTGTGCATAAATATGGAGAAGAGACATTTCTCCCAAACACCTCTACAATAAACAATTCACGCACTAGTGAATACAACTTCTTCTTCATAGCAATCCAACACACAAAATTCTAGATATAGCACCTTTGAACACCTCTGATAAACATATCTAAAACACATAGGCAGATATTCAACCTAGAAGAAATGTAGAGCAACACCAGAACACTATTCTATAATGTTGCAACACACTACAACTTAGTGTTTCCTCTTTTTATCATTTTTCTCAAAATAACTTGGAAAAAAATCACTAGGAACACATCCTCATCATCTTCAGTACTTCTAGAACCAACTAAAACCTAGAAACTCAACCATATATCCATAGACAGAAGCTTATCAAAGAAACACTAGAGGTTGACTCTAGCAACTTGCTAATGTCAACATAATGCAACTAATCAAAGCATAGATAACACCAACATACTCTTGCAAGAATCTTCTACTCATCATTGACAACAAAAACTATTCATACTTGCAACAATATCCCCCTTTTTCATTGATGGAAACACATGATGTGAAAAACCATCATCAATAAACTCAACATCTCTCTTCCATACCTACTTCCTTTTCTCTTTCACATTACTTACTCTCCTCCTTTCAACTTGTTTTAACTTATCTTTTTCACATTATTCTCTCCCCCTTAGCTGTTAACTATTTTCTTTTTCACATGACTCTCCCTCCCTTTGACATCAATGGAAAAGGAAAATTATTTGCATCACTAATCTTTCCCCCTTTGACATCATTCATCCTTCTCACAATTGTTCTGCAACTAACTTTTCTTTACTGCTCAATATACTCCCCCTTAGGAGTACACACCACACTACACTAATTAGCAACCACTACACAATGACAACATGCACTCTCAATGTCACTATCTACTCCCCCTGAGAGGTAGCCACCAATATCAGTCTAGACCAAGGAATGAATCTTGAAATCCATTGGACTAATGCATATCCTTATGCATCTAGTTCAAACAAGGAGGGGAAATGACCCCCAAATTATCTTGAAGATACTAAAAAGTATCCTTAGGAAGAGCCTTAATGAATATATCAGCAACCTAGTTCTTTGTAGGCACATAGTCAAGCTTTACTTTATTCTCTACAACCTTCTCTCTCAGAAAGTGATACCAGATTGAGATATGTTTTGTCCTTGAATTCATTATGGGATTCTTTGAAATAATGAAAGAACTTGTATTATCACAGAAGATAGAAATCGGTTCATCATATACTTCCCTGATATCCTTCAATTTTTTCCTCCTCCACAACACTTGTGTGCAATATGATGTTGTTGCAATGTATTTTTCCTCTGCAATAAATAAAGACATTGAATATTGTTTATTGCTTAGTCATGATACCAATCTATATCCAAGAAAGAATGCACCACAACTTGTACTTTTCTTGCCATCTACATAACCAACCCAGTATGCATCTATGTAAGCACTCAAAGTAAAATCAGTATCCTTTGGATACCACAAGACATAATCCTAAGTGCCCTTCAAGTATCTAAATATCCTCTTCATTGCTACAACATGTGACTCTCTAGTATCTTCTTGAAATCTAGCCACAATACAAATTGTTTGCATGATATCTGATCTAGTAGTAGTTAGATATAGCATTCCACCAATCATTGATTTATACTTGCTCTGATCAGCCTTAGGAGATTCATCATTCTTTCTTGGCTTGCAACCAGTAACCATAGGGGCTCATACCAATTTAGAATCTTCCATTCAAAACTTCTTCAACATTTCTTTGACATACATCGATTGTGAAATGAAAATATCTTTATCTATTTGATTGATTTGTAGCCCAAGGAAGAAATTCATCTCCCCAAACATAGACATTTCAAACTCTTTTTGCATTAGACTTCTTGCACATAGCTTCATTGCACCCAAATATTATGTCATTAACATATACAACCACAATCAATATTTAATCATTTTCTACTTTAATTTAAATATTGCTACCTGTGATACCTTTATTGAATCCTTGTTGTATCAAATACCTATCCAACCTTGCATACCAAGCTCTAAGAGCAGCTTGTTTCAATCCATACAATGCCTTCTTCAATCTGCAAACCATATTCATTTTTTATGATAACTAAAATCCTTCTAGTTGTTCTATGTATATCTCTTCTTCCAACTCTCCATTCAAGAAAGTAGATTTTACATCCATTTGATAAACTTTGAAATCCTTTTGTGCTACAAAAGCCAAAAACATCTCGATAGCTTCCATTCTTTGGGTGGGTGCAAGAAGTTGGGTCCACAAAATGTTCAAAAAGTGGAAGTGTTTTTTTTTTTTTTTTTAGAATCTTTTACAATTGGACTTAAAATTTGAAGCACTTACACATTGGATATTGAAAAGATTTAGTAATATGAAATTAAGTATTTTGAGTCTAGTTTTCAAATATGTAATTTATTCTAATACCCAAATGCTACAAAATAATTTTTAATACATATGTATAAAAACCACTTTTTAAAAGTCACTTTTTTAGGAATATACCATGCATGTGTAGGGTATGTGTAGGATCATCATGGAAAAGATAGGCCCTCAAGTGGCGATAAAATTCAGAAAAATCAGAGTTAGGCAACTTGATGTAAAAATTTGAATAAGTTATCTATATTATTTCAAAAATATGTAAGAATATAATCTGTAGAAAATTGAATGTAGTTTCTAAACTACTAGGTTTATTTTTAAAAAAATCTATTTGGTGAAATTTTGAAACTTCAATTCAGTAGCACCTAAATTTTAGGGAAAAAATAAGAAATAGGTGTCTGTCTGACCACCCTAACCACAATAAAATTATAATATTTTTTTATAAGATTTTAGATATAAGTACAAGACTCATGTCTTGATGTAATGCATATTTTTTGTAATTTTTTTCCAAGTAAATAATTAATTATGAATTTTTTATTACAACTTTTAAAAAATATAAAAACTTGTATGTTTGACCACCTTAACTTGGTCAAAACTTCATGAAATTCAATTTTTTTTTAATCCTATATTATGTGAAGCATAGAATGTGACACATGTTTCGGATTCAAAAAATGTGATATCTTTTGAAAGCTATAGATGTTTTTCAATCAACCTATCAACCAAGACTTTAGTCATAATTCAAATAGAAAATGAATGATAATTATTTATTATATTCAAAGTAAATCATAATTTACATTGGTGGAAAGCTAAGAACCTCCTTTAAAAACCCTTTTTGTTTCACCAATTTTGTGTTAAAAAAAGTCATCAGCCACATACCCATCATATCACCATTTTTTGGCCCATCATGATCCTGCACATACCCTGTACAGACACCATAATTTGACCTAAATAAAAGTATTTTTCTAATTCCTTTTGGGAAAATGTGTGTATTATAATTAATATTGATGAGGATATTTTTATAATTTTTTTCTTAATATTTTTTTATTTATTAATTTTTTATTGGCCCTAATTGCTGGTTTTTAAAACCCTTGTGTATGGACACCATAACATGACCTAAACTTATCAGTTTTTGAATTATATTTTTTTCATTGTTATGTTTTTCTCTTGAAATGGCCATGACCTTGTGCTTGCAGGTTCAACGCTAATTTTTGGGTTACCATGACTTTTTTAAGCCTAAATCCAAATAAAAAACATGTATAGTGAGTTTGAAACATTTTGGAATGAGTACCCATTCTAAAATGGGTACCTATTTTAAAAAGTGAATGGGTACCTCTTTTAAAGCTAGAAAATGACACTTCCCTTGAATGTGGACCCAACTTCTTGCACTTACCCCTTTCCTCTGAAGAAAATGTCTCCTTAAAATCTATTCCTTCAACTTATGAGTAGCCTTTACATGAAAGCCTTGCTTTGTTCCTTACCACTTCTCCATTCGCATTTAGTTTGTTTCTGAATACCCACTTAGTTCCAACTACAATTTTTTTTATTGGTCTTGGGACAAGTTCACAAGTTTGGTTCTTCTCAATTTGCAATAGTTCTCCTTCCATAGGCTTGATCCAATATTCATCATTGCATGCCTCAATCACTATTTTAGGTTCAACTTGAGAAAGTAAACATAGATTTACCTATTCTTTAGTGTCTTTCCTTCTTGTTCGTACACCTTTTCTCTTATCTGGACAATGATCTACTCTTCAGAATGATTCTTCTATACATACTTAGGAGTTTTAGAAGTCCTTTTTTGAGCTTCTTCCTCTTCAATTTGCACCTCTTGTTCTTTATCTTTTGTTTCTTTTGTACAAGAAGAAAAATCTAATTCATATCCATCTATCATCATTGAATTCTTTTGCAGTTCTTCATCAACCTTGATACTTGCACTCTCAACAATATTTCTTAATCTCTTGTTGTAGCATCAATAAGATTTGATTCTAGTAGAATCTCTAAGGAAGATACCTTCATCAGACCTTGCATCAAACTTTCCTAAGTTGTCTTCATCTCTTCTGATATAACATATCTCATAGGGAGTCTTTGTGCTATTTTCTTTTGCTTGAGCTCTATTAAGTATATAAATAGTAGTATGAATTGCTTCTCTCTAGTAGACTTCTAGTAGATTTTCTTCCTTCATCATTGTCCCAGTAGCTTCTTGAATAGTCCTATTCTTTCTTTCAACCACTTCATTATGTTGAGGATTCCTAGGGGCAGACAAGTTCCTCTTTATGTCATGATTCTCACTAAAGATGTTAAAATCATTTAGAGGTGAACTCTCCACCTCTATCAGACCTCAAACATTTGATTTGCATATCCATTTCATTCTCAACCATAACTTTGAATGCTTTAAACTTTTCTAGGGATTCTAATTTTTCTTTGAGAAAAGCAACCCATGTCATTTTAGAACAATCATCAATTAATAGCATGAAATTCTTATCACCTTGAAGACTTCTTACTATATTGTAGGACTAAAAATATTTGTATGTATCAATTCCAATAGTCCAATATTATATTGTTCAACTTTGAAGCTTATTCTTGATTGCTTTCCAATTTGACACTCCTTATAGAAAACATTGATAGGATTTATAATCTTTGGTAGATCTCTCACTACTTGAACTAAACTTATCCTTACTAGGCTATCAAAATAGATGTGACACATTCTTCTATTCCATAACAAACTTTTATTAATCTGATTCATAAAGTAGTGACCATCGGCACCCTTAAGTTGATAAACATTTCCATTTGTCCTTCTTCCAATAGTAATCACAGTCCCGAAGCCTTTTATGATCTCACATCCATCATCCTGAAAATATAATATTATATCCTTTGCTGCACATTTGTCCAACACTCAAGAGGTTATGCCTTAAACCCTTAACATAGTAAACATCATCAGTATTATGATTGCCATCAAAACTGATAGAACCTTCTCCACATATCTTAGCAAATGTATCATCACCAAATCTAACACATCCTCCATCATACATTTCAATTTTTAAAAACTTACTCTTGTCACTAGTCATATGATTATAGCATCCACTGTTAATGATATAGTAATTCTTCTCATGTCTAGCATGAAAGAAAAATACCAAAGTACCTTCAGTCCTATCCTTTATATTCAGAGGGCTATCCTTCACACATCTCTGAGAGTTAGCATAAATAGATTCATCCTTTAAATCCATGAACAAGCATTCACCATCATCATCATCTCCATAATCAGATTCATCATCAGAAATACTTGCATCTTCTCTAACATAATAGCTTTTATTAATCATCTTACCTTTGTTCTCTTTTTTTTTGTTATTTAAAACTCTACTTGGACATCTTAATGCATAATGACCTATCTTTCCACAACTGAAACATTTGAAAGGAAACTTACCACTGTACTTACTAGTACCCTTCTTCATTCTTCTAAAAAAGTCAGATTCTGCATCATCAAGATCTTCCTGATTTGATTCCTTGATCTCCTCTCATTTACCAGCCTCAAAGGAAGTCTCAACTTTTGCACCACTATTTGTACCAAATTCTCTCATCTCATTAGTAGTTAAAGATCCATATAACTGATCTTTGGTTTATTGATTTAAATTTGCAAATTCCTCAATAGCATAAACTTTATGACTATAAGATTTAGGAAGAGTTCTGAGAGTTTTATCTACCACTTCAGGTTCTCAAACATGATCTTCAGATACTACATCTTAGCTTCTTTGACCTTATCATCTCCTTCATAAATGCTTTCTAACTTTACTCAAATATCTCTAGAAAAACTTTTCATACTCATTACTTTCACTAATTTAGAATTACTAAGACTATTTAAGAGAGCATACCTTGCTTTACCATTTCTTTCATAGGATTTGATCTCATTATCAGTACTTGGACCATTTGTAGGTTCAATGTATCCATTCTTAATATAATTCCAAACATCAAATCCAAGATAAACTAGAAAACCTTCCATCCTTGTCTTCCAGAATGCATAATCAATTCCATCAAACACAAGGATCTCTTTCTTCTGTGCCATATGAGATCTACCTCAAGCGGTTAAGCTTTCTTCCAAGGAACCTTGCTCTGATAAAAATTATTGAATACAAAGACAACTAAGATGGGGTGGGGTTAATTAGTTGTACCTTAAAACTTTAAAATCCTCATAAACATTAAGTTTCATAATCATCCAATTAACCCTTAATCTATTATGATGATTTAGCATGAAAGGAAAATAATTGAAATTGAAATTTTATTGACACCATACACAAGAGAATACTAGATTTACATCAAAAACACAAGATGGGAAAAACTACGGTGATGAGTAGGTCACAATATAAAGTAATATCAACATTGAATACAATAGGGCTCACTATCGGAGGGCTCACTACCCAAGCGATAGAAAGGATCACTGCCAAATTCTCATTGCCATAATAGAAAAGAGAAGAATTTTACACAAAGAAATCTATCTCAATTCAATAGAGAAATCCACCACAATGTCTCCAACACCTTTGCAAGCTCTTTGACGAATCATAGACACCTTTTGTTCACTCCATCCAGTAAACTAACACATGAAAGCTCACACTACACTTCTCAAATTCGCACTCTAACACTCTATGATTAGCATCATTCGCATCTTTCTTGTCTATCTCATCATCTATCAACAACTCAACTCTTATTTATACCATCTTCAACATTGAAACCATTCTCCAAGGCCGTCGATTCACCTCAACCATGTAAATTTTTAAATTAGGTTGACACCAAAACACTTATGTGGCGGATAGAAGTGAAAGTGGACCACATCACACCTTATCTAGGGCCCAAAATTATAACACCATGTTACCACACATTTTTAAAAATAATAAGCATCTACTGCAATTAGTGTAAACACCAAGGTCAGTTGTTACCCATGTAAACACCATTAAAATTTTAAGTACACGCTTCCTTTAATCCAAAAAAAAAATCAGACAAAAAATGCCACCTAAACACAATTTGGAATATTCCACAAACACTCTAAAATCCAACAAAATCCTTCACAATAACTTTCACCTAAAGAATGTACATACCCAGTACACTCAAACAACTCTTCCATACACTATAACTTAAAAAACCATCTTTTGAAGCACAAAAACTCAAGAACCACTTCAACTAAAGAAAGATACCAACACTATCAACACACCTTCATATCCACAAGACTTGAAACCATTTTGGGGAGAAACACAGAGAAAAGACATTTCTCCCAAACACCTTTGCAATACACAATTAACACACTATTGAATACAACTTCTTAGAGTGATCCAACACACCTAATTTTGGATACACAACCTCTAAACACCTCTTATCAACATATCCGAAATGCATAGATGGATCTTCAACCTAGAAGAAATGTGTAGCAACACCAGAACACTACTCTACAACACTATAGCTGATTATTTCCTCTTTTTATCATTTTTTATCCAAAGCACTTGGAAACCAAGCAACAGGAACACATCCTCATCACCTTCAGTTTTTCTAGAACCAATTGCAACCTGGCAACTCAACCATACATCCATAGATAAAATTTTATCAAAGCAACAATGGAGGTTGACACCAACAACTTACTAATGTCAACATAATGCAACTAATCAAAGCATAGATAACACCAACATACTCTTGCAACAATCTTCTACTCATCAATAACAACACCAACTACTCATGCTTATAACAAAACCTTTCTCCTTTTCACATATCTTGTTAGTGTCTTTCTTATTAAGCCAATTTCACTTAAAAAGTGAAGAGATTTAATGCTTTCTCAACATCTATGGGCTTACAATAGATGTCAACATCACTCTTCTTGAAATTCTCTTATTTGTTGATCAAGATTATTTCTCAATGAAACCCAAACCCTTTTAACATTTTCAACAATATCTTTGGGTGATCCCATAATAGTGAGTTACACTTTTTGGCCAAACTTGACATTAAACTGAACTTTTTTAACTAAATATTCACTTTCAAACACCTATAGCTGCTAAACCATGAGGAATTTGAAGATGATACAAACTAGTGATTTGTGACATTTTGTCTATAGATTCTAAATATATATATATATATATTTAAATGGAATCAAATTTCATTTCTTTTTCCATCCCTTTGATAACTAGTTTTTAACACTAAACAACATTTTTAAAGAGTGATGTTTACTATATAAAACATAACTTTTTTTCTATGAAGGATAAAATTCTTTTTTCTTTCATTTTAGATTTGTAACTACGATATCTTGCTCCTTCATTTGGTTTCACAATGTTTTATTGAATTTTTTTTTCTTAGTTAAGTTTTGAAGTCAAATGAATTACAATTTAGACATAGGTTTACTGTATAAAACATAACTTTTTTTGTATGTATCAAAATTCTTTATTTTTTTTTGGATCAAGGACATTGATACCAAGAGTATAGATATTTTTCAAAAAAAAAATTGGTAATCTACTATTTTCCACATGTGCAGAATAGAGAGCTTGATTTTTGGTGAAAATCTTACATTCACAAGAAATAAAAAATAAATATAATAATTAAATTAAATATGCTTTCTCCCAAAAGGAAAATCAAAAGTGATTTTTTATCAGCATTTTGATAGGTGTAGAGGAGACTCCATGTTATAGGTATGGTTTAAAACTAGTGGGCTTCTATCCAAGGGGATTTGATCTAAGGGGGTTTGATCAAACCCTCTTCAATTAAAATCCTTTAAATGGAACCTTTCAAGGCTTAAATCATTATACTTTCTAAAAATATGTGATTTCAACAAAAATCAAGATGTCCCAAAAAGTGTAACCCATTATTGTGGCAACACCCCTTTTTCTTGGTGTTTTTTCCTATTTTTTGTAAAATCTAAACTCATCAATTGTAATGGATCTTTTAGGTCATCACAAAGGCTTGAAATATTGATAATAGTTGGGCTTGAACAAGTGTATCATGTTTTTTGAAATAAGCCTCAATTATTTCCTTTAAAGTTCTTGTATATGCCCTCTTCGTAATTTGACTAGGTTATTCAACATAAAATTTCAATTTCTTTATCCATTTCAAGTAAATGATCTATATTTTTGTAGGATTTTTTTCTCTTCACCTCTTTAATTAGATTCATGGTATGAATATCGGTGGAAGGAAGCAATCTTGACCCCTATCCAACATCAAAGAGTGTATGGGCCTCCTCTCTAACATCAATAGTTTGTGCTTGGTCTCCTCCCTAACATCAACTGTGTGTGTTTTAGCCTCCTCTGCTCCAATAACTAAATTAGGTTGGACCTCTACTCCAATTTTTGTATGTTGAGCCCCTACACATATCATATAAAAGAGAAGATTTTAGAATATATAAAATTTATATTATTAAATTATGGATAAAGCATCAAGGTGATTATGAGTTCAAAATGAGAAAGTGTTAGGGATGTAGTATTCATCCTTACAATTTTCTCCAACTTTTAATTACAATTAAACTATCGATTGAGCATGAATGCAAAAGTATTTAAAAGAAGAGAAAATGAACATGTAAATAGAAATAACATGTAGAATGATATGTCCATATGTCCATGGTCATGTGCACAAGTTCCATCTAAAGTTAGTTTCTTGTCCTATATTTATGTTACTATCAAAAAATTCTAGGAGTATCATCTAATCAAAATCTTAAATAAGCTCATTAATAACTACTTTGTAATTAAAGTCAAATTACAATATATGTAGAAGTAAACTTATAGATACATATTCAATTACAAGATCATTTAACTTAAAAAGATATTCAATGTAATAAAGATAGGTGTCTACCTACAATATTATATGTCAATAAAATAGTAGTAAAGGAGGAGATAATATTACATGTTGGATGAATAATGTTAACCATCTCCTATGAATAAATAATCAATCTAACCATGACGAAAGTGGTGAAAAATTCCTGAAGGGCTACAATAATCATATGCACATATAAAATATTAGTTTAATATAATATATACATGTTCCCCCTAAATGAAATATTTTTTAGTAATAAATCTCTTAAAGATGCTCTACAATGTTAACCTAACAATTATATATATAAATTCAACAAGGTATACACTTAAATATAAATTCAACAAGGTATACACTTAAAATCTAAATTTAGTACATGGGATTAAGCATACATTCAAAACCAATATATCTAACCTAATGTTGGTTTACTAGTTAGTCTTAAACTAGAAAAGTTTATTTTCTTCTCCATTTCTCTTGAAATGGTATGGGAATACACCTTTATTTCCTTGGGATAAACTAGGCCAAGTTATGAATATTTTAATTTAAAATATATATATATATATATATATATATATATATATATATTTAAACAATTATTTGATTTATCTCTTTTTCCTCTCAAAATGAGCACATTAAATACTTCCCTTCCAATTAAAAAAAAAATTGAAAGTAAAATTTTTCTTAGTATAGACAATACCCAAAGGGAGATCGAGATGGTTAGAAGATAAACTAGCAAAATATTTCATAAGAGATTTGGTATCAGAAAATCCAACGATTATTGGGATCCCTCATAATTATGATTATTCTCCAAGATTTGGATTGCCATACGGAGAAATTGATGGAAACAATGTCTATGGAATGAAGGTTTGTTAGATTGAATGGAACAGGTGAAGTGAAGTTAATGTGTCTGGCAACCAAAACCATTAAGAAATGATGATCTCATCCTACCAAAAATTCATTTAATAAAATCAACGACGCTGACTGGATTGGGTAGACCGATAACGAAAGCTTTGGAGAGCAGGTGAATCGAAATCTAAGTAATTAAGCCAGACTTATTTTATCGTAAATATAGTTATACAGAACTATACACATTCATATCAGTCAGTTCATTCCTCCTACTCTCATTCAGCTCATTCTGTTTGTTAAGAAAAAATTGGAATTCGGAGAAGAATGGCACCGAGGACTAAAGAGTTTCTTTTTCTTATGCTTCTCATTGTGTGGGGGAGTTATGTGAGTGCAAGTAGAAAACTATTAACAGACAACCAAGAAGTAGAAGAGGAAGAGTCTTCAAGTCCGAAGACCATCACCTTCTTCATGCACCATTTAACGGAAGGACCCAACCCGACTGCTAAGCCTGGAGTTGGAGTTGGAGTTGGAGGGTTTCCAATAGGACTTCAAGGCAATGGCAATGCCATCCCTGGCCTGCCAACCCAGATTGGAAACAACATCAACTTCCATGGGAATGGGAACGGGAATGGTCCTCTCCCATTAACCATTCCAACTGGAGCCATCAACAATTCTCCATTGTTTGGCCAGCTGCCCATCTCTTCTACCACTGGCCTCGGCCTCGGCCTCATCCCCAACGGAGGAGTACAGGGCATAGGCTCACTCATTCCTGGCCTTGGTCTTAATGCACCGGGCTTAGGACTTCAGAACTCCTTTCCCAACACAAATATTATTAATGGCGGGCTAAATCCTCTTGCAGGGGCCTCGGGTATCCCACTGACTAATGTGGTTGTGATTGAGGACACCCTGACAGAAGGGCCTGATCTCCACTCCTCTGCTGTGATTGGAAAGGGGGAGGGATATTATTATCACTTGCCCAGCCCTGCTGAAGATGAAGATCCCAATACATTGTTGCTCGCTTTCACTGCCAAATTTGAAGGTTCCGAATACCAAGGCAGTAGCATCGAATTCTCAGGCAAAGACAACATTGGATTACCACAGAGGGAGGTCGCAGTAGTCGGAGGCAGCGGGATCTTCCACGACGCTCAAGGCCACGCTCTGATAGAGACCGTTTCCCACACAGTCGACGAGACAGTGCTCAAATTCACTGTCACTCTAACCTATTAATGAACTCCTTCCATCCCCTCGTATCCCCCTCTTTCCATGCTTTTTCTTCTCCACTGGATTTTTCTTGTCGCGCTTTAGTGGTTATGTGAACAGAAGTCCATCTTATGTGTGTTGCGAGTAAAAACTTTCCAAAATTCAATAAAAATACCTCCATTTGCTAGTTACAAATTAAATTTTTACCATGCTTCTCTTATATGTACTTAATCCAACTCAGTAAAATTATAATAATTTCTAAAAATTGATAGCGTTGTTGTACGAATGTGTAACACCTATATCTCATATCTAAAAGTCAATTTGGATATTGAACAAATGTAGACCTTGTGTTTTTGATACCTCTTGTCGCTAACATGAAGTTAAAAAGGTCAATGAATCGTACACTCAATGCCCACAAACTTGGGAATATTGAAATATTTATTACCGACGTAGGTGTAAAGAAATCAAATCTTTTTCATTTAAGAAAAATATTTTATCTATAAAATATAAGAAAGGAATTTATCAAAAAGTTTTGATTTTTTGTTTTATTATCAAATTGAAGTTATTCTATCAAGTGGAATGCGGGTTGGAGAGCATAGAGAAGTGAATAGTTCGGATGGAGATGAGGTCACCAAAATGCGAGAAAGGATATAGTTATAAGCCATGAGAGAGGTGTCATTACTAGGACAATCACCAAGAAAAAGGAGTGGAAGAAGGGGAAAATTATGAACACAATAGAGTCGAATGGGGCGACCACATAGATCGCAAACCCTAATTGTCCTAGTAAGTGCCTATCCTTTCTTTTGGAAAATGAAGAACTTGATAAAATGGTAACTAAAATGAGAGAAATAGCTTTCTTTATAAAATGGGGGGGAGGATGACTGACATAGTAGCGGATAAGGGTTTGGTGTGATGAAAATTGGGGTAAAGAGGTAAACCTAAAAACAATGCCAAATGGATTCTTTTTGGTTGAATGCTCAAATGCTAGGAAAAAGAGGAAATTTTTCAAAATTGGGCCTTACTCAATGGGGGGAATGGGAGTCTTCATGAAAGACTGGGTGCCCAATTTTGACCCCTAAAAGGAAGAGAGTGAGGAAGTCTTGATGTGGATAAGATTATATAACCTTTTGTTAATAGAATGGAATGCAAAAACATTAAAAGATATAGGAAATAAATTGGGAACCTATGTGAAGGAAGAGGAAAGCATTGAGGATAGAAATTATGAAATGTATGCAAGGATATGCATAAAATCAAAGCCAATACTACCAATTTGTGATGAGATCAAAATAATAACCAAACAAGCCATACGAAGATAGAGAGTAAAATGGGAGGATAAGTTGGTGATATGAGGGGAATGATTGCAAGAGATAAGAAGAAATGAGTATAGAAACCAATCAAAAAGGAAAGGAGAAAGTGAACTCAAAGAGAAATAGGGAAAGGTGGGAAAATGTGAGGGACGAGCCTTTAGGAGAGATAGGAAATCATGGGGAAAAATGGCAAGGGATGGTAGGGGAGATAGGAATGGAAGACAACAACATAGAAATCATAGAGGCAAAGGAAGACGGTCTAGCAAGGTGACCAGAGGTTTTAGAAGAGATAGAAGAGATAAATGATACTAGGGACAATGGACTAGCAGAGCTACTTGAAAAAGGTTTTTAACGAATGGATGAAGTGGTAGAGGTAGAAGAAAAACAAAATGGTGAGGAAGAGGAAAGAGAGGAAGGGGAAAAGACGAAAATTATTTAGGAGAGGAGGAAGAATACATGAGGAGGGAGAGGAAGGCATACTAGAGGAAAGACTATTAGAAAAATATCAATCTACAGTGAAGAAACTAAAGCTAAGAGAGAAAGGCCAAAGATGATGGAAGTCAAATAGAGAAAAGCTGGAAATTGTGAGGAATGTGAAAGGAAAAATGAAACTTAGATAAGGGAAGAGAGCCACCCTTCCTAGATCACAATGATGATAATAATATGGAATGTTAGGGGTTGCAATGCCCCTAACAATTTAGGTGTTTGATCAAACACCAAATTATTTGAAGTAAAGTTGGCATTTTACTCCTACAAGAAAAAAAAAACTATCACAATAGGAAAGTAGGAAGTTGATGGGGAAATGATATCTATGGAATGACTCATGAACATGGATGCAAACGGAGCCTTAAGGGGATTAAGAATAATATGGAGATCATATAGATTTTAGGTCAAACCAATGCTTTCAAAGAAGGAATGATATAGCTGGTCAAAATTAAACTTCAATGGTTCTCGAAGGAGGTGTTCTTGTTAAATGTATATGGGCCTATGCAAATAGTGAGAAAAATGAGATTGTGGGACAAATTATAGGAGATAATTTCCAATTAGTGGGTGAGAAGAAACTAGTGATTGGTAACAACTTCAATGCCACCCTATCAAGGATTGAAAAACAAGGAGGATCCTCTTGTATATCTCAAGTACATATAGATTTTGAAAAATTTATAAGAAATAATGACTTGCAAGATGTATTCCCTAAAAATAAGAAATTGAAATGGAGGAAGAGAAGGAAGGGCTTTACATGTATTGCAGAGAAACTTGATAGATTCTTAATGCTAAACACTAAGCTCTTCTTTGGACAAAGCCCCTATCAGATGCCCATTTAAGTTTGAGAACATGTGGATAAGGGAAGTTATAGAAATGGGGGTAAAGGAAACCAAAGAAAAAAGGGATACAAACGTTCCAACTATCCAAGAAATTACAAAAGGTAAAAAGGTAAATTAAAAGAGTGGAATAGATTGAATTTCAAAAATATTTTTGAAGAAAGTAAGATTGGAGGAAAAACTAGAGAAGATAAATGAGAAACTGATTGCACATAGAATGATTAATGAGTATTTATGTGAGGTAATTAGACATAATGAAGGTATACTCTAAAGTTTTTCCCAATGAACAGGAAATTTTGTGTCAGAAATCAAGAGAAACTTGGTTGATAGAAGGAGATCGAAACAATAAATTCTTCCATAATACCACCAAATAAAATAGATACATGAATAGGATTACAACAATAGTGAATAGAGGAGGGGTGAAGTTGGGGACAGAGGAAGAGATAAGTTTGGAGGTAGTAGGATTTTTGAGAAACTTTAGAATAAAATTTAAATGATAATGTAGCATCAAGAAAATAATTCCTACAATGTATTCCAAAATTAGTGTCTAAATAAAAAATTAGAACGTTGAAAGATCAAGTTTCAAAAAAGCAAATGTCTAGTTAGGGAGGGATAAGGCGCCCAACCCAAATGGCTTCCCAACAAGTTTCTTCTAGGCCTTCTAGGATGTTGTTGGGAATGACATAATAGAGGTTGTGGAAGAATCTAGGAAGAAAGGCGTTATGTTATATTATCTCTTGACAACACATTTATATCCTTGATTTTGAAGAAAGAGAAGACAAAAAATGGAGGATTTTTGACCCATATCACTATATATAACATAGTCTATAAAATGGAAGATTTTTTACCTATATCACTATATAGCATAGTCTATAAAATAGTGACAAAGGTGATAGTGAATAGGTAGAAAGTAGCTATGATATCCATTATATCAAAAGAGGAGATTTGATTCACCACGAAGAAATCAATAATGGATGGCATCATAGAGGCACATGAAGCAATTCATATAATTAAGCATGCTAAAGTGGAAAGAATGATTATCAAGCTCGATATCCAAAAAGTATATAATTAGGTAAATTGGAAATTCCTTGTAGAAATTATAGAAAGATTTGGCTTCGACCTACAATGGATCAAATGGGTTAAGGGTTGCATCTCAAATCTTAAGTTCTCGGTTCTTGTAAATGGCACTCCTTATGGTTTTTTCCAACAACAAGTGGGATTCAGCAAGGGGACTCACTCTCCCCCTTCTTATTCATAATCATGCCTATATTTAGGTGAAAAAATCAAGGAAACAAATAATCAAAACCAATGGAAAGGAGTCAAAGTAGCATCAAGTATATCCCCAATCATGCATCAACAATTTTGATGATGACACTGTAATTCGTTTTGGAGTAGCCAGTCAAAGGGAGCCAACTGTGATAGAAAAGACCTTGGGGAATTTTTGTGAAGCCTTAGGTTAGAAAATTAATTGAAAAAAATTAGACATATATTTCATCAATACTTCTCCTAGTAAACAACAAGAAATATCTAAAATCCTTGGGCTCAAAGTGGAAAGGCTTTTGAGGAAATTCTAAGGGATCCCTTTGTTGTTGGCATCAATAAAGCCCACCTTTGGGACCTAGTAATAGGAAAATATTTGAGAAAATTAGGCACATGGAAAGGTTGATGGTTGATGTCAGTAGGAAGGTTAATGATGTTGAAAGCTATGTTATCAACTATCCCAATATACTCGCTGTTATTTTTGAACCTCCCAAGAAAGGAAGGAATTAAGATTAAACAACTCATAAGAACTTTCTTTTTGGAATGGTATGCAAACCCAAAAAAGATACCATTAATTGCTTGGGAAAAACGTGTTAGCCGAAGGAAGCTGGTGGATTTGTGTTGAAGAATTTAAAATGGATCAATATGGCCTTGGGTGCAAAGATGGCTTCAAAAATATATTCTAAAAATCATCAAAGGTAGGCATAAATTCTGCAGAATAAATATTTGGATTCAACCCGACCCCATACGGATTTTCACAACCAACTATCCCCCTCATGGATTTTTCATTTGGAATTTCTTGGTTGCTTATAGGGACATTATATCCTTGAACAAATTACCTGGGATATAAAGAATGGGAAATCAACATCCTTTTGGGTGGATTTGTGGGATAATCATGAAGCGATATCTAATGCGACAGAGATACCAAAATTAAAAGAGACCTTCTGATTGAAACTTAGGGAAAGAATGTAGGGGACTATGTAGAAAAACTAGAGGAGGAGGGTTAAATAAAATAGGAATGGAAATCTTTAAGAAATATAAACTCTCCACAAATCCAAAAAGAAAACTAGAAAAAAAATTGGCAAATAGAAGAGTGCGAAGGGAAATGGAGATCTTAGAAAGCCATCTGATAACCAGAATATGTCTGAACAGTATCATCTTTTTCAATGATGTAAGAATATACTCACATCCACACTGGAACATACCTCCTTGCATACTCACACACACTCATTAATTTTCCAACGAACTTGATATTTTATTTATATCCTCCACAAGCTTTAAAAAATTTATCTCTTTTTGGTCAAGATGAAATGTGTAACATGAAATGTGCAATGACCACAACTAGGGGTCGACTCCCAAGACATCTTCAATGAGTAGAAATCAAATGTAGTTCAAACTAAAAGATAATTAGGACCTATTTTATCTTAGAACATATATCCATTGTTGCACACACTACCAAACAACTAGCGCAATATTTTTAACATACCAAGTCGGTCCAACAAACACCTAACCTTTTATAAATTATCTCTAGACCTAAAGTGGTACTAGAGAGACCAAATAACATAATTTGGATCACTTTAAAATATTATATGATGAACAAAAACATTCTCATACACTCCTGCCACAACTTCATACTACTTCATACTAGAGTGCAAACCAACAAACACTTAACCCAACATCACTTGCAAACTTTTAATACACTGTATTGAAATAGAACATTGAAAACCAAACTTGTAGTACTCCTCAACACCTGAAACTTTAAATGAGAAAACATATAGACAATTTGAACTTATCCTTCAAGTTGCAAGCTCACATCTTCAAATTCAAAGAGCATTCCTCTAACTCTTTTTTATTGTAACACCATTGAACTAATGTCCTCACTCTACTATCTCTGAAATCTTCTGCAGCAACTTCTATGCCCTAAAATTAGGAACATACATACTTCACACCTATCGCTATCTAACTTCCAAACCACAACCTACCATATCTTCAAATGTGGAGGAATGCGGAGAATTCTCCAGAGCTTCTTAAGTGCAACTTCTAGTACCTTTGACATTTCAAAACATTACATACTTTCTTTCATCTCTTATGCAATGATTTATGTCAAGGGATAGATAATACAATATTAACACCACTGTAGACAACAATTACAAAAAATTTCACCAAAAGCAAGAAACCATAACTTCTTCAAACCAGTATACACTTCAACCTAGCAACTTTAACCTATAGAAGATATGGTACAACTATGAGTAGATGATATTGATTAAACAACATGCTTATAACTTTCATCACCATGTCCTTCACTTTACAACTCTTCTAAAAATCACACTATTTACATCACATACAACCTCCCACAATACAACTATGTTGACATCAATGACAATACATGCAACAATGATATCAAGAAGAAGAACCAAATTAAAACATGAAGTATTATTTATTCTCCTATTCATGGGAAAGAGATTCAAAATGTTAGAGGTGATTTATAAATTAAATAGTTCTCTACTAGGATGATCAAATGGAGTGAATTGAACACTACTTTTGTGGGAGCCATATGGAATTCAAATGGATCTCCTTTTCTTGATAAGAGGAGACTCATTGTGGGTAGGTGTAAGAAGTTGGTTCCAGTTTTAGGAAAAGTATTATTTGTCAGCTTTAAAATAGGTCTACACTCATTTTTAGAATAGGTGTACCTATTTTAAAGTGTGTACTTCATACAAAAAAAATTATACTCATAATATTTTTTTCTCATTTTATTTTAGTCTCATAAAAGGTATGGTAGCCCAACCCTTACCCCTAAACCTACAAGTACAAGGCCATGTTAATAGCAAGAGAACAAACTAAATTTAGCAATATGCTTGATGACTTTTTTTAATAATTTTTTTATGATATTAAAACCCATTATAGATAATGATGTCTGGTTTTCAAATATGTAATTTTTTATGATTATATTTTTTTTCTATTTTCTATTTAATTTATGGGGAAACTAGTCCATAAACTTAAAATGTTGGGTGTTTGTATTTTTTTGATAACTTTTGATTTTTTAAGATTCTTTTTAAAAAATATATGTTATCAATCTATACAATTATTTACACAATAAAAAATAAAAAATATCTAATTCAATTATTTTTTAACTTCATTGTTATACCAAATTTACATCTATTATATAAAAGTCACTTTTAGATTTAGATAAAGTGTAACACATTATAATAACAGAGCTAAAGAACATAATAATGTTGTCAGTTTTAAGAAATTATTATGGATATACACTTTTTGTAGGTCATCCATTAAGTACATATGACAAAAGTAAGTTCAAAATTTAATTTATAACCATAAAATGAAATAAAAGAAATTGGGAGAGTGATTTACACACAAAACACATAAGATGGATGTACTCCTATTCACATAACCACTAAATTAGAAGAAGATAAATCCATTGGAGTAGCAAAAGCATGGGAAGAGAATGGATACAAGGGAATGGATGGAGTTCATTAATAGGCAAGCATGGTAAATTGAATTTGAGTATTTTCTCATCGACTATGTGGGAAATGAGCTCTATCAAAGCATGTACTTGAGTGTTGTGGAAGACCCCACTACCTTCAACTAATGTGACCTCCCTCTATGGTAATGTAATGTTATATTTTCCTAAGAATTAAATGCTACTGGCTTAGTATTTACAACCTTCAAATTGTGTAGTGAAAGAGAGAAACAATGTATTGGGATCTTCCTCTTTAGTAGGGATGGGAAAGTGATAATAATATCCTTCCCTATTTCTAAGAATAACAGAGTGGAGATTCGTTCCTTCGATCAAGGTGTCCTCAATCACAACCACATTAGTCATTGGGATACTGGAGTCCCCTGTAAAAGGAATCTAAGAATTTAGCATGCCATTAATAATATTTATGTTGGGAAAGGAGTTTTGAAGGCCTAAGATCAGTGCATTAATACCAAGGCCAAGAATGAGTTAGCCTATGCCCTGTACTCCTCTGTTGGGGATGAGGCTCGTGGTGGATGGGATGGGAAGTTAGAAAAATAATGGAGAATTGTTGATGGCTCCAATTGGAATGGTTAATGGGAGATGACCATTCCTATTGGATAATGACAATAATAATAGAAATAAAGAGAAATATTATCTTTGAAAAAGATAAAGAAATAAAATAAAAAGATAAAATAATAGAAATAATAAAAAAATTAAAGCAATAAAACAAAGTTTTGTTTCTAAGTTTGATAGAGGTTGTTATCTTGAAGATATTATATATTTTGTGTTGCAGGTTGAAGAAAAAACCAATGTAATGAATTGTGATTGAATAGAAGTAGTTGTGCGAAGATTGTAATCAGTTTCTTTAAGCAATAAGAATACTAATACTTTTCCCTGTGGATGTTTCATTGACATATTGTCAAGGTTTTACCAAAAAAATTTCTTGTTTATTATTCTATTATTCTATTTCATTTTATTTGTTATTTCTTTGCAACTACTTGTGTTGCAATATTGATTAATTTTGTGGGTTTTACATTTCCACAAGTGGTATCAGAGCAATTATTATGTAGTGTCTATGTTGGGATTTGGTATTTATTTTGTAACATAAAATGATGAAGGCTTCAAATGCAATGTTAGAAGTGGATAAATTCAATGGAAAGAATAACTTTGAGCTATGGAAGCTCAAGATGCATTATTTTTTAGTACAATAGGGATTGCACAAAGTGTTGGTAGGAAATTCAAAGAAATCTACAAGTATTACTAATAAGGATTGGGAGTATCTAGATAGAAGATCTTTTAGCACAATTGGGCTGTGTTTAGAAGATGATTTTACCTGAACAATATTGTTGAAGAGCAAACAAAAAATGCTAATGGAATAAAATGAAGAGTCTTTGTATGACAAAATCCTTGACAAATTAGATCTACTTGAAGAGGCAATTGTATAGTTTGTGAATAATTTAGAATTTATAAAAATTGTTGATCATTTAAATATTTTTAACTCTTATATTTCAATTAGCTAGTTATAGCATTGAAAATTATCACCCTTGATAATTTCACATTAATTATAATAATGATTTACTAATTTCAAGATGAGATCAATAAATTATATTTAAATCCCTTTTATCCCACCAATTTTGGTCCAAAATGACACCCTAGATAAAAAGTAATTTTCTAAATGTTTAAAAATTTGATTGGTGAGATTTTATGATTTGAAAATGACCCCAAGTCAGCCCCTATCAAAAAGGATTAATTAAAATGCATATATAAATATGTTTTCCTCTCATTTTGAACACTAGTAATCAATTTTAGAGAGGGAGATTAATTAGAAGTCAATTATGGAGAAGTATTGAGTTATCCTCTACATTATATGTATAGCAAGCTATTGTGTTTTGGGAGCTAACATTTTGCAGGTCTACCAAATAATCAAGGCATCTATCAATCAACTTGTGTATGACATCTCTTCTTCAAGGGTTTTCATATCAAGGTAACATTATCATTTATTGTTCATAATTTTAGTAAATTATTGTTGTTTTGGCCTCTGCCTAGCCTAGGGCATGCCCTCTTGAACATCCTTAATCATTGTATGTGGAGGTTGAAATACCAACATGAGATTTGACTTAGGCAAACCCTCATACAACACAACATTTTCCATATTTTCATGTGTGAAGGTTCTGAGAAAACGAAGAGTAGGCTATGATACACATATCAAACTTTTGAATTCCAAAAAATCAGCAATATGTTATAGGGAGCACTTCCCCCTACCAATTACTTTAGGCTCATTTTTTTAGTCAAATTTCCTCTCTGTCTGTACCTCTCATATTTGTAGCTGATTTTTATTCCTCCTTTTCATCTGTGCAATAATTTACATTTTTTGATCTATGGTTGTATGTCAAATGGGCTTGTCAAAACACAAATCAAATTTATCACAACTCAGAAAACTAAAATTAAACACTATGGGATTGGCTCTCCATTATGGTAGCAAGCTAATCATCAAAACCCTAGTCAACTTATGTTCAATGTTGAGTCAAGTGAAAAGGAGATAATCCTAGGTAATTGGATCTAGGACCACTTTTCCTTCTCAACATTTTGTTGAACTTGACATATCTTGCACTTGCAATTTTCTAATTTTTCATAGTATAAAATTTTGAAAATTATTTTAAAAATAGATTGTATTTATTTGCTTTTAAAAATTAGGAATTTTCATTATTTGTTCATAATAAAATAAAAATTAAAAATTGGAAAATATTTTGAATTAAATTGCATAATTTCAAATATGTTTTTCCTTATTTAGGGCTTAGATTTGAGTTACTTTCATTGATAAATTTAATTGCAATATTGTTTGTCATTTATGCATGCATATGTTAGTGAAAAACATTGAAAAAGTAAAGAAATTGCATTGTAAATTTTCATTTCAAGATATCAAAAAGCATTGATTTTTGAAAAATCAGTCAACTACAATATTCAATTTTTGAACATCATCATTTAAACATATTCAATTACCCTACAAAATTAAAAATTGAATGCATGCATGAGATTCATTTAGGAAAATTAGGATTTTGTGTATTTCTAAAACTATGTTCACTTCTAGACATGAACCTTTGCAACACAAGACCTTCAAACACTATAGGTAATTTCCATATTTTAAATTTTCTAAAAATACCTATATGTGCTAAGGTGAATTGTGCCCCTGTCTAGTTAGTTTGGACTATTTTTTTTGTGAAAATATTTTTCAATGTCATTATTTAGGTTTGGTTCCTACTTTTGAATTTTGTTTTACAAACTATCTAATTTTTTGTGCATCATTAGTTTGATCCATAGTTCATAGCATAATTTTTCATTGCAAAAATAATATGTTGTCATAATTCTTATTCTATTGTCAAATATTGTTAGGCAATTTAAAGAATTTTTGTTACAACTGTGTGTGAAAATGAGTATCTATCTCCTCTTTTGTTTCTTTTTGTTGATTCCTCTCTTAATATCTCTCCTTTTTTAAGGTTATTTTGGTGCAAGAGGAGGCAATCATTGACAATCATGACAATCATATTTTTCTTCTCCCAATATCTCTCCTACTTGTGAGAGTATCTTAGTGTAGGAGGATTTAATCATTGAGAATCATGAGAATTATATTTGTTCATCTCCCTTTACCTCTCTTACTTGGGAATATATATAGTGGCTTATGATAGTAAGGTCGCTTATATAGATTAACCTGTTCAAATTTGACATTAGGTCCTCCATTGATTGAAGATTCCCAACAAGCTGAAATTATACACACACATTTGATTACTGGACCTCCTGAAACTCCTCTAATTATTGGACCTCCTAAACCACCTCTCATTATAGGACTTGCTAAACCTCATGGCCATATCTTAAAATTTGTAAAACAACTCAGTGGAACACTTGATGTGTTGAAAAAGCCAAGTTATCATGCATTTTCCTACAAATATAACACTAGAAATAATAGGAAACCAAAATAAATGACATCTATCCCATTATCTCAACCATATCTCCCACCGCCACCTAGTCTTCCCAACATAATAGTAAAGAATATGATATTATTGAGAAACTTCATAATACTCCAGCCAAGATCTTCCTTTGGGATTTGATTCAAACATCACCTACATACCACAGGATGCTCCAAGAGGCTTTAAAGAAGATTGATATCTCACCTTCTATCAAAATAAATGATGTTGCAACCATGTTTGATTGTATGAAAGAAACAAAGATGGATACTACATTCCCTCAACATGAATTATCCTTGCTTGAGATTAAAAATAAACATGAGGTTCCAATGATAATGGTTACAATTAATAAAATTAGGGTTAGATGCAATTTTATTGATAATGGATCAGGTCTTAATGTTTGCAGCATGGATCTTCTAACTAAACTTGGTGTGCAAATGAGTCTAATAGAACCTAATGATTTTTTTGTTCATGGATTTGATAATGTTAGTAGGTAACCATTAGGTACAATCACACTACCCAATAAGGTAGGGCCCATGGTTTTTCCCACCCCTATCCATATTATAGGTAAATGCACCAAGTTATGACATAAAAAAAGATGCCACTTTTGTTTTTTTACCAAAAATGACAATTTGGTGAGTGCCAAATTTGGCACATACCAAATGGCTCAAATGACCGAGCCTAAGGCTCAGTACATTTAAAAATGCAAATCATTTGTCAAGCATTAAAGGAAGTGCATCATTTGGCGAGCACCAAATTTGGCACAGCTAAATGATGCACTTCATTTGGCTAGCGCCAAATTTGGGAATTTACATGTATAGACATTTACTTTCTTATACTTTAAGTTATATTTCATGTGTATAGTTTTAGGATGTTTGAGAGTGGTTTCAAATCTCTTGGAGTTATAATGCAAATTCTAGTTTTTGGAAGAACTTATAATTTTTCAAACAATCAAATTTTAGTAATCAACATGTCAAATTTTAGTAATCAATAGGTCAAATTTTAGTAATCAACAATTTGTATTGTCTTTCTTTCTATATATCTCTCATTTTAGTAATCGTCATTTCATTTGGCTAGCTCCAAATTTCAAAATTTACTTTCTTATACTTTAAGTGATATTTCATGTATATAGTTTCAAGATGTTTGAGAGTGGTTTCAAATATCTTGGAGTTATAATGCAAATTCTAGTTTTTGGAAGATCTTATATTTTTTTAGACAATCAAATTTTAGTAATCAACATTTTTTATCATCTTTCTCTCTATATATCTCATTGTTTATCTCTAATACTCTAAACCTCTCTCTCACTATCTCCATCCCTTTATCTGACTCTCTCCCTTGATCTCAACAACTACCTTTCTACATGCTATATTTCTCTCTCTCCCTTGATCTCAAAAACTACCTTTCTACCTACCATCTCTCTCTCTCTCTCTCTCTCTCCCTCCCTCTCTGTCCTCTCTCTCCTATCTCTCCTTCCCCCTCTTTCTCTCTTACTCTCTACTCTCTCTCCCCTATTTCTCTCTCTCTCCATCCCTCTCTACTTCTCTCTATCTTTCCATCCTCTCTCTCTAGTCTCTCTCACTCTCCATCTCCCTTATAGCTCTCTCTCTACCCTCTCTCCCTCCCTCCCTCCTACCCTCTCTACATCTCTTTATCTACCCTCTCTCCACTTTCTATCTCACTTCACTCTCTCGATATATCTCCCTCCCTCTCTCTCACTTTCTCCCTCTCCCCTCTTTCTCTCTCACTTTCTCCCTCTCTCTCCCCTCTTTTTCTCACTTTCTCCTTCCCTCTCTACTTCTCTCTATCTTGACAGTCTCTCTCTCCCTCCCCATCTTTCTCTCTCACTCTCTTCTTCCATCTCTACTCTTTATCTCACCATTCTCTCTCTCTCCCCTTCCCTCCCTCTCTACTTCTATGTATCTCACCTGTCTTTCCCCTCCATCCCTCTCTAATTTTCTCTATCTCTCTCTTCTTTCCTCTCACCCACCTTCCCTCTCTCTTCCTTCCTCCCACCCACCTTCCATCTCTCTCATCCTTCCTCTCTCTCTCTCTCTCTCTCTCTCTCTCTCTACTTCTTGCTATCTCACCATTCTCTCTCCTTCTCTCTCTCCCCTCCATCCCTCTCTACTTCTCTCTATCTCACCTCTCTTTCCCTCCCTCCTTCCCTCTCTATTTTTCTCTAGTTTTCCCTCTATCTATCTCTATCTCTCTTCCTTCCTCCCACCCGCATTCCCTCTCCACTTATCTCTATCTAACATATCCATCTATACCTCTTTCTCTCTCCCTCCCTGCTTCTCTCTATCACCTCTCACTCACTTCTCCCTCCCTCCCTCTCCTTCCCTCTCTACTCTCTTTCTCCCTAGATGTCCCTCCCTCCCTCCTCTCTCTCTCACTCTCTCCTTCCCCCTCTCTCTCTCCCCCTCTTTCTCTCTCACTCTCTCCTTCCCTCTACTTCTCTCTATATCACAATTATGTCTATTTGTAGTGTAGAAAAATGTATCCCTTTACATTTTCACACTTGTTTGGGCCCTCCTAATAAAATGGACTTAATTTTTCCTTAATTTAGTGTTGTGAAATGTATTTATTTACACTTTCACACTAATTTAGGGCTCCCTTAATCAATTGAGCTAAATATTCCTTAATTGGCCCTTTAATCCATTTTCCAATCCTGTTTATTTAATTACATTTTATGAAGAGGAAACCCAACATTCATTAATGCCTAAACATAACACTTTACCTTGAGCAATGTATACCCTAGGTTTAGGGACCTAGGACCCATTTTCCCATGGGTGAATGGGTCCTCCTTAGACCTTAGGACCTAAATTTTAATTATTCTTTTGGTGGGATTTTAATGTCTCTAAGTGTATATTCAGATTTTGGCTAGTGATATTTGAGTTTTTGGAAATTAAGGATACATACTTATAAATATAAGGTTATTTCACTATGTTTCACCTAGCAATTTGAAGTGAGCATTCCTATAGAAAATTTGATGATCAAGAGAACTTTCAAGAGCATTAAAAGGAACATTTATCAGATTTTTATTATAGCAAACAAGATACAGTCATCATGTCAAAGTCTTCTTGCATCATGGGTGATCCCACAATAGTGGTTTACAATTTTTGGCCAAACTGGACACTGAAATTTTTTTTTAAACTAAATCTTCACATTCGGGCACCTATAGTGGCTAAACCCTGAAGAACTTGAAGATGATGTAAACTAGAGTCTCGTCACATTTTGTCTGTAGATTCTAAAAATATTTTTTCAAAATTTTTGGAATCAAATTGTACTTCTTTTTCCATCTCCTACGAAAACTAGTTTTTTTCAAAAAACAACATTTTTAAAAAGTGACGCACACCGTATAATGCATAACTTTTTTTCCATGAAGGATAAAATTCTAATTCTTTCGAATTTAGATTTGTAACTCTAATATCTAATGCTTCCACTTTGTTAGATAGTCTTTTATTGAATATTTTTTCTTTAATCAAGTTTCAAAATCAAACCAATTCCAATTTTGACATAGCACGACCGTATAACACATAACTTTTTTTGTATATATCAAAATTCAATTTTATTTTTTTTGTTAGATCGAGGACTTCAATATCTGGTGCACTCATATTTTTCAAAAAAAAAATTGATAATCTGCTATTTTTCCACATGTACAGAACATAGACCTTCATTTTGGATGAAAAACCTATGTTTAATAAAACTAAAAAAACAAATACATAATAAAACCAAAACATATTAAAATTATATTCATTAGATAGATCGTTCTGAGGACTACCTAATTCAAGTTGTTTTTGTGAAGATTCCTCCATTTTCATCCTCAACCCAAGCTCCAAAGTGCCAAAATTCAAGTCTTTTTTGTGTCTCAGGGAGGGGATGAGGAATAAAGGGGGTTCGAGCGAACCCCTAGGGGTTCACTCAAACCAGGGTTCATTTGAACCACCCTTCTATGAGAGGTTTTGATGGATTTTTTGGTGGGAAATTATTAGGAGGGTTCGTCCGAAACTAGGTTCTAGTGAACCCCTAATGGGTTCAGTCGAACCAATAGGTTCGTACGAACCCCTAAAATCAATTTTTTTGCCATGCATTCATTTTCTGTGAGTTTTCCTTCCTCACTTCAATTGTAAACCACTATTGTGGCTTCACCCTCATGCAATTTTTTGGAGTTAACATTGTGATTTAGGTTTCATGATCCATTTAAGTGTTCAAAGCATTATTTCAAGAAAGATTCAAGATCAAGATCCACATCCATTTCAGCCATTTCATGCAAGTTACAGATCTTCATTCAAGAACTTATTCAAGGGATTGTTGAGTGGTAACATAGATTTATTCATTCTTCATCCCTCTTTCATGCTATTTCATTTCATTTCAAGGTTTAATTACCAAAACTAGTTTGACCAAGGAAAATCCCCACTCACCAAAAACAAACAATTTTTCCCTCTTATGTTGTGTTTGAATATTTATATTGAAGAATAATTGAAGATATTTTGAATAGAAAAATTCAAGAATTTTTCAAAGTTGCGAAAGTTGTCATCTCATGAAAAATCACCCAGAAAAATTATTTCCAACATTCTGACTATGAAACCTAGACAAATTGAAAGCTATAGACCTGCATCAGAGGCTTCTGAAACTTGTAGAAAAACCCTAACAAAGGACCCATTCACCATTGGGAAAATGAGTCCTAGATCAACTTCAAAAACTAAATTTTGGTGAAAGGTACACTCAGATCTTCCCTTCTTTGATTTGGAATTTGATTGTAGGTTCTGTCAGTATTAAGCTTAAAATTTCTATTTCAAGTGTTAGATTACATTTTGGTGTTGATTTACTATTTTTAGTTTTTTCTCCCCAAACTATTTTTTGACCTTGACCTCCATCCTTCAAGCATAAGGAAATATAAAAGATTCTCACCTTGAATTAATTCACCTAAGGTTGATAATCATTTCATTGTCTGGATCTCATTTCCTAATGAAATAAAGGAAAATAGGTTTATTTGTTATAATTTTGGTGAACCCCCCTTTCTCAAACAAAACCCACACCCTTATTTTTCTTTATTTCACTCTTCACTCTTTATCTCACCTCTCTCTCTCCTTCCCTCCCTCCCTCCCTATCTCTCTGTCTCTTTGTCTTTGTCTCTCTTTATGTCCCTCCCTCCCTCTCTCTCTCTCCCTTTGCCTCTCTACTCTCTCTATCTCACCTCTATCTCCCTCTCTCCCTCTCTCTTCCTCTCTCTCTCCCTTCTTTCTCTCTTCATCCCTCCCTTCTTCCCTCTCTCAATATCTCCACCTTCCTCCTCTCTCTACCTCTCTCACTTCTCACCTCCTCTCCCCTCTTTCTCTCGCTCCTTCCCTCTCTACACTCTCTATCTCACCTCTCTCTCTCCCTCTTTCTCTTTCAATCTCTATCCCTCTCTCTCCTATTTCTCTCACAATCCCCTTCTCCACCTGTCCCCCCCTCCTTCCCTCTTTCTCTAAATCTTCCCACCTTCCTCCTCTTCTATCACATCTCAATACACATGGGTGATCCCACAATACCGGTTAACAATTTTTGGCCAAACTAGACATTGAACTGAATTTTTTTAACTAAAACTTCACTTTCGGGCACCTATAGTGGCTAAACCATGAGGAATTTAAAGATGATGCAAACTAGTGATTTGTGACTTTTTTTTGTAGATTCTAAATATATTTTTTTCAAAAAATTTGGAATCATATTACAATTCTTTTTCCATCTCCTTCAAAACCTAGTTTTTAATAATAAACACCATTTTTAAAGAGTGACATTACTAGCTAACACATAATTTTTTTTCTGTGAAGGATAAAATTCTAATGTTTTTGAATTTAGATTCGTAACTATGATATCTAGTGCATGGAATTAGTTTCATAGCATTTCATTGAATATTTTTTTCTTGATTAAGTTTCAAAGTCAAACCAGTTATAATTTAGACATGATTCACTGGCTAAAACATAACTTTTTGTATGTATCAAAATTATTTTTTTATTGGATTAGGGACATCAATATCTAGTGCACTGATATTTTTCAAAAAAAAATTATAATCTATTATTTTTCCACGTGTAGAATAGAGAGCTTGATTTTTGGTGAAAAACATATGTTTGATCAAACTAAAAAAAATACATAATAAAACCAAAATATATTAAAATTATATTCAATGGATAGATCATTCTAAGGACTACCATCATCTAGTTGGGACTGTGAAATATCCTCCATTTTTATGCTCAACCTAAGCTTTGAAGGGAAAAAATTTGTAGAGATTTGGTAGAAGAGGGGGAGAAGGGGGAAAAGGGGGGTTCTAGCAGACCAGGGTTCACTAGAACTAGGGGGTTTTCTAGAACCCCCCCTTCTAACAAACCCCCCTTTAAATGCAATTAAAAAATAAAACCTATTAAAGGGGGGTTTGCTAGAAGGGGGGGTTCTAGTGAACCCCCTAGTTCTAGTGAACCCTTTAGGGGGTTCTAGTGAACCCCCCTAGTTCTAGAAAACCCCCTAAAGTTTTTTTCATCTGAAAATGCATTTTTCCTTCCTCAACGGAATTGTAAACCAATTTTTTGTGTTTACCCACATTGGAGAGAGAAAGAGAGAGAGACAAATAAAGATAAAAATAGAGAGATGAGAGAGGGTGGGAAAGAGAAAGAGTGGGGAGGGAGAGGTAAAGAGGTATAGGTGATATAGAGAGGTAGTTAGATAGAGAGATAGGGGAGATACAGGTAGAGAGGTAGATAGAGAGAGAGTGGTATGGATTTATAGAGGGATAGGTAGGTGGAGAGATGGAGAGGGGAGATCAAGAGAAGTAGAGAGGGAAGGAGATATGGAGGGAGAGGTAGGGAGGGATAGAGAGGTGAGATAGAGGTGAGAGAGAGGGAGGGAGAGGTAAAGATGGATAGTTTAGATAGATTGTAGTGAGGGGGAGATAAGTAGAGAGAGGTTTGAGGTAGAGATTGTAGAGAGAGGGAGAGGAGAGAGAGAGGGAGTAGGTAGAGAGGGAGATGAGACAGAGGGGGATGAGAGATAGAAAGAGTGAGGAGGGAGGGAGAGAGAGAGGGAGGGAGGGATAAATATGTAAGAAAATATATTTTAGATAGATAGTAGAGAGGGAAGGAGAGAGAGAGTGAAAGGAATGGAGGGAGAAGTGAGAGAGGAGAGAGAGGGGGGAGGGAGGGAGACAAAATGAGGTATAGAGGGATAGGTAGCTAGATACAAGTAGATAGGGAAGGATATAAGGAGGGAGAGAGGTGTGTGAGAGAGAGAGAGAAATAGAGAGAGGGAGGGGAGATAGAGTGGAGTGGAGAGGGAAGGAGAAGAGAGAGAGGGGGGAGGAGAGGGAGGGAGAGAGGGAGAGAGGTGAGATAGAGAGAGAGGAGGGAGGGGTAGATATGGAGAGAGAGGTGAGATAGAGAGAAATATAGTAGAGAGGGTATTGGAAGTTAGTGTTGTCATTGATGTAAATATGCCTATGTTATTGATGTTATTGTATTTATGTCAAACTTGGATTTTCTTTCATTATTTGTATTATGTTTTCATTAGTAGTCTCATTGATGTCAACCTCTAGTGTTTCTTTGATAAGCATGCGTTTCTAGATGTTCAACCTCTAGTATGTTTGATTTGATGTATTTTAGTTGGTTTGGTTGTGGTAAGAAAGTGTTTTAGATAATGAGATGGTGTTTGTGATTCTTGGTTTCCAAGTTCTTTTGAGAAACTTCGAATAAAAGAGGAAACAGTGTGGTAAAGAATGTTCATGCTATGGCAGAGTGGCATTTTGATTTTGCTCCACATTTCTTCTATATTGAAATTCTACTTGTGTAGATTGGACATGTTAATCAGAGAAGTTCTAAGGTGTTATACCCAAAGTTTCATGTTCAATATTATTCAGTAGAGAAATTTGTATTCACCAGTGTGTGAACTATGAAAGCAGTGTTGTCTGGGAGAAATCATTTTTCTTTCCATTTCTTTGTAGTGTGGTTTATGGTCTTGTGGATCTAGAAGTGTTCTTATATTTCTCATATTTGTGTCTAATCTAAGTTTTTTGAGTTGTGGTGCTTCACAAGGTTCGATCCATGTGTTATAGTATGTGGAAAGTTAACTAGGCATATAGAATTAATATGTTCTTCAAGTGAAAGTTGTTGAGAAGGATTTGTTAGATTTTAGGGTGTTGATGGAATATTTCATATTTTTTCAAGTGTTGTGTGTGGTCTATGAGTTGTATTTTGATCAAAATAAGTGTGTACTTAAATGCTTAAAGGTGTTAACATAGGTTTGATTGACCTTAGGTGTTTACACTAATTTCGGATGTTCTTCAATGTTTGTGGAAGCGTTGTGTGGTGTATATGTGTGGATTTAGGTCTGAGTTAAGGTCTGATGTAGACCACTTTCATCCCTCTCCAACATGGGAATGTTTTGGTACCGACCTAATTTGAATTTTCATGGTTGAGGTGCATAGTCGACCTTCTGAATTATGTTCAAGGATGATGATGGTAGATATATACATGTTGAGTTGATGGAGGATGAGTGTATGAAGTGTGTGTGATGTGAATTATAATATGAAGTGTGAAAGTGTGAAGTGCAGTGTGAGCCTTAACAATTAAGACTACTAAATGTAGTGATCAAAGGTTTCTACATTCTTAAGAGGTGTGAATGCACTAGTAGTGTAGTGGTGGAACATTTCTATTGCTCTGAGATGGATTTCTCATTGTAAAAATCTTATATCTTCTTTTCTGTAATATAGCAATGAGCCATTGGTAGTGAACCTATTGTATCCAGTGTTCGAATTACTTTATACTATGAGCTAATCCTCACTATGGTTTTTCCCTTATTGAGTTTTCCGCATAAATATAGTTTTCTTCTGTGTATGGTGTTGATGTGTTGTTTTTTCTATTATTTAATTTCATGCTAAATCAATATAATAGATTAAGGGTTAATAAGGATCTAAATGTTAATGAGGGTTTTATGTTTTAATGAACAATCGATTCACCCCCCTCTTCTCAATTGTCTTGTGCATTCAACAATTGGTATCAAATAAAGGTTCCCTAGAAGAAATATTTACTTGAGGTAGATCTGGGATGGCACACAATAAAGAGGCTCCTTTATTTGATGGATAAAATTATGCATTCTGGAAGACCAAGATGGAAGGCTTCCTTGTATTGCTAGTGTTTGGAGTTTTGGAAGTATGTTGAATATAGATATATTGTGCCTACAAATGGTACAAGCATTGATGATGAGATCAAGGCCTATGAGAACAATGGAAAAGAAAGGTACACTCTTTTGAGTGGTCTTTCTAATACTAAACTAGTGAAAGTTATGAGTCTCAAATCTTCTAGTGAGATTTGGAAAAATTTGGAAGGTATCTATGAAGGAGATGATAAGGTCAAGAAAGAAAAGATGAAAAATCTAAAGACCAAGTTTGAATCCTTGCGGATGTCGAGGGATAGAGATATTACAAGCTGCATGCATAGAGTGGACAAAGTTGTCAATTCAATCAGAGTTCTTGGTGGAAACATTGAAGAAGATGAGGTGGTAAATAAGGTGTACTAAGAACTCTTACTAAATCTTATAGCTCTAAAGTTTCAACTATTGAGGAATCTGAAGATTTGAATAATTGTTCTAGAGATAAGTTGTTTGGTGCTTTAACTTCTTTTGAATTAAGAGAGTTTGGTCCAAGTGAGTCAAGAAAAGAGACTTCTTTTAAAGTTGGAAAAGTAGAGAAGAATGAGGAATCAGATATGGATGATAATGATGATGTAGAAGAAAATTTTATGAAGAGATTGAAAAAGGGCACTAGAAAATACAAAGGTAAGTTACCTTTCAAATGTTTCAATTGTGGAAAGATTGGTCATTATGCTTCAAGATGTCTTGTCAAAGTTTCAAAAGCTAAATATAAGGAGAACAAAGGTAAATCAATTAAGATATGCTATTATGTTAAAGAAAAGCCAGTATATCTGACGATGAATCTGATTACCCTAATGATGAAGATAATGAATGCTTGTTCATGGATTTAAGTTTTGGAATGAATTCTTGTAAGGAAGCTAGGGTAGTAGAACAACTTCCTACACTAATTTTTAGAGGAGGATAATAAAAAAAATTATATGTATTTAATATTTATAGAAACTTAAATAGAAATAAAAATAAATATCATGCATACAACACAATGATTTATGTGGGGAAAACCCTTTTGGGAGAAAACACCTACACTCCAAAAGCCACCCAATATATTCTAAAATCACAAAAATTACAATATACTTGGAGAGAAATCTTCTCACAGGAGTATTACCAACCAAAGATCTAGAGGCAACACATGACCACTATCAGAATCTTATAATACATCACAATACACAGTCATAATACAACACCATCATAAAATAGGATTGCCTTCTAGGGAAAGTCAAGCTTATAAAATCTTGGATGTTAGATCTAAGAAGTAATGATGAACAATCCAAATTTATAATAATAAAATACCTTATGTATTAATAGTACCTTATGTATCAATAGTACCTTATGTATCAATAGTACCTTATGTAATTGCATGGTTGAGACACATTTTCCCAACAATTCTACTAACTCTAAGAGATGTGTGAAGGAACGTGCTATGGAAATAGGTCATAAGATTGAAGGAACTTTGGTGACTATTGTTTATGCTAGAGAGGAGAAGAAATACTAGATCATTGATAGTGGATTATCAAATCATATGACTCATGATAAGAGTAAGTATATAAAACTTGAGAAATTTGAAGGAAGTCTATTTAAGTTTGGTGATGATATATCTACTAAAATATGTGGAAAATGTTCAATCAATTTTGATGGAATGCATAATATAGATGATGTTCTTAAAGTTAAGGGTTTGTGACAAACTTATTAGTGTAGGATAGATTTGTAGCAAAGGATATAACCTTGTATTTTAGGATGATGGTTGTGAGATCAGAAAAGGCTCCAAAAACCTAGTTGTTGCAGGAAGAAGGACAGATGGAAATTTTTATCAGCTTAAGGGTACAAATGATCAACGATTTTGTAGAGGAGGGGGACCAACCACACCAAGGCTCCAAGTCATGGGGAGTTGAGAGTGGAAGGATGTCCTAATCTACCTCAAGTTGGAAAAGTCAATCTCAATGCTTCTATCACTCTACTAACCTAGAATTTTTAATGGGGCTACACAAGCAAGCTTTTAGAACCCAAACTGTACCTTAATCGACTCTCTACCAGAGGACAAAAATGTAGATTAGGGATGACAATGTAGCACACTAGCATCTCACAGGTGCACTGGCATTTTATGGACAAAAAGTGAAAAAGGATAGTAAAAGATATGATAAACCTACTGAAAACTTAGTGGTTGAGATTTGAAGTGCTAACTAAAATGATAAATAACAAAATGACTAAAATGATAGAAAAGACGATATAGAAATGACAAGAATGAAGGTGGTGGAAATGAACTCACAAGGGGTCTAGTTCTCCAGCAAGCTCCACCTGAATACATACCTACACACAACCAAGATGGGAAAAATTTTGGGGTTGTATAAGGGTTTGCTATAGTCAAACCCCTACTTTGGTGTTTCCACCTCCATGGATAACCAGATAGATAGATATGTCGAAATACAATAAAGAAAACAATTCTGGAATGGAAATGAAACCAAGCACTATGAGAGACACTATGCTACTCAAATCCAACAACAAAGTAGTAATATGAAAGCGTTAACACCCTCAACCAAAGGCACTCAAGGCTAATGAAAGAGGAATACAAGTCTACAACTATGGTAGAGTCGACGTAGCTGCAACAATGTTGAAAGCAATCTTGCAAGACACCAAGCTACAACTTTTGTGGTAGATGTGAAGAATGTTGTGATTGTTGGAATTGTGAAGCAAATAGTGCAGCAAGGAGTGAGAGTATGGATGTGTAAAATCTCAAGAATTACCAAGAAGATCTCAAAATGTGTGAAGAAGATGGATTGAAACTGAAAGATAGTCATTTGAAGAATGTTTGGGAGGGAAATATTCATTCAAATGTCGATAAGAAGGTTTATGGGAGTTATGTTTCATCACCAATAGAGAATATAACACCTCTACACATTCCAAATGAAGGAATCCTATCAAGATGGTATCACACCGTAGACATCCATCTGTCGCATGTGCATCCATGACAAAAATTCCCCCACTAACACTAAAACCAAGCACCAAGTGGATGGGGTATGGAATGAGGACGTGGAATTACTTGGTTGAATTTAATTTTTCTAATGTGGAGGGTGTAAAATGGGAATTTTCAAGAGGGGTTCAAATTCACTCCTATACATTTTCCCCCACTTTATCAAACATGACTTCCAATGAGTGTTTGGTAAAGTGACACAACCATGGTAGGAGGGTCCTCAAAGAGAACAATTTGGACCGTGCAGCAAGAGTAACACAACAAAAGCAACACAGAATATGGAGGAAAATGTAGATGCAAATATTCTTATTAACAAAAATCTCAGTTACATTCAACTGGCAACATCCAGGATTACAAATTCGGCTCACAGGCTTGATAATACATGTTCAAAATACAACATTCCAATATTCTCCTATATGCAAGTGAAATCTTAAAAATACAATCTATACTATTCTTTAAGATCCCCTTCATCTTTCTAATGATTTGTTACAATCTTTATATCACATCCATAATTTTGGAAACACCCACATCAGCCAAAGATCATTACATTCTCTAATGAAAGAAAATATAATGTGCACATCAACAGGTCGGCCTCAAATTTGAATTACTCCTCAGTGAATGCATAAGAAAAAGTGTGGACCTATCACAAAGGTCGGGGAAACTCCATGGAATGTTTAAAATCACACCTTAAAGATCTTCAAGTCATGAGAATGATCCACGAATGATCAAATTAGCCTCTAGGATTGAAGATTATTTCAGTGTCGGTTCAAGAAACTGCCATGAAATCTGGAATCAATAACTTGTCAGAAAAAGATCCAATTATGCTTAAATATTGGAATAAGGAAAATGAACATGTCCACAATGTACACAAATATCCATAGGGTCTAGTGAGAAAATATGATGAGTCCACCAACATGAACTGAGCAAGAACAAAATAAGAACAAAACTGAAAGGAAAATATTTTTGGTTGATGCAAGATTGCCAAGAACCAACGATGCTCCTGCATCAAACATCCAGGGTTATTGAAAAGTGAGTCCCTCAATTTTTTGGGGCCAAAGGAAAACCAAGATGGTCTACCTCAACCTGAGAAATCCAAGAAGAATCCTCCATTGGGTTGTCTTTCCACTTCACAAGATATTCTTTGTATTGTCTTCCATGAGTCTTTCTCCCATCTCTGATATCCAGAATATCCTCAATCTCATCTGAATTCTGTTTAGGAAACTAATTCTCAATTTTTTCCTCAGTGTCTTTACTAAACTCTACTTCATGGTACTAATTTAGATCTGCAATGTTTAATATAGGCAACATATCCATGCCTTCCCATAGCTCCACTTCATATGCATTTCCTAAGTCAAACTTCTTCAAAATCTTACAAGGTCTAAATTTCCTCATCTTTAGCTTGTTGTATGTTCCAACTAGAAATCTCTCCTTCCTCAAATATACCATCACTTCATCTCCAACTTCAAATTCCTTATGTCTCCTCTTTTCATCTATTTTCTCCTTATACTTTTGGTTCATGTCTTCCAATTGTTGTTTCACTTGAGTATTCACTTTCTTCATATGTTTTTCAAATTATTTTGCTTCTACACTCCTCTTATCTTATGGGTAAAAAGTAGAACTGAACTTCAAATCTATCTTTAGCTTCTTCCAAAATGTCCTCCAAAAGTAACCAACAAACTTTACATCTCTGTCTAAAACAATACTCCTAGGTAGTCCATGCAATTTGACCACTTCTCTAAAAAAAAAGTCTGCTACATGTACTACATTTGTTGTCTTCTTACAAGGTATGAAATGTTCTATTTTAGAAAATCTATCTACCACTACAAATATAGAATCATTACCTCTTTGTGTCTTCAGCAAACCAAGTATGAAATCCATGATGATATCTTCCCAAGGTCTCTTTGAAACTATCAAAGGCTTATGCAATCCAACATTCTGACTACTTCCTTTTGTAACTTGACAAACTTTGTAGCTCTACACAAATCTCCTAACATCCCTATGAATTTGTGGCCAAAAGTAATTCTCACTCACCAATGCCACTGTCTTATCAACTCCAAAGTGTCCTGGCATTCCTCCACTATGCTTCTCCTTCACTAAGTTATCCCTCATTGAACTCTGTGGTATACACAATTGATTGCCTCTAAACAACATGTCCTCCTAAATGAAATAATCCAACCACTAGCTTCTATCCTCCAAAATTAGTTCTTTACAATCTCTCCAAGGTTCTACAAAATCTGGGTCTCCCTCATACAAGTTCTTCAACTCATCAAAGCCTAATACCTCAACTCTCATCTTTTTCAGTAAATTCCTTTTACTCAAATCATCAGCAACTCTATTTGACTTTCCACTCCTATGCTTCAAAAAAAAAGTATATCTCTACAAGAATTCTACCCATCTCATGTGTCTCTAATTTAACTTACGTTGACTGTTCATATCTTGCAATGCCTGATGATCCATATACAACATAAACTCCTTAGGAAACAAATAATGTCTCCACTTCTTCGAGGCTTGAACTATAGCATAAAATTCTTGATCATACACTGAATATATTCTTCTAGCATCATTCAATTTCTCACTGAAATAAACTACAGGTCTTCCTTCTTGACTCAACAGTGCTCCAATTTCATTTCCACTTGCATCACAATCTACTTGAAATACCTTATTGAAACCTGGTGAAGCCAACATAGGTTGTTCAGTCACCTTCTACTTCAACAATTCAAAACTATGGTCTACTCTAGACGTCCATCTAAAATCTTTCCTATCCCCTCTCATTGTTTATGTCATAGGACTGCAAATGGAACTAAAATTCCTAATGAACTTTTGGTAGAAACTAACCAATCCATGAAATGATCTTACCTCTCCAATGCTATCTGGTGTAGGCCACTCAACAATTACTCTTACCCTCTCAGGATCCATCTTCAATCCATCCATAGATATCACAAATCCAAAATATACCAATTCCTCCTTCATGAAACTATAGTTCTTAATGTTTATCAGCAACTGCTCCTCTCTTAACCTCTGCAAAAAATTTCTTATATGCAACAAATGTTCTTCTCTACTTTTACTGAAAATAAAGATGTCATCCAAATACATGATCACAAACTTACCCCAGAATTTCTACAATACCTCGTTCATCAACCTCATGAAACTACTTAGTGCATTTGTCAATCCAAAAGGCATCACCAACCACTCATACAATCCTTCATTTGTCTTGAATGTGGCTTTCCACTCATCCCCTTCTCTGATTCTGATTTGATGATATCCACTCTTCAAATCTATCTTTCTAAAGTATCTAGCTCCACTCAAACAATCCATAATGTCATCCATCTGGGGTAAAGGAAATATATACTTCACCGTGATCTTGTTTATGGCTCTAGAATCTGTACACATCCTCCATTCTCCTTCCTTTTGAGGTGCTTGTACAATTGGTACTACACATGGACTTAATCTTTCTCTGATCAAACCCTTCCTCAACAATTCTTGCACTTGTCTATTCAACTCTTCATTCTCTATCAATGTCATCCAGTGTGCTACTTTATTAGGCAAACTAGCTCCAGGAATCAGATCCATCTAATGAATAAGACTCCTCATAGGTGGTAATCCATCAGGTACATTATCTGAAATGATCTCCTCATACTCTATCAACAATTCCTTTATCTCTTATGGGTGTTCTTCTGCATGCTTCAATTCTTCAGCCTTCTTAGCAACTAAGGCATAACACACATTCTCATGTCTCAATCCATCAAGGGATTTCCTTCCATCAACTAGGAAAACCCTAGCATTTGTACAAACCTCAATTGTAGGAACATCTTCTAATGGAAACAAACTCTGCTTCATCCCATTAGCAACAATGGTGTATATATTCTTCTTTCCATCATGAATAGCCTATCTATCATATTGCCAAGGCCTTCCCAATAAAACATGGCATACATCCATAGGCATAATATCACAAAAAACTTCATCATGGTAATTTCCTATCTTCAATTTCACCAAACATTGTTCACTTACCAATATCTTATGCTCATCCTGAATCCAAGCTATCTGGTAGGGCTTTGGGTGTTTCAACCTTTCCAACTTCAATTTAGTCACCATCTCTTCAAAAACCAAGTTCTTAGAACTTCCACTGTCAACAATCACCTTGCAAAATTTACCAGCTACCTTGCATCTGATCTAAAACAAATTATTTCTCTGCAATGGCTCTTGCTTCATGTCACTTTGACATAATACTCTCCTATTGACCAACACTTCTCCATCTTCTGGTTTATTAGATGATCTGGCATGATCTTTCTCAACAAAGGTTGCTCTTCTATTGTTCTTTGTCTTTCTGCTTGTCTCTCCCTGATTACATTCAAATGCTTTGTCCTTCTCCACCACACTTATAACAAGTTCCCTTGAATACTCTTTTCTCATGTCCTCTATCATCTCTTCTATATCCTTCATTCCGTTAACCACCATATCCCCCTCTTCTATAAGATTTTTTATCACTCCTAGGATATGCATCATCATTCTTACTAACCTCCTTATCCTTATTCTGATCTAGAAATGATCCTCTTCATCCCCCAACAAAATTTCTTCCTCTTTGAAATCTTCCACCTCTTCATCTTTTTCTCTGCTCATGTCTCTTGTTAAAATTCTCTACTACCTTTGGGGAACACTAATATGCCTCTTCCATACTCACCAACTTGATCAAACTGATTTCCTGTTGTATAGATGACCTCAAACCATTCACATAGCTGGTTACTTTCTAAATTTCCTCCTCTCAATGTCCAGATATGATGCTCAACTTATAAAACTCCTTCATATATTTTGTCACACTTGAATCTTTCTGCTTCAAATTTTGCAACTTTCGAAACAAACTAATCTGATAATCTACAGGCATAAAATTTTTCTTCAACTTATTCACCATCTGACCCCAAGACTTTATCTTTTCTTTTCCTCTTCTTTTCCTATCTTCCTGCAAATGTTCCCACCAAAGGGATGCACGTCCTCTCAACTTTTTACAACAAAATTTCACCTTCTTATCTTCAGTGGTACCTTCAAATTAAAAATACTTTTCCATCTTTGTAATCCAATCAAGCAATTCTTCTGAATCCAACTTACCATTATAATTGGGTGGATTGAAATGGGGTTTTGTATTCGCTCTGGTTAGGGCTCTTATGAACCTCTCTTCTCCCTGATCTAGGCCAGGTTGCTCTTCTCTTCCTCTTTTGTCCTGAACTTCTACCACATCATCAACTAGTCAACCTCTTCCCTTGGCCATTTTGACTGCATCTAATTTGGCAGCAATTCCTCTCAACATCTCCGCTAAAGCTAGGTCTGCATTTCCATGCACTCCATTTCCTATAACATTTCTTCTTCCCACCATTTTTACACAAGTCCTCTACAGCTGTAGGTTGGATCCTCAATCTACCACCCCACAATAAATCTTCTACAGGATTCTGCAAATTCAGACAACCTCACACATATCGAACTTGGCTCTGACACCAATCTAATGCAGCCTTGATAGGAGGGTCCTCAAAGAGAAAAATTTAGACCGTGCAGCAAGAGTAACACAACGAAAGCAACACATAATATGGAGGAAAATGCAGATACAAATATTCTTATTAACAAAAATCTCAATTACATTTGGTCGACATCATTCAGGCTTACAGATTCGGCTCATAGGCCTGTTAATACATGTTCAAAATACAACATTCCAATGTCCTCCTATATGTGAGTGAAATCTTACAAATACAATCTATACTATTCTTTCAAATCCCCTTCATCTTTCTAATTATCTATTACAAGCTTTATGTCGTATCCGCAATTCTAGAAACATCCGCGTTGGCCAAAGATCATTACATTCTCCAATGAAAGAAAATATAATGTGCACATGAACAAGTCGGACTCAAATTTGAATTACTCCTTGGTGAATGCATAAGATGAAGTGTGGACCTATCACAAGGGTCAGGGACACTCCATGGAATGTTTAAAATCACACCTTAAAGATCCACAAGTCACGGGAATGATCCACAAATGATCAAATTAGCCGCTAGGCTTGAAGATTATTTCGGTGTCAATTTAAGAAACTACCATGATATCTAGAATCAATAACTTATCAGAAAAAGATCCAATCATGCTCAAATCTTGGAATAAGTAAAATGAACATGTCCATGATGTACACAAAGATCCACTGGGTCTAATGAGCAAATATGACGATTCCACCAACATGAACTGAGCAAGACCAAAATAAGAACAAAATTGAAAGGAAAATATTTTTGGTTGATGCAAGATTGCCAAGAACCAAGGATGCTCCTAAATCATAAAGTAGGTTGAAAGAGTTTAGAAATGTATACCTAAACTATCAAGGAAGTAGACTGTAATCTATTGAACTCGAAAGTGCAGGGTAGGAAAATAACTCCACAAGTACTCTCTCCTAAGTAGACTAAAAAAAAGTACACCGAAGGCCTGTAGACCAGCGATAAACAAATCTTGCAAGGGCTTGACATTGGCAGCATTGTGTTCTATCTCTTTTTCAGCCAAACTGTACACCATCGATGAGACTTCGCCCATTGTCTCCTCAACAAACTGTTATCCCTTGTTGTGGCATTGTTTTTACCTTGTCGGCAAGAGGTTGCACCGTCACCAAGACTTTGAGCAATGTCTCTTCGACATGTTGGTTAAAGTCTTGAATAGGCCTGTCAGAGAGACCTAGATGGTTTGGTGAGACATTGGAAAATTTTTCTTAGACATTCTAATAGAAGTCTTGATAGTTCAAATCAATGAGACTATGGATGTTTGTTGTGACTTTGGAAGATGTCTCTTCGACAAAGTTTGTTATGCCAATGACTATAGTGGGACCCACATTTTCAAGAGGAAAGTGATTGATGGCACATTCCATGCTAACTTGGCAATGGGGACCACTTGGAATGGTAAATTGGACATCGATGAGACATTTGTGTATTGGTAGGAGAAGTTGAAATCTCTCTTCAACATGGCAATAAGGTTGGTTGATAGTATATCGTGGAGCTTATATCGGTGTGACAATGAGTGATCAGTGAGACATGGTCTCTAGTCTCACCAATACTCTGATGACTATGTGGTTTGGCAGGCATTTTCACTCATTGGTGTGAATCAAATGGATCGGCGAGAGATTTTTAATTGTCTCATCGACATGGCCCAACATGGTATATGTTGTGTGATGGTTGGTCTACTGTTATGAATGGGAACTGAACTTCTATGCTTCATGTATGGGGTTTGGTGATGTTGATTAATCATGGAATCCTCTCAGAAAGGAAAATGCTATAATGTGTAATGCATTGTAATAGTGATCGAATTGGAGAGTTTTATGAGAGTAATCGGTTGATCAGGGAAATGTTATGTTTCTTGAATTAACATTGTAATTTGACATCTAAGAAGCATGATTCTATAACTATGTATGTGAACATTGTTTACTCTAATACAAAGTGACTTTTCTTGGTGTGGTGGGTTTTTCTCCTGAAAGGGTTTTCCCACGTTAAATACTGGTGATCAATTGTGTGTATGTTTTTTAATTTTTTATTCTATTTCAATTGTGCATCTCTAGTGAACTGTAATTTGAAATTGAACCATATGTTAGCATTCTCTTCTTAGAATTAGCATTAGGAAATTGTTTCCACACCTCTACTTTCCTTACAAGTGGTATCAGAGTCTGGTCAGTTGTGTTATCCTTGTGGGTTGGATGGGTTTTTTTTCTAATTCTGAAGTGGGAGTCTTGTAGATTAATTTGGTAATCTTGATTGTAGACTAAGATGGTAGGCACATCAGGGAAGATAAAAATTGAAAAGTTCAATGGTGGAAATTTTGAGTTGTGGAAACTCAAAATGGAAGACCTGTTGGTAGATACAGATCTTTGGATTGTTGTGTCTGGAACTAAACCTTTACGCATAAAGCAAGAAGATTGGGACCTCACGGACAAAAAATCCAAAGGGTTGATAAGCCTATGTCTAGTAGACTCTATTCTCCTAAATGTTCATGAAGAGAAGACTACATCTTCTTTGTGGAAGAAACTTGGTAATATTTATCAAGGAAAGTCCTTGGTGAATAAGTTATTCTTGACAAAGAAGTTGTACTCTTTGAAAATGGAGGAAGGGGCATTTGTGGTTGATCATCTAAATATTTTCAATATGCTCATTGCTCAGCTAACATCTATAAGTGTGAAAATTGATGATGAGGATTTTTTTATGCTTTTGTTATGTTCTTTTCCTAACTCATGGGATCATTTATTGATGGCTATTAGGAGTAAGAAAATCACTTTTAAGATGGAAGATGTGGTTGCTTCATTGCTATTAGAAGAGATGTGAAGGAAATCTTCTGAGATCGAAAAGGAGGCCCTTGTTGTTCGAGGCAGATCGAAGGAGAAAGAAAGAAGAAGGACAAGAATTATAAATCAAATTATGAAGAGAGATCAAAGTCTCTTGGCAATAATTCCAAGGTGAAGTGATGGAATTGTGGGCAGCCCAGTCATGTCTGTAAGGATTGAAAAGAGGAGAAAAAGAAGAAGAAGAAAAATAACTCTTTGAATAATGATTCTTCTCAAAGCAATGCAGATGCCTTCATTGTAGCCTTGGAGACTCAGGAATCAGATAATGTTTGGTTGATTGACTCAGGTGCATCTTTTTGCATGACATCTCATAGAGATTGGCTTACAAAGTTCAAAAAAGTATGCTTGTGGAAAGGTGTATCTGGAAAGTGACTGATCTCTTGATATTGTTGGTTGTGGAAGAGTCAGAATTCAATTTCCTAATGGAAGAATCAAAGGAATTGACGGCATAATCCATATACCAGGTCTAGCTCAAAATTTACTTTTTGTTAGCAAGCTGAATGATGTTGGCGTGCAAGTTTCATTCTTGAATGGTGGTTGTAAGATGACTAGGGGTGCCCGTATTGGTACTATGTACAAGTTGGATGCAAATGTTGTTCAATTTTACAATATCTCTGTGAAGTCAAGTAGGGTTGCTCATGTAGAGACGGAGATTGAAGTTCCTCTAGGGGTAAACTCTTTGGAGGTGAAACTCCCTACAGAAAAGACCATGCTTTGGCATCAAAGGCTAGGCCACATTGGTGAGAAAGGCTTAAGATTATTGAAAAATAAAAACCTGGTTGAAGGGCTTGATGATTGTAACCTTGAGTTTTATTTTTTCCAACATTGTATATATGGAAAACAACATCGTGTTTCATTTTATTCTAGTCTTCATAAATTTTATGGTGTTCTGGATTATATTCAATTTGATGTTTTTGGTCCAATAAATCTTCCTTTGTTGTTGAAATCAATATATTATGTTTCTTTTATTGATGGTTATTCAAGAAGGGCATTTTTGTATTTTCTAAAAGGTAAATCAGAAGTGTTCAGTTGGTTTAAAGAGTTTAAAAACTTGGATGAAAATAAGACTAGAACAAAAATTAAATGCTTAAGGACAAATAATGGAGGTGAGTTTTGTTCTGCATATTTTGAAAGGTATTGCAAATACCATGGAATAAAGAGGCATAAAACAACACCTTACAATCCACAGCAAAATGGAGTTGTTGAAAGGTTGAACAAGACATTGATGGAAAGGGTGAGAAGTATGTTGAGAAATGCTAGTCTGGAGCAGAAGTTTTGGGCTTAGGCTGCGGCTACAGCATGTTACTTAATAAATGTTTCTCCCTATTCACCACTTGTTAACAAAACACTTATGGAAGCTTGGTCTGGTAAGAAGCCCTCTTTAAGACATGTAAGAGTCTTTGGCTATGAAGCATACATTTATGTGTTGAATGAGAAAAGATCTAAATTGGAAAATAAAGTTGTAAAATGTATCTTCATTAGCTACAACATTAGTGTGAAAGAATACAAGCTTTGGAATCTTGTGACTAAAAAGGTTGTATACAACATAAGTGTAGTTTTTCATGAGCTGAAACCTTCTTTTGTGAATCTGTAGTCAGAAATAAAAGAAGAAAAGAAAGAAAATGTAGTTGAAATTCCTCGAACCCTGGATAAAGAGGAACTATGAAGTGTACCTGAAACTAAGGAGAGTTCTAGCAACTCTAATAGTTTTGAAGAAGAAGAACCAGAACCTCAGCCTCAGCCTTTAAGGAGGTCTACACGTGAAAGGAGGAAACTTGAAAGGTATGGTTTCTCCATGTTGGATGTAAATTATGCCTATGCTTTGATTACAAGCACTGATAAGACTAGGACTGTGAAAGAGGAAATTGAAATGTCTTATTCAAATTCCTAGTTGGAAGCCATGAATGAGGAAATGGCATCATCAAAAGGGAATGCAACCTAGGATTTGGTGCCCTTGCCTAAAGGTAGAAATCCTATTGGTTGTAAATGGGTATTTAAGATGAAAATCAGTCTAGATGGCAGTGTTGAAAAGTATAAAGCTAGGTTGGTTGTGAAAGGTTATTCCCAAGTAGAGGGAATTGATTATGGTGAAATATTTTCTCCTATAGCTAAGCTAGCATCTATCAGATTTATTTTGTCACTTGCAGCAATGTATGACTTAAAGATTGAATAGATGGATGTGAAGACAACATTTCTTCATGGAGATCTTGAAGAATAAATTTATATGTCCCAACCTGAGAACTTTTTGGAAAAAGGTAAAAGAAAATATCGTTTGCAAGTTAAAGAAATCTCTGTATGGTTTAAAACAAACGCCTAGAATGTGGTACCAAATGTTTGACACGTTTGTCTTGTCATTGGGATATGTAAGATCAAAATCTGATCATTGTGTGTACTTCAAAACTTAAATTGATTGAGTTATTATTATTTCCCTGTATGTTGATGACATGTTGTTCATAGGAAATAGTAAGAATATAATTTTTGATCTAAAATCTCAATTTTCAGCAAAGTTTGAAATGAAAGATCTAGGTGTAGCAAGGTATATTCTGGGAATGGAAATAAAAAGGGATAGAGAAAGTAAAAATAATTGGCTTAGCCAGAGTAACTATATCAATACTTTCCTAGAGAGATTTGGTATCACTGATTGCAAACAACTAGTTGTTCCAGTGTTGCAGGGAACAAAGCTATTTGTTGAAGATTTTTCAAAATCTCCTATTGAGATGGAGGAAATGACCAGAGTGCCTTATTCAAGTGAAGTTGGAAATTTAATGTATGCAATGGTCTATACAAGGCTATACATTTCCCAAGTAGTGGGAATTCTTAGCCATTTTATGGAAAATCCAGGTAGACCACATTGGGATTTTGTGAAAAGATTTTTTAGATATTTAAAAGGTACCTCTTAGTACGCTTTGTGCTATCATGGTAACTCGGTTGGGTCATAGAGATCCCTCGGCATTCGAGGTTATGTGGATTCTGATTAGGTAGGGGACATTGATAGTAGAAGATCCACCAATAGATACATCTTCATGTTAAATGGTGGTGTAGTTAGTTGGATGAGCAAGTGACAGGTTGTAGTCGCTTTATCTACTATGGAAGCAAAGTATATGGAAGCAACACACTCTTGTAAAGAATCCATTTGGCTTAGACATTTATGTTCTGATATTGGGTTCAATGTAGGGAAATTTTCCATTTGCTCTTACAATTAGAGTGCTATTTGTTTGGAAAAAAAATGAACTTTCCATGCCAGGACGAAACATACTGATGTGCAATATCATTTTGTATGGGATATGGTGGAGGATGGAAAGGTCAATCTTGAAAACTTGGATACTCTTGAAAATTTTGCAAATACTTTAACAAAACTAGTAAGCACAATAAAGTTTCAGTGGTGTGCCAATTTGATGGGCCTTGGGGTCTATGACTTTCAATAAATCTAGAGTATTGGAAAAGATAGTAAGTCTTTTTCAAGTGGGATCATGTTGGATACCGTGTCTCAACTTACTAGCTTGGCATTGGCAGCATTGTGTTCTTCCATCTCTTTTTCGGATAGACTTTGCACAATCCACGAAACTTCACCCATTGTCTCCTTGACAGGCCGTTATCCCTTCTTGTGGCATTGTTTTTACCTTGTCAACGAGAGGTTGTAACATCACCAGGACTTTGAGCAATGTTTGTTCGACATGCCAATGAAAATCTTGGACGTGCTTGTTGGAGAGACTTGGATGGTTCGGTGAGACATTGGAAAATGTCTCTTAGACATTCCAATAGAAGTCTTGACAGTTCTCATTGATGAGACTGTGGATGTTCGCTGTGACTTTGGAAGATGTCTCTTCGACAAATTTTGTTATTCCAATGACTATGGTGGGACCCGCATTGTCAGAAGGAAAGCAATTCATGGTGCAAGCAATGCTAAATCAACAATGAGGACCACTTGGAATGGTAAAGTGGAAATTGATGAGACATTTGAGTATCGATAGGAGAAGCTGAAATCTCTCTTTAACATGGCAATAAGGTTGGTCGACAGTCTACCATGGAGCTTGTATTGGTGTGACAATGAGTGATCGATGAGACATGGTCTCTTGTCTCACCAATACTCTGATGAATATGTAGTTTGGTGGGCATTTTCACTCATCGATGTGACTCAAATGGATCGGTGAGAAATTTGTAATTGTCTCATTGACATGGCCCGATATGGTAACTATTGTGTGACAGTTGGTATGTTGTTATGAATGGGAACCGAATTGGTACGCTTCTTCTATGGGTCTAGTGATGTAGATTGATTTTGGAATCCTCTCATAAATGAAAATACTATAATGTGTAATTCATTGTAACAGTTATTGAATTGGAGAGTTTTATGAGAGTAATAGTTTGATCAGGGAAATGTTATGTTGCCTGAATTGACATTGTAATTTGATATATGAGAAGCACGAGTCTGTAACTCTATATGTGAACATTGCTTACTACAATACAAATTTACTTTGCTTGGTGTGGTCAGTTTTTGTCTTGAAAGGTTTTTCCCACGTTAAATACCAGTGTTCAATTGTGTGTATATTTTTTAATTGTTGATTTTGTTTCAATTGTGTATCTCTAGTGAACTGTAATTTGAAATTGAACCATATGTCTACATTCTCTTCTTAGAATTAGCATTAGGAAAGTGTTTTCGCACCTCTTCTTTCCTTACACAAAGAAGACGCCCTCAATTACTCTCTCCTGAAGGAATCCCAATGTAAGGGGACTCTGCAGAGTTAGATTGGAAAGCGGCTTCACAAGAACACCTACAAAGCAACATGTTAATCCACAGATAAAACATGTTAGAAAAAAAAATCCATGCAGGTAGAAAAGTAGACAGTCATGCAAATAGTCAAAGAATTGAAGGAATAGCTTTCAAATGGGTCCCTCGAGAACCCTTCAAAAGAAAAGGGGTCCACTCAAGAGATGCTCAGTTTGAAAGTACAATAATATTTTTTGAAAATCAATTCAAGATCAAGGAATCCTTTTGAAATATTTTCACTTCATCAATGAATTTGAAAGGAAGAAGGTCCCCTTGCAAGGGGAAGGTCAAGACTTTTCCCATAAGAGAAGGTTCTCCCTCCTCAGAGGAATTTTTTTCAAATTCTTTCTTTAAGAACCCATGATGAAACAAAAGTATTCCACTAGGCGTCCTTGTTGAGGAATGTGATTTTTGAAAAGTATTTTGAAAAGTATTTTGAAGATATTTTCAAGAAAATATTTGTTGGCCTTCGAATCCATTTTATAATAATCAAAGTGACATGATATCCCACCTTAGGATGGTGCATGTCGAACACAAAGGCACGTGACATCCTAAGGAGAGAAAAGAAAGAATGAAAAAGTGATGTTGTGGCTCAAAATATATAGTGAGATGTAATAATGGTAATGTTGTCGCACACATGAGGGACAACACATGAGCACCACAACATCATGAAACAAGAATGAAATATAGGGACAAAGAAAAAAAATAGACAATAACATCACGAACAAAGGATAGGGGTGGTCTGATATTTCGAGGTCAAAGCTACTCATAAATATAGATAAATAGATATAATAATATATAAATGAATTTTCATCAACCCCCTACTATATCAGACCGTATGAAGAAAGGCACATGAAGAAAAAATAAAAATAAAAAATTGGTCAACATGGAAGGGAGGCCTAAATTCCCCCAACACTTTCCATTGTCCCCAATTATCAAAAATCAATGCACAATAGAGGAAGAATGATGTAAAAAATAGAGGAATTTTTACAACACAAAAACACTTTTGTATCCAAGCACCTATGAGGGTGACAAGGGTCATCTAGGAACACATAATGCAAGCATGGGGGAACACAACAAAACACACATAATATAATCTATAGATAAAGAAGAGGTGCCCTCTAGTCCTCGTAAACCAAGAGGTTATTGTTCTCCCAATCTAGATCATTATCCGAGGGAGGGAGGATGAGCCTACAAGGGTGGAATATCAAGGGGGAACTCTCAAACCCACCCGCAACAAGCACAAAGGAAGGACGGCCCCTCGAGGTCTTGATCTCCACTTAGTTCCTATGGGGTTAATGTCAAAAATTTTGCAAAAATCATTGATAGGGCAGTGACATCATCCACAAAATTAAACATGCACTTCACAAGTGTGCCATGTGTTAACTCAATGGGGGAGGAAGGTGGCACCCAAGATCCACTACTAGGCGCACTGAATGATTCAGGAGAAGTGATAAATTTTGAGGACACTAGGGCTTCCTCTATCACTACGATGTCGCAAGCCAACATAGAACCACACTCCAAATAAGGTGAGCACTTCTTTCAACCCCCATTTCTAGAAAGGTCATCCTCCATTTTCTAATTCATAGGAGGATGTGAGATCCCACGGATGAAGCAGAAGGCACAGGGGAAGAGGAGAAAATCCCAGAAGACACCACCAAGGTATTTCGCATGTCCATGGGTTTCAAGAATGACGGGATGTTCAAGACAGACATTAGAAGGGGTGGATCAACCGAAGGAGAAATAAACACCTACACTCTCTTTAGGTGAGGATTGCTTATGCTCGTGGTGGAAGCTAGAAGTAGAACTGAAGCTTAAGGAACTGAAGCAAAGAGGATAGAAGAGGAGATAGCAGAAGGTACCAAAGCAAGAGATGTTGGCTCATCTTCCATCTTCTATAGGGTGGACTACTCAATGGCTAGAGCTTTTCTTTGATGCTTGCGCTCACACACAAGGATTTTTCTATGACTCAAAGAGCTACAGGCTAGGGGCTGAGAAGAGATGGAAGACTCATGTTTGACCATCAAAGAATCCATCATAGTTGTTTCTAGTGGAGGGAGGGACTCCTAGATGGGAACAGGAAGGAGAGGTTAAGAGGATGATGGAGCAATAGTGGATGGAGTTGGCTATAATTCCTTAATGGAAGGCCTCTTCAAATTCACTTCCTAAGAGGTAGGAGCAATAGGAGGCTGCAGAGGATGAGACATAAGGGACACTCCACGGGGACCCTTCCCCTTACCATACCAAACAGGCCAAGGCACCATGGGTAAGATAAGAAGTTCAAATGTTGGATGCTCCGGCTTTCACCAAGCAGACACCATCATGCTCTCCAAAAAATTCCTAGGAGTAGAAGACGATGGCACCACAGTAGGATGAGAGGAAGTGACAAATGGAAGATTAGAAGAAGAAGAAGAAGAAGAAGAAGAAGAAGGGAACTGGGCATGCTTCTCCTCTTCCCTTTTTCAAGCCAAGGCGGCCTCATTGTCTGCCTTGAGGAAAGCTCTATACGAAATGGCATAGGGAGAAGGAGGGTATCTCACTTTAGGAATTATGCCCCCACTATTGTACTTCATATAACTTTGGTACAAGAGGTCCATCCTAGGAGGAAGCAAACCAACAAGTGTAAGCTAGAAGTGATCTAGCGAGTAGCCTCCACACGCAATCGGTGGTTTATAGCCAGTGTCATGGACTACATGCACCGTACCCTCATGGGAAAACTTTATACACTTATGAACCACCGAGGGAACTACATCCATGGTGACCAACCAGGGGATACCCATTTTCACTCTGAAGATCTCAGACCCTAGGATGATGTCAAAAAGTGCATTTATGATTCTAGGTCCCACTAGGACTGACAAGGTGATGCAACTGATGGGAGGAATAGAAAGCCCATTGTGTGTACAAATAGTGCTCCTAGATTTGTCATACCCATCCTTGTGTAATAAATTAATCAGCATAATCTCCTCAATAATGGCATTTACTTGACACATACGGTCAATGAGTACACCCATTACAGTGTTTCCATTAATACACGCAAAGATGTATAAGGGAGATGGTTCTCTGCTATAATTCACCAAAAAATCATGTGAGGTGAATTTTATGGAAAGAGATCCACTTGCAAGCTACACAAATGGGAAGGGTAGATGTAAAAAGGATTTCTATGTACACTAAATAGATATTTCATGAGATCCCCCAAGGGTTTTGTAGTTAGACAGTGACCCACTCAAGATTTCATTATGTGATGCTTATGGAGCCTTCCAGCTACACCACTAGGGGTCATAGGTTGGGTTGCAAGTCTAAGCACCTCACAACACTCACACCCACAACACTCCTAGGATATGAGGAAAGGGTCTTTCAGCACTTCCAAAGGGAACCAAAATGGTTCACATCAGGTTCACCAAAATGTAGAGGGGGACCAACCACACCAAGTCTCCAAGTCATGGAGAGTCAGGAGCAGGAAGCTGCCCTAATCTACCTCTAGTTGGACAAGTGTTTTATGTCAAGGATAGAGAATGAAGATCACTCTCAGTGCTTCTGTCACTCTACTAACCTAGGATTTTTAATGGGGCTAAACGAATAGGCTTTTAGAACCCAAAATGTACCTCAAAAATCTCTTTGCCAGAGGAGAGCACCACAAATCAAGGATGACATGTGGTGTGCTGGCATCTCACAAGTACGTTGGTGTTCATATAGATAGAAAGTGAAAAAATAAAGTGAAAGGTACAATGAACCTACTAACATCTTAACAATTGAGATTTGAAGTGCTAACTAAAATGATAAATGACTAAATGACTAAAATGATAGAAAATATGATATAGAAACGACAAGAATGAAGGTGGTGGAAATGAACTCATGAAGGGTCCAGTCTATTAGCAAGCTCCACCCAAATGTGTACCTACATGTAGCCAAGAGGGAAAAAATTTGGGGTTGTATAAGGGTTTGCCACAATCAAACCCCTGCTTTGGTGTTTCCACCTCCACGGACAACCAAATAGATAGATATGTAGTAATACATTAAAGAAAACAATGCTGGAACAAAAATGAAACCAAGCACTATGACAGACACTATGCTACTCAAATCTAACAACAAAGTAGTGATACAAAAGTGTTACCACCCTTGACCAAAGGCACTCAAGGACAATGAGAGAGGAATACAAGTCTACAACAGTGGCAGAGTCGACATAGCCACAACAATACTATAAATAGTCTTGCAAGACACCAAGCTATAGCTTCTATGGTAGATGTGAAGAATGTTGTGATTGTAGGAATCATGAAGCCAATATTGCAGAAAGTAGGGAGAGTATGTATGTGTAGAAGCTCAAAAATTTCCAAGAAAATCTCAAAATGTGTGAAGAAGATGGATTGAAAGTGAAAGATAGCCATTTAAAGAAGGTTTGAGAGGGAAAGAGCCATTCAAAGGTCAGCAGGAAGGTGCAAGGGTGTTACATTTCATTGCCAATGGAGAACATAATGCCTCTTCAAATTCTTGAGGTGGGAATCTTGTCAGGACAATAGTGTGTTGCATAAATATCTGCACGTCATGCACACATCCCCCATAGAAATTCCCCCACTAACACTAAAAAAAGGCACCAAGAGGATGGGGTACAAAATGAGGACATAGTATTACTTGGCCAGATTTGATTTTTCTAAGGTGGAGGGTGTAAAAGGGGAATTTGCAAGAGGGGTTCAAATTCACTCCTATACAGCTTTATGACTCAAATTAATGAAAATTGCCTATGGAATAGATGAATGTGTGACATCAGTTTTGATAGCCTAGTGAGGATCAGTTCAGTTCAAGATGTGAGAGATCTGCCAAAGATTACAAAGCCTATCAATGTTGTCTATAAGGATTTTCATATTGGGAAGCAAGCTAGAAAGAGTTTCAAAGTCAAAGAACAATCTAGTGCAGGACCTTTGGAGTCGGTGCATACAAACCTTTATGGTCCTACCAAAATAAGAAGTTTTCAAGGTGACAGCTTTTTTATGTTACTAATTGATGATTACTCTAGAACAACTTGGGTAAATTTTCTCAAAGAAAAATCAGATGCTCTAGATAAGTTTAAGGCATTTAAAGCTATGGTTGAGAATGAAATGGATATAAAAATCAAATGTTTGAGATCTAATAGAGGTGGAGATTTCAACTCCAATGAGTTTAACATTTTTTATGAAGATCATGGGATGAAGACGCATTTGCTACTCCTAGGACTACTCAGTAGACTGGAGTAGTGGAAAGAAAAATGGAACAGTACATGAACAAACAAGAACAATGATGAGAGAAGAAAATATAATAGATGTCTACTAGAGAGAAGAAATTCATATTGCAGTCTACATAATTAACAAAGCACAAGCAAGGACAAATAGTTCAAAGACTCCCTATGAGTTATGGTATGGAAGGACCCCTACTATCAAATATTTCAGTGTTTAGAAGCCAATGGTTTATCAATAGAGATGAAGAAAACTTAGGAAAGTTTCATACAATTTCCTTTGATATTCTACAAAAATCAAGACTTATCGATGCTATAACAAGAGGCTAAAAAGGATTGTTGAAAGTACAAGTGTCAAGGTAGATAAAAGCTTACATAAAAAAATTGTTATGGTCGATGGATATGAATCAGATGATTCCACTTGTAGAGAAGAAGAAAAGGATGAAGGAAAAAGAAGTGCAGATTGAAGAGGAAGAAGCTCTGAAAAGGAACTCTAAGACTTATAAGTATGTGTAGAAGAATCATTATGAAGATCAGATTATTGGTGAAAAAAGTAGAGGTGTATTGACAAGAACAAAGGCTACTATGATAGAATTACAAGTAAACTTATGTTTACTTTCCAAATTTGAACCCAAAACAATGATTGAAGCATGCAAAGATGAGTATTGGATCAAGGCTATAGAAGAAAAATTGTTGTGCAATTTTCGCACACACGCCCCACCGAAGGCAGGGACCCTCTTTTTTCTTTTGCATCTCTGCCTCTTGGCTTGGTCAAATTTTGGTTTTGTTCTTCTTGGGAGGTTATTTTGGCATTAAGTCTAGACTGGGTTTGATGAGGATAATATTTTGAGGCTCTAGGGGAAATTTATCTGTCTTGGAATTCAAAAATGGGGATTTTGAAGTGAATTTTCAATGTTATATGTAAATTTTTTTGCATCTATGGATAGAGGACGAAAAATTAGGTAGGGCTTCTTTTTGAACTTTTTGAAAATTCCTTCTAGAAAAAAAGTTATGAGGTTTAGGGGTTTCGACCCTGCAATAAATCTAGGAAAATACATTCCCTTAGGATTTTCCCTAAAATTCCTTGACCCCCTCAAAATCCCGAGACCCCCGAAAATCCCGAAATTCCTTAAAAACCCGAAAATTTTCAAAACTAAAAATGCTTTTTTTTTCAAAATGGAAAAATTTTCCTTGAAATTTTAAAATGTTCTGAAAATGAAATTCTTGAGATGGCTAGAGAAATTTTGAAAATAAAAGCTTCCAAAAATGGAAAAAAATATGAAAATGAAAAGTTCCCATTAAAAAATGTAAGTTATTTTTTAAAAGGCCAAAATTTTATTCAAGTTTAATTTGGATTGGATTTTTTGACATGTGAGCTACTAATGATGATATGTATTTTTTAGGATTAATTAAATATTAAAAGTGGAACTTGCATATGGATTCGTGCCAAAAGGGAAATATGGAAGAGTTCAATTCAAATTTTGAAAGTGGAACTTGCATGAGAATCCATGCCCAAACTGTCTATAGCTGGAAGGAGTTTCTAGAAGACATGTGAAGTTGATTTCATCATCCAATCAGAATTTTCATTAATCACAATTTGGCATAATATTGTTTGTTCATTGTTCCATGATGCAACTGCTTTTATGCAATTGGATGATGATGTACCTTGAGCTCCCAAATTAAATGTAATTGATGGATGCTTCTAGAGGTGTAATTTGTGCCATTGGATTGATTTAATCCTGGCCTTTGATTCAAAATGTAATTTTCTATAAAAGGCCAGTGCCTTCTCATTTGTAGACAAAAAGACTAGGTTAGAAGAGCTTATTAGAAGCCAGAATTGGCTAAGTTAGGAGTTAGATTATGCAAGATAGTATTTGTAGGAGAGGAAAGATACTAGAAATTGTTATGTAATGCTAGAGAAGTTAATGCAATTGGATTGTTGATTTGGCAAGCTTTGTGTTACACTTTCATAGTTTGTGGTTTCTTGTTCTCAATTCTCAATGTTAGATGTTAGATTTCAGTTCATTTGCAATAATGGTAAAATGTTAATGATGTTGATAGATCTCTGGTCCATATTTTTAGCAATTTGTTGATTGTAATTTGTTGTGTAAAGTTAGTTTGGGCCTTATTTTGTGCTAAGTTCAACTGTGGATGCTTGTTTACATTGCGCCAGTTATTGGGTATGTGAATGAATGTTCAAAGTCTGAAAATCTTCAGTTTCCTTAGAAGATTGCACCATTTCTGTGGAGTTGTAGGCTTGTCCTTGATCAAACAGAGATTGGTTTCATTAGGGATCTGTCCATTTGCAACATTCATCATTGTTGTGATTGATCTTAGGTCTTAGTCTTAGAAATCTCTCTTAACCCTTATCTCTTTTGATGTTTATTTTGAATCTGGGTTAGTTTTAGGATTAAAAGCATCACCGTATTGTTGCATCTAATGAAAGTACACTTCCAGCATTGTTCATTTGTAAGGCCCCTTGTGATTACCAACATTTTCACATTTATCACTGAGTTGTTTGTGCCTTGTCAAGACTTGACATTAGAGACCTTGGGGTTATTTCTTGAGGCTTGCTGATAGAGATTTACCTTTAAAGAGAGATAGGATACATGTATCTTGTCTGAGTTGTTGCTATGCAGAAAACATCATCAACAAAAACTAATGCAGATTGAGAAGAATCAAGCTTGGGAACCTGTCTAAAGACCAGTAAACAAGAATGTGATTGGAACTGAATAGGTGTTCCAAAATAATTTTAATGAGAATGGAGCATTTTTTGGGAATAAGGCAAGACTTGTGTGTAAAGTTTACTCACAAGTGGAAGGAATAGATTTTGAGGAGACATTTTCTTTGATGGCAAGAATGGTGTAATTATGGAAATAGGGTTCCACCCTTTTTAGAAGATGGAACAGGGAGATGAGACCCTTCCTATTTCACTAACATAACATTCAAAGACACACCTAGAGATCTCAAGCTAGGGATGAAATGAAGGAAATAGATATACAATATGGATGTCCTAGGGTGTGATTAAAGACACTAAGAGGGTTCACCACCAAGCTAGGGCTTGGAAAGACAAGAGATGAATGAATCATGCAAAGTACCATGCAAAAACCTAACTAGATGACCCAGGAAATGAAACTAAAATATAGAATATCAAACTAGAAATGAACAAAAGTGCAACTAGAAGAGTGGTGATGTCAAAACAAGCTCCAAAACCCTAAAAACTTGTTGTTTGATTCCCACTAGGACTTATATGCCAGTCTGGGTGATTTAGTCCTAGACTAGGGTTTTTGTGCCAAAACTAGAATTTGACAGTGTATGATGTGAATCTCCTAAAACCTAAAAATGCACCATACTATGATTCATATTCCACAAGTGGTGTATTAGTCCCACTTTACTTTTTTGAAGGGTTAAGACTTGAATCTACTCTCCTATTTCTACTCTTCCTTCCACACTTTTTTTCGAGTTTCAAACCCTGATTTGCAACCTGTAGGTGAATTTTCGTGAAGATAGCAACCTTGTGACAACTTGATGGATTTCTTTAATCTTGCAACCTAATCTTCAAAGGATCTTCAAGCTCCAAGACACCTAGATCTGAAATCACACACACACACACACACACACACACACACACACACACACACACATATATATATAGAGAGAGAGAGAGAGAAACTTGTTGATTTCTTAGGAAATAGGGGTTTTCCTTGGTCAAACCTCTTTTAGGTAATTAAACCAAATGATGAGATAATTAAATAAGGACATGAAACATGAAACATTAACAATGATACCTTCAATGATGTCTTATAAATCTACAATCTAACATGAAGAGGCCATAAAGGATGTAGATCTAGATCTTGAAATAAGTGTAGAACAATGCTTAATCTTGGACCTTGAATGCAACAACACAACACTAGAACAACAACATGCTTGATGCTTGATGACCTGGACATGATAATGGATCTTGAATTGTTGCAACAAATGATGAAGAATTCTACCCTTAAATTCCTTAGAAATGCTCTTGTAAACTTGCTTGATGGTCTTGTGAAGTCTTGGAATGCTTAACTCTTGATGGATTATGTTGATATCATGAAGGATTAGGTGAAATAATGATTTGAGACCTTTTTTATTTAGGCAATCCATCTAATCTCCCGTTTATTAGATCCTAGAAGCCGACATTCATGAAATTTAAACTTAAAACCTTGATTTCTCTCACAAAACCCTAAAAAGGGGACAAATGGGACTCATATGCCACTTGTGGAATATAGGTTTCATTCGGTTGGGACTCATACGCCCAAGGTGGCATATGGGTCCCACCATGCCCTTTTAGCTTGAGAAAATGTCAGGGGGTTGAGAAATTAAGTTTATTTGTTGATCTTGTTAGGATTTCGGTTTAAATAAGCCTCGAGATGAATAATATAGGGTCTTAAGGGCCTATTAATGATGATATGAAGGTCATAAATGCAAGAGGGCCCAAAACTCAATGTGAAAGTGTAAATAAATATACTTTACAATATTAAATTAAGGCAAATTTAGGTATATTTGGCTTAATAGGGCCCTAAATCCAATGTGAATGTGTAAAACACATTACAACAATAGATCAAGGTGACATTAGGTCCATTTTAATGTTAATAATTCCCAAATTAAGTGTGAAAATGTAGAGGGACACTTTTTTTGTCATTATAAATGGAAGCCATTAGGATGCTTTTGGCTTTTGTAGCACATAAGGACTTCAAATTTTATCAAATCAATATGAAGATTGTATTTTTGAGTGGTGAGTTGGAAGAAGTTTATATTGAATAAATGGAAGAATTTCATTTATCAGATAGCCCTAGTATGGTCTTTAGATTCAATAAGGAATTATGTGGACTCAAGTAGTCTCCTAGAGCTTGGTATGCAAGATTGGATAGGTACTTATTGCATCAGGGATTCAATAAAGGTGCCACAAATAGCAATCTTTATTTTGAAGTTGAAAAATATCAAATCTTGATTGTGGTTGTGTATGTTGATGATATAATATTTAGAAGAAATGAAGTTATGTGCAAGAGATTTATAGAATAGATGCAAAATGAGTTTGAAATGTCAATGTTTAGGGAGATAAATTTCTTCCTTGGACTACAAATCAATCAAATAGAGAAAGGTATTTTCATTTCACAATCAACATATGTCAAGAAAATGTTGAAGAATTTTGGAATGGAAGACTTTAAACCAGTATGCACTCCTATGGTTATTGGTTGCAAGTTGAGTAGAAATGGTGAATCTCCTAAACCTGATAAAAGAAAGTGTAGATCAATGATTCAAGGATTTTTGTATCTAATTGCTACTAGACTAGATATCATGCATGTAGTTTGTCTTGTGGCTAGATTTCAAGAAAATCCTAGAGAGTCACATGTGGCAACAATAAAGATAATATTCAAATACTTGAAGGGAACTCTAGAATAAGGTTTGTGGTATCCAAAGGATACGGATTTCTCTATGAGTTCCTATGTAGATGTAGATTGGGTAGGTTGTGTGGATGACAGAAAAAGTACAAGTGGTGATACTTTCTTTCTTGGAAGCAGGTTGGTGTCTTGGCTAAGAAAAAAGTAGGATTCAATGTCTTTGTCTATTGTAGAAATAAAATACATTGATGCAACATCATGTTGCAAGTAGGTGTTATGGATGAAGATTACTTTAAAGTATATATAGTTGTATATGATGAACGTATTTCTATCTTTTGTGATAATATAAGTTCTATCAAAATTTCAAAGAATCTAGTAATGATTTCAAGGAAAAACTATATCTCAATCTGGTATCGCGTTTTGAGAGAGAAGGTTGCAAAGAATGAGGTGAAACTAAAGTATGTGCCTAAAAAGGATCAAGTTGTAAATATCTTCACAAAGGATCTTCATAAGCATAATTTTGAGTATCTCTGAGAGAAGTTAGGGGTCATTTCCCCTTCTTTCAACTAGATGCATAATATTATGCATCAATCTAGTTGATTTCAAAATTATTTCCTTATTCTAGACTGATGTTGGTGGCTACCTCTCAAGGGGGGTAGGTAGTGTAATTGTTGGTTTTTGTGGTTAGAACGAGTAAGTCGTTGTGTAAGTGTGAAGCATGTAGATGTTGTTCTTTGTCAGTTATGTCAAAGGATATGAGTAGAAAAATTGATAGATATAGTTGTTATTTGGTTTAGCATGTTGTGTGCTCCTAAGGGGGAGTGTATAGAGAAGGTGTGAAGAAAAAGAGTGTACTAAAATAAAAGGAAGTTGTAGAGTAGTGGAAAGTGAGAACAGTGGTTGTCCCTTACAGGTATTTTCCTTTGAGGGAGAGCAGACATATGTGTGATTGATGTCAAAGGGGGGTGTATTTCCCTTTTCCATTGATGTCAAAAGGGGGGATTTTTAATCGAAAAACCTTATGAAGTAAGGGGGAGAAAGAGAAATTTTTGGAAAGGATACATTCATGTGTAAAGGGGAGTAGTGTGCACTAATGTGCAGAATATGTGTTGGTGATCAAAGCTGCTATAGTTTGTTATTGATTATTTTTCACATTATGTGTTGTCATCAATGAAAAAGGGGAAGATTGTTGGATGTTAGTGTTCTCATTGATGTCAACAGGCCTATGTTTTTTATGTTTTTGAATTGATTTCAACCCTAGAGTTTCTTTTATTAATTACATTATGTTTTCATTAGTAGTCTCACTGATGTCAACCTATAATGTTGCTTTGATAAGCATGTGTCTATGGATGTCCAACCTCTAGTGTAGTTGATTTGATCTATTGTAGTTGGCTTGGTTGTTGTAATAATGTGTTTCATATGATGAGATGGTGTTTTTGGTGCTTGGTTTCCAAGTTCTTTTGAGAAAATGTGAATAAAATAGGAAACTGTGTGGTAAAGAATGTTCAATGTGGCAGAGTGGTGTTCTATTTTTTCTTTGCATTTATTTTATATTGAGGATCTTCTTGTGTGTTTTATATGTGTTAATCAAAGGTGTTCTAAGGTGTTATACCTAGAGTTTCATGTTCTGGATTGTTCAATATAGAAATTTCTATTCACTAGTGTGTGAGCTGTGAAAGCAGTGTTTTCTAGGAGAAATAGTTTTGCTCCACATTTCTCCACAGTGTGGCTTCTAGTCTTATAGATATTTAATTGTTCTTATATTTCTCATATCTATCTCTAATCTAAGTTTTTTTGACTTGTGGTTCTTTACAAAATTGGATTCATGTGTTATAGTGTGTGGAAGGTTAATTGGGTATACATCATGAATATATTCTTCAAGTGAAATTTGTTGTCAAGGATTTATTGGGTTTCAAGGTGTTGATAGAATATTCTAGATTGTTTTCAAGTGTCATGTGTGGTCCACATCATCTTTGTGATCAAAGTAAGTGTGTACTTAAATTCTTAATGGTGTTAGCATAGGTTCGACCAACCTTGGGTGTTTACACAAATTTAGGATGTGCTTCGATGTTTTTTGAAGCATGGTGTGGTATATATGTATGGATTTAGGTTTGAGTTAAGGTTTGATGTGGTCTGCTTTCATTCCTCTCCATTGTAGGAATGCTTTGGTGTTGACCTAATTTTAATTTTCATGGTAGAGGTGCATAGCTGACCTTGTAAACTATTTTCAAGGTTGAGTATGGTATATATACATTTTGAGTTAATGGAGGATGAGTGTATGAAGTGTGTGTGATGGTAATTGTAGTGTGATGTGAAAAATTATAAAGTGCAATGTGAGCCTTAATTATTAAGACTACTAGAAGTAGTGAGTAGAAGGTACCTACATTCTTCAAAGAGTGTGTGAATGCACTAGTGATGCAATGGTGGAACTTTTTTGTTCATCTGAGATGGATTTCTCATTGTAACAATCTTTTATCTTCTTTTCTATAATCTAGTAGTGAGTCATTGGTAGTGAGCCCTTCTTTTCTTTTGGGCAGTGAGCCTATTGTATTCGGTGTTGCAATTACTTTATACTGTGAGCTAATCCTCATCGTGTTTTTCCCTTCTTGGGTTTTCCAAATAAATTTGGTGTTCTTCTATGAATTGTGTTCATGTGTTATTGTTTATTATATTTACATTCATGCTAAATCAATATAACAGATTAAAGGTTAAAAGGATCTAAATTTTAATGAGGGTTTTGATGTTTTGATGAAAATTTGGTTTCCCCCCCCCCTCAATTATCTTGTGCATTCAATAGAGGGAAGGGGAGAAGTGAGAGAGAGAAGTTATAGAGAGATAGAGAAGTAGAGAGGTAAGGTGGAAGGTAGAGAGATTGAGAGAGGAAGGGAGGGAGGGAGGGAGGGAGAGAAAGAGGTATATAGGGATAGAGTAGATAGAGATAAGTAGAGAGTGATGGTTGGTAGGAGAGAGAGACAGAGAGAGATGGGGGTGGGGGTGTGAAATAGAGAGAGGGGAGGGAGGGAGAGGTAAAGATGGATAGTTGAGATAAATAGGAGAGAGATAGAGATGGTGAGGAGAGATCAAAAGAGGGGGAGGGAAGGAGAAATAGGGGGATGTAGGGAGAGGTAGGGAGAGAGAAAGTTGAGATAAAGAGAGAGGGATGGAAATAGAAGTTGGACAGAGTAGAGAGAGAAGGAGGAAGGTGGAGAGATTGAGAGAGGGAAGGAGGTAGGGAGGGAGAGAGAAGAGGTATAGAGGGATAGGTAGGTAGAGAGAGGTAGAGAGGGGAAGGAGAGATGGAGGGAGTGCTAGGGATGGAGAAAGAGAGGTGAGAGAGAGAGAGAGAGAGATAAATAGATAGAGAGGTAGGTAGAGAGAGGGAATGGTAAATAGAGAGAAGTAGAGAGGGAAGGAGATATGGAGGGAGAGGTAGGGATAGAGAGAGAGATATGGATGGAGAGAGAAATATTAGAGAGAAATAGAGAGAGGTAGGTAGAGGGAGGGAGGGTAGAAAAAGAAAAGTAGAGAGGAAAGGAGAGATGGAAGGAGAAGTAGGGAGGGAGGAATATAGGTAGAGAGAGAGAGGTGAGATAGAGAGAAAGAGAGTAGAGAGTGGAGGGGGGAGAGTTTGAGAGTGAGAGAGAAAGAGGCAAGGAGGAAGGTACATAGATTGAGAGAGGGAAGGAGGGATAGAGGGAGAGAGAAAGAGGTATATAGGGGTAGGTTGATAGGTACAAGTAGGTAGAAAATTTTGGTGGAAGAGAGATAGGAGTGAGGGAGAGGTAAAGAGGGATGGTTGAGATAGATAAAAGGAGAGAGAGACTAGGTAGAGAGGATGAGGAGAGATAGAAAGAGGGTGAGGAAGAGAGAGAGGAAAGATAGAAAGAGGGTGGAGGGATGGAGATATAGAGAGAGGGAGGGAGTGAAAGGTAGGGAGAAATAGTTGAGATAAAGAGAGTAGAGAGGGAAGGAGAGAGAGGTGATAAAGAGATGTGATAAAGAGAGAAGTAGAGAGGGAAGAAGGTGAAGAGATTGAGAGAGGGAAGGAGGGAGGGAGGGAGAAAGAAATATGTATAGAAATATAGGTAGGTAGAGATAAGTAGAGATGGAAAGAGAGATAGAGGGAGAGGTAGGGATGGATAGAGAGAGGTGGGAGAGAAATAGAGAGAGGTATGTAGAGAGGGAGGGTGATAAAGAGAATTATAGAGGGAAGGAGGGAGGGAGAAAGAGGTAGGTATGGAGGGAGGGAGATGTGAGAGATAGATTGAGGGATAGGTAGGGAGACAGCGGTGAGACACAAATAAAGAGAGTAGAGAGGGAGAGATAGGTAGAGGGTTGAGATAGAGATAGAGAGAGTAGACAGAGGAGAGAGGGGGTAGGTAGAGAGGGAGAGGAGAGAGAGGGAGGCAAGAGATAGAATGAGAGGGGAGGGAGAGAGAGTTGAGAAAGAGAGAGTAGAGAGAGAATGAGAGAGAGGGAGGGAGAAGTGAGAGAGAGAGTAGAAAGAAAGGAGGAAGGTGGAGATATTGAGAGAGGGGGGAGGGAGGGGAGAAAATGAGATATAAAGCGACTGGTAGGTAGAGAGAGGGATGGGAGATAGAGAGAAGTAGAGAGGTAGGGAGAGGTAGGGAGGGAGGAGAAAGAGGGGAGGGAGGGAGGGAGGGAGGGATAGGTAGGGAGAAAGAGAGGTAATATAGAGAGAAAGAGAGTAGAGAGGGAAGGGGATAGAGAGAGAGATGGGGGAGATAGGTAGGGAGGGGGAGAGAGGTGTGATGGAGAGAAAGAGATTAGAGAGGGAAGTAATAGAGAGAATTAGAGAGGTAAGGTGAAGGTAGAAAGATTGAGAGAGCGGGGAGAGATGGGGGAGACATAAAGAGGTATATAAGGATAGGTTAGATAGAGAGAAGTAGATAGAAAAGGTTGGTGGAAGGAAGAGAGAGAGAGAGAGACTAAGACAGAGAAAGAGATAGATACAAAAAAAGACAAAGACAGAGATAGACAGATAGATAAAAATATAGAGAGATAGAGAGACTGAGTAAAAGAGATAGATAAGGGAGAGTGGGAGAGAGAGGGGAGGGAGGGAGAGGTAAAGATGGGTAGTTGAGATAAATAGGAGAGAGACAGAGAGGGGGAGGGAGAGAGATAAAGAGAGGAAGGGAGGGAGAGGTAGGGGAGAGAGAGAGGGGGGGAGATGGTGACGTGAGAGATTAAGAGAGGGAAGGAGGGAGGGAGAAAGAAAGAGGTATAGAGGGATAGGTAGGTAGTGAGAAGTTGAGAGGGAAGGAGATATGGAGGGAGAGGTATGGATGGAGAGAGAAGGAGGGGAGATAGAGAGAAGTAGAGATGGAAGGAGAGATGAAGGGAGAGGTAGGGATATAGGGAGAGATAGGGATGCAAAGAGAAACATGAGAGATGGGTAGGTAGAGAGAGGGAAAGGAAAGATAGAAAGAGGGGGGGTGGAGAGAGAGAGAGGAGATTGAAAGAGTGGGGAGGAATGGAGAGATAGATAGAGATATAGAGAGGGGGGGAGGGACAGATAGGGTGAGAGAGAGAGAGAAAGACTTGAGATAGAGAGAGTAGAGAGGGAAGGAGAGAGAGAGAGAGAGGTGATAGATAGAGGTGATAGAGAGATGTGATAGAAGGAGAAGTATAGAGGTAAGAAGGTGGAGATATTTGAGAGAGGGAAAGAGGGAGGGAGAAATAAATATGTATAGAGGGATAGATAGGTAGAGAGAAGTAGAGAGGGAATGAGAGATAGATGGAGAGGTAGGGATGGAGAGAGAGGAGTGAGAGAGAAATAAAGAGAGATAGGTAGAGGGGGAGATAAAGAGAAGTATAGAGGGAAGGAGACAGGGAGGAAGATGTAGTGAGGGAGGGAGAGAGAGGTGAGAAGAGGGAGGGAGGGAGGGATAGGTAGGGAGAGAGGTGAGATAGAGAGAAAGATATTAGAGAGGGAAAGGGAGCACAGAGAGAGAGAGAGTAGAGAGTTAAGCAAGAATGTAGAGAGATTCAAAGAGGGAAGGAGGGAGGGAGGGAGAGAGAAAGAGGTATAGAGGGATAAGATAGCTAGTGAGAAGTAGAAATCAAAGGTGAGTGGGAGAGAGGGAGGGAGGGGGAGAGAGAGAGAGAGTTGAGGTCGAGAGAGGGAGGGACGGTGACATGAGAGAGAGAGTAGAGAGAGGAGGAAGGTGAGAGATTAAGAGAGGGAAGGAGGGAGGGAGAGAGAAAGAGGAATAGAGGTATAGGTAGGTAGTGAGAATTTGAGAGGGAAGGAAAGATGGAGGGAGAGGTATGGATGGAGAGAGAGGTGAGAGAGAGTAATAGAGAGAGAGGGAGGGGAGATAGAGAGAAGTAGAGAGGGAAGGATAGATGGAGGGAGAGGTAGGGATAGAGGGAGAGATAGGGATGCAGAGAGAAAGGTGAGAGAGAGGTAGGTAGAGGGAGGGAAGATAGAGAGAATTAGAGAGGGAAGGAGAGGTAGGGAGGGAGGGAGAGGGGGTGAGATAGAGAGAGGAGGGAGGGAGGTAGAGAGATTGAGAAAGGGAAGGAGGGAGGGAGGGAGGGAGAGAGAAAGGGGCATATAGGGGTAGATTAGATAGAGAGAATTAGAGAGCGAAAGTTGGCAGAAGGAAGAGAGATAGGAGGGAGGGAGAGGTAAGGAGGGATAGTTGAGATAAATAGAAGAAAAGAGAGAGAGAGAGAGAGAGAGAGAGAGAGAGAGAGAGAGAGAGAGAGAGAGAGAGAGAAAGAGAGAGAGAGAGAGAGAGAGAGAGAGAGAGAGAGAGAGAGAGAGAGAGAGAGAGAGAGGAGGAGAGGGGGAGGGAGAGAGAGAGAGGAGATTGAAAGAGTGGGGAGGGAGGGAGAGATAGATAGAGATAGAGAGAGAGAGGGGAAGGAAAAGATAGGGTGAGAGAGAGAGAGAGAGTTAATATATAGAGTAGAGAGGGAAGGAGAGAGATAGAGAGAGGTGATAGCTAGAGGTGATAGAGAGATGTGATAGAGAGATAAGTATAGAGGTAAGAAGGTGGAGATATTTGAGAGAGGGAAGGAAGGAAAGAGGCAGAAATAAATATGTATAGAGGGATAGATAGGTAGAGAGAAGTAGAGAGGGAATGAGAGATAGATGGAGAGGTAGGGATGGAGAGAGAGGAGTGATAGAGAAATAGTGAGAGATAGGTAGAGAGAGTGGAAGATAAAGAGAAGGATAGAGGGAAGGAGAGAGGGAGGAAGAGGTAGTGAGGGAGGGAGAGAGAGGTGAGAGAGGGAGGGATAGGTAGGGAGAGAGGTTAGATAGAGAGAAAGAGAGTAGAGAGGGAAGGGGAGGGGGGAGAGAGAGAGAGATGCAATAGAGAGAGTAGAGAGGTAAGCAAGAATGTAGACAGATTGAGAGATGGAAGGAGGGAGGGAGAGAGAAAGAGGTATAGAGGGATAGGCTAGATAGCGAGAAGTAAAAATCAAAAGTGGGTGGGAGAGAGAGAGAGAGAGAGAGAGGGAAGAAGGGAGGGATGGAGAGAGAGATGAGATAGAGATAACTAGAGAGGGGGGGGAGAGTGATTGAGAAAGAGGGAAGATACATAGGGAGGGAGGGAGAGGTAGGGATGGAGAGAGGTGAGATAGAGATTAGAGAGAGATATATAGATATAGAAGGAGAGGGAGGGGAGATAGAGAGATGTAGAGAGGTAATGAGGGAGGGAGATAGAGATTAGAGAGGGAAGGAGAGAGAGATGGAAATTGATGCAGAGAATGGTGGGAAAATACCAACACACAATCAAATAGACTTTGCACTTCAAGAACCTTAACACACCAAACAAAGTGATTTTTCTAAACAATCTTCCACTATGCCTTGTAGATCAGCAAATGGGGTATTTTTGATATAATTTGAAGGGAACAACTCAAACCCATGAAATAAAAAACTATTTTGGATACACATTATCCTCTATAACAACATAAATCAATTTCAAGTAGGGTTGTTTTGGAACACAACCTTTAAATTTATATTGCTACGATTTAAAAGAGGACTAATTAGACTTGTTTGAATGGCTCACAACTAGTTTTTTGCAACTCCAACCTCAAACCTCCATGAAAATAGCTTGAACATGTCATAAATATCCTACCTAAACATTTACAACCATTAAAAACTATTTCCCAAGAGCTTTTCTATAAACCCTAACTCATTTGCACATTTTATGCCCTAAAAACATGAAATTTCAACCTAGGGCATCAACAAATCTTCACTAATCTTCCTCCCCTGCTCCTGAAACCTTCAAGAACACAAAATACATGTCTACCCTCATTCCACTAGGTTTAATATTTATTCAACGGTGGAATGAGGGGAAATCCATGATTTTCTATCAAAACTCACAAAAAATGAGGGTTTCAACTAGTTTTCAGTAAATCTACTCTAACTTCCTCAATTCTTAATGAAATCAAATGAAACCAAAAATATAAGTTAGAAGATTAAATTCCACATCAAATTCAATGAAATTTATACCATTTTCAAGCTGTACCAGGCCATACAAGTCACTATAGCAGCAAATTATGCTTTAAAAATGCAGAAAATAGTGTTTTATTAATGTTCAATCTTCAAACTGATCTCCAGAACCTTTTCTTCGACTTCACAAGGTGTATTTATGCTTTTAAAAACCCAAACCAACTGAATAAAACTAACTTTCAACTTCTCAACCTTTCAACTTCCCAAAAAATTCAAAAATACAAAGTTGCTTTCACAATTTTGCAACTTTTTGCAACATAGAGCAACTTTTTACAAATTTTACCCAAGTGACTCCAAAATGACTCCAAACCACTTACAAACAATATAAATGGTCTTAAAGACCTTATTACACATAAAATGACTCAACTAGACCAAAATACCAACATTTAGCAACTTTACCCATAAACACTATGGTGCCTTGCACCTGACATGTAGAGAGAGTCAGAAAAAGGGATGGAGATAGTGAGAGAGAGATCTAGAGCATAAGAGATGAAAATGAGTGTGTGTGTGTGTGTGTGTGTGAGAGAGAGAGAGAGAGAGAGAAATGATACAACTTGTCAACTTATAGTATAATAAATTAAATTTCCATATGTAAATGTCAACTTACACTTTCTCTATATATAGTTTCCCTAGTAGAGAAAGAGAAAACAAAAAAAGAAAGAGTTCACATAAATGCATTCCAAAAAGTCATGCACTTCATTTAGTGAGTGCCAAATTTAGTGCTAGCTGGTGCTAGGACCTCTTTCATATAATTTTCTCCTAGGCATACAATGGATTCATGCTATGAAAGGAGTCATGTCTACTCTTCACTATGAGATGAAATATGAATACAATAACAAGATATATATGATAAAAGAAGATGAAAAAAATTATAATTCACAAATTGAAGATGAACATAACACTTCTAACAATCTTAATACTTTTATTCCATCTTCACAATTTTAGCCATTACTTTGGAATGATAATACTACTATGAATACGATCTAGGATGTGTTGGATGTTGTGGATATGGTTGTTTATATGTGGTTGTCATTGATGTCAACATTATTAGCATTTGGTGCATTGAAGACTGTATATGTCAAGGATATTGAGAAAATTGTAAAAGAAAGTATTCTTGGTTCCCAGTGGAACTGTGCAGGTCAAGAAGGTGTTGTCTTATGTACGTTGAAGATTAGCTGATGTGGATTTAAGGGTCTAATGTTGAATGTTTCTAGATCATCTACCGGAAGTTTCAGAGCTCCGCGTGAAGTTTTGAGTATGATGTGGTATGACAGTGTGTTGCTGGTCTCTGTCAGTGTTCCTGAATGAATTTTATGTAATTCTTGTTTTCTCAGTTTTTTTGGATGCTTCTCTATTGTTTATTGGTGTTTTGTGGTGTCTCTAGATCATTCTCTATCTTTGTTGTACGTCCACATTATTTGAAAGAGTTTGTGGTTGAAGATCTTTGTGCGCATGTTCGGTTTTTCTTGTTCTTGGCTGACATGTCATTGGTAGCGTGTTGTGGATCTTTGAGGTGTAATTAATCAAAGTATTCTTGTGTTGGAGATATTAATTTGGGTCTCCACTATGTTGTGGCCAACCTTGGTGGATACACATTAAAAAAAAATTGTAAATTTGGGCCAACATTGCAAATATATATTTTTTGTTTGCTCAACAAAGAGGTGATGGAATTTCATGTAGCGGATATATAAGGGCGATTAGTTCATTGTCAGTGATGATGCTTCGTGTGCTCCTATGTGTGTATGTGTGAATATCATTCGATTGTTGAGCAGAGTGTGCAGAAGAATGTGCGAAGTGTGAAAAAGTGTTGAGCTTAATTGGAACTATAATCAAGCTTGTGTAGAAGCTATTTTCTTAGTTCACAAATACTGGATGGTTTTAATCAAAATTCTATTGTTGGACAGTTAGTCCTCTTTTGTAATTGAGCAGTGAGCTCTAGGCAGTATGCCTAAATGCATGTGCATTCCTCTTATTTTTTATTTTATACTTCTAGCAGAGTATAATCTTGTGGACTAAAATCCACCGTGGTTTTTCCCCAACAAGGTTTCCACGCAAAAAACTCTTTGTGTTATTTGTCTCTCTGATGTGTTGATTGTTTATGGTTAATTTCTTATTCATTAGATCTAAGATTAATTTAAGATTTAAGAGAAGAGTTTTAGTTTATGTCACAACCGATTCACCCCCTCTCAGTTGTGTGTCCTTGTTGTGCTAACAATTAGTATTAGAGCAAGTTCCTTTAAAGAAATTCTAATAGCTTGAGGTGATCCGGGATGGCAACTACATTCAAGAAGGACAGTCCTAGATTTCACTATGGAAATTTAGGATGCAATGTCACTTAATGTGTATTGGTGATGCTATCTAGAAGATTACTAAAAATCAATGTCATTCCTCAAAATGGTCCCTCTACTACTAATGAGATCAAAGATGTTGAAAGCAATATCAGGGCTATTGAAGCGTTTGTGAGTTCCTTGACAGATTCAGAGATGGCTAATGTGGTAGGTCTAAATACAACTCATGAAATGTGGATGAAACTGGAAAATTTGTATGAAGGAGATTTACAAGTGAATATGGCTAAGCTACAAAGCTTGAAAGGAAAGTATGAGAATCTGAAGATGGGTGAAGATGAAAATATCACTTATTTTATGCAGAGAGTAAATTAGATAGTGATGGGTATTACATGTGTCAAAAGTTTTGTGGATGAGGATGAAATTGTGGCTAAAGTACTCAGATCCTTTCCTCCCTCCTACAAAATGAAGGTTCATGATATTGAAGAATTCATATCAGTAAACAAGTTGAAAAGAGATACGCTTATTAGGAAACTTGTTGCCTTTGAGATAAGTCAGTTTGGTGAATCCACACCAAAGATTGAATCTGCATTTAAGGCTACAGTGTCTAGAAACAATAGATAAAGATATAGTCTGAGAGAGAGTTCCAGGAAGGTGTCCAAGTATGATGAAGAACTCAAATAGCTTGAAGATAAAGAAAGAGAAGTAGAAGAACTGGAAGTGTTGATTGCAAAGCAAGAAGGCAGAGGAAAAGGTAAGTATGAAGATGTATTACCTATTAAATGTTTTACATGTAGTAAAATAGGTCATTTTGCATCAAGATGTCCTAAAAGAGTTCCTAGGTCTAAACCTAAGAAGTCTAGATTCCTGAAGAGATGCTACATTGTTGAAGAAGTAGTGACTGATGAAGAATCTAATAAAGATAATGAAAAAGAATATGATTAGGCTTTCATTGCTAGCATTGAAAATAATCTTGTGGCTATTGAATCTACTAAAGATGAAAAATATTTTGCAACTCAAGTTGAAGAAAAATATGAGTGGGTCATTGACAGTGGGTGATCACATCACATGACTGGTGACGAAAGAAAATTTGTGAGTTTGGAACAGTATGATGATGGAGTTGTAAGATATAGAGATAACAATGTTGGTGTGATTCATGGTAGAGGATCCATTTTCCATGGTGGTAAGGACAACACTGATGATGTCTTCTATGTTGAAGGTCTAAAGCATAATTTGTTGAGTGTTGGACAGACGGTTCACAAGGGATATGATCTACAGTTCAAAGATAGAAGATGCAATATATGTGGGAGTTCCAAAAACTTGATTGCAACAGGAAAACAAACACAAGGTAACATGTTTCATTTGAATACTGCTAGTGGAAGCTGTTTGATTGCTCAGATAGATGAAAGTTGATTATGGCATAGGAGAATGTGTCATGTAAATTTTGACAACATTATCAAGATAAGTTTTTTCCAAGCAGTAAGAGATCTTCCTAGATTAGTGAAGTCTGCTAATATAATCTACAAAGAATGTCAGATGGGAAAATAGACTAGCATCTCCTTCGGGAGGAAACATTTTTATTCAAATAATATGTCGAAACTACTACATACTGACCTTTGTGGTCCTTCAAGAGTTAGAAGTATTCATGGAGAATGGTATTTTATGTTGGTTATTGATGATTACTCTAGAATGATTTGGGTTTTCTTTTCGAGAGAAAAATGTGAAGCTCTAAAGAAATTCAAGTACTTCAAGGCTAATTAAACTTGGTATAGATCAATGATTGGAAGATTTCTCTACTTGACATAGACTAGACCAGATATTATGAATGTTGTATGTATGGTTGCTAGATTTCAAGCTAACCCAAAGGAATCACTTGTGAATGTTGTCAAAATATTTTTTAGATATCTTAAAGGAACAATTGGCTTTGGACTTTGGTATCCAAAGGATGATTATCTTACTTTATGTGCATACACTGATGTATATTGGGATAGTGATGTAGATGACAAGAAAAGTACTAGTGGTGGTGCTTTCTTCCTAGGGAAGAAGCTGATATCATGGTTGAGCAAAAAGCAAAATTCAATTTCTCTATCCACTGTTGAAGCAAAATACATTGTTGCTGCAAATAATTGTACTCAAGTGATATGGATGAAACAGATGCTAAGAGATATCAGAGTGATATATGAAGAGCCTATTGCCATATACTGTGACAATTAAAGTACAATAAACATCTCAAGGAATCCGGTACTACACTCTAAGACTAGGCATATTTCAATTAAGTTTCATTTCTTGAGGGAGAAAGTGAATGAGAAAGAAGTCAGACTAGAATATGAACCTACCAAAAAAAAATTGCAGATATATTTACTTAGTCATTGTCAAAGGATAATTTTGAGTATCTTAGAGGGATGCTAGGGGTAATCACCCCTCCTGATAAGAACTAAAGATGAATTTATTTGCATCAATCTAAGAGCTTCATTGCTATATTTTGATCTAGATTGATGTTTTCGTGGCTACTATCAGGGGGAGTAGTCAGATTTGTGGATATGTGGTTTAGAGCATGTGCATGGAAAGATCATGGTTACCTTTTCCATTGATGTCAAAGGGGGAGAAGTGTATTGTGAAAAAATCTTGAGAAGAGAAGTTCAGTTGAGAGAAGTACAAAAGAAGTCAATGTGTTGGGTTGATGGTATTTTTCACATCATGTGTTGCCATCAATTCCAAAGGGGGGGATTGTTGGATGTTATGGATATGGTTGATGATATGTGGTTTTCATTGATGTCAACACTATTAGCATTTGGTGCATTGAAGACTGTATATGTCAAGGATATTGAGAAAATTGTAAAAGAAAGTATTCCTGGTTCCCAATGGAACTGTGCAGGTCAAGAAGGCATTGTGTTCTGTACATTGAAGATTAGCTAATGTGGATTTAAAGGTCTAATGTTGAATGTTTCTAGATCATCTACCAAAAGTTTCAGAGGTCCGTGTGAAGTTTTGAGTATGATGTGGTCTGACAATGTGTTGTTGGTCTCTGTCAGTGTTCCTGAATGAAGTTTGTGTAATTCTTGTTTTCTTAGTTGTTGTGGATGCTTCTCTATTGTTTCTTGGTGTTATGTGGTGTCTCTATATCATTCTCTATCTTTTTGGTATGTCCACATTATTCAGAAGATTTCATGGTTGAAGATCTTTGTGCGCATGTTTGGTTTTTCTTGTTCCTAGCCGACATGTTGTTGGTAGCGTGTTGTGGATCTTCAAGGTGTAATTAATCAAAGTATTCTTGTGTTGGAGATATTAATTTGGATCTCCACTATGTTGTGGCCAACCTTGGTGGATACACATTAAAATTTTATTTGTAAATTTAGGCCGATATTACAAATATATATTTTTTCTTTGGCCGACAAAGAGGTGATGGAATTTCATGTAGCGGATATAGAAGGGCGATTAGTTCATTGTTGGTGATTATGATTCGTGTGCTCCTATGTGTGTATGTGTGAATATCATTTGATTTCTGAGAAAAGTGTGAAGAATAATGTGTGAAGTGTGAAGAAGTGTTGAGCTTAATTGGAACTGTAATTAGGCTTGTGTAGAAGCTAGTTTCTCAGTTCACAAATCTTGGATGGTTTTAATCCAAAATCTATTGTTGGACAGTGAGTCCTCTTTTGTAATTGAGCAATGAGCTCTAGGTAGTGTGCCTTAATGCATGTGCATTCCCCTTATTGTTTCTTTTATACTTCTAGCAAAGTATAATCTTGTGGACTAACATCCACCATGGTTTTTCCCCAACAGGGTTTCCACACAAAAAAATATTTGTGTTTTTTTCTCTTTGATGTGTTGATTATTTATGGTTAATTGCTTATTCATTAGATCTGAGATTAATTTAATATTTAAGAGAATATTTTTAGTTTCTATCACAACTGATTCACCCCCCTCTCAGTTGTGTGTCCTTGTTGTGCCAACAGGATGATGATTGGAGGTCCTTCGATTTTACACCTTGGTTCAATGAGGAGACTAAAATCTCTCCATCAAAGTCTAAAGAGTCAAATGTGGTAACATCTAGTATAACTAATGATCAAAATAATGCTTCATGATCAAATTCACACGTTGGTGATGATTGGGATTCATTACATTGTATACCTTCCTTTATTGAAGATGTAGTGTCGTAAATTATCATGCTTGACAATTTCACACTATGTTTTGCTTCACCTAAGTGATTCAACCTAATTGTACACCTAATTTACTAAACTATACATTTTATTTCCCATTTAAACATTTATTGACAAATTGCATGTAGAAAACCAAAGCATTCATTTAATATTTTTTCCTTGAAACCTTAATTCCTTTAAAATAGGGCTAGGACCTAGTCACCTATGGTGACTAAGTCTCCATATTTTTCCTCCAAAATTGAATATGTTGAAGGTGGAATTTTATTATTTTAGTTTCAAATGTCCAAAGTTGTCTCTAGGAACCTATTTTTTGGGAGATTATACCTAGTTATTACATTATTTGAAAACTAACAAGAGAATTGAGAAAGAATTATTTTCAAGAGCATTATCAAGCAAGTCAAAAGAATTCAAGAGTAGAGTTATCACGATAATTCAATATCAAAGCATCATGTGAAAGTGTATGTGAGTTTTTTCATGTTTATATTATCATATTGTTTGTGAGATCTAACCCTTGTATGTCTTCAAGCGAATCAAGAGAATAACAATTAAACCTCAGGATGTTCATGAATTTAGTCCTTCAAGGAAGCCATTTTTGTTTTATGAGTTGTATTTCATTGTTTATTCATCATTCATTTTATCATTTATCCTTATCCCTCCAAAGGATAGGCTCCCTATCATTGGCATTGTCATCGTGGAGGTGGAAACACCAACATGGGGTTTGAGTGAGAAAAGCCCCTATATGGCACAACCCTTCCCCTCTCTTTGAATCTACATGTTTCAGATCTGAAGAAGATCGGGAGAAATTTAAATTTCAATTGGTCATTGTTGAATGTAAACCATACACCTTGACAACAAATGGAAACCCAATTAATTCAATTTCTGATGAAGATATTATAGTGTGATAAGTGGGAAAAGAATACTTTGATTTGGCACTAGAGGACTATGAAATCAGATATAAGATTCATCTAGTAGGACATAGTCACCTAAGGTGACTTGGTCCTCATAAATCAATTCCAAATTCACACAACAGGTGCATAGTACTCTTCTTAGTCCATTTTTTAAGTCTAAATTTCTTTGTGACTTTTTGGATCTATTTTTTTTGCATCAGAATAGTTATTTGCATCATTAGCCTAGTTATTTCATTGCATTTCATTCCCAATTCCATTCCAAATTTTTCCAAGGGAAGTTTGACTCACCTTTCATCTTGCATGCCAATCTTATACCTTGCCCAAATTCATCAAACCCTCACTACCTCAAATATTAAATGAAATGTTATAGAAAAATCCAATACCATTGAAATCCTAGGGTGAAGCTCAAGGGTTTCACTTTTTCTTCATTTCATTTTGGTGAACCCAGCATGTTAGCATTGAAAACATTCTAAAATTTGAAGTAATTCATCCTAGATCTAGGTCTAGCATTGCATTATTTTGCATTGTTTATTTAGGATTTTTTTTTCATCATAAAAGGCATAAAAATTCAAAAAAATACATACAATATTGTATTATTGGTTGCAATAAGGTTGATTTTAGTCATCATTGCTCATATCTACTTCCCAGTTGTATTTATAAATCTGTATTAGGTCATTTAAATCTAAAAATGTATCTAAAATTATTTTTTATATTCATTTAGGCATCTTGCATATACCTCAAAAAGGTGATTATTTTTATAGTTTGGTTTCAAAAAGGCATCAACATCATTTTTTTTCAAATTTTAGCATCTTAGAATTAGTCAACTGTTGCATCATTGATCTAGAAATTACATTCAAAATTTTCTTCTACTACTTCAAACATTTTACAAATTGTTACACACTTGCATTTTGAATTACATAAACATAAATTGAGTAAATTATTGAAAACAATTCACTATCAGACCTATATACACATAGAAATACGAACTTCAAACACTATAGTAACACTAAAACTTTATTTTTTGCAAAAAATTGTATAGGACATAGTCACCCTAGGTGACCTAGTCCAGCCAAATTGAGCCCAAATTTTATGTGTTGAACCTTGTCTCTAGTCTCTTCCCAAATCTGGTATCAATCTCTACCTAGAACTGTATCAATCTCAGGTGATCAGTCCTATAAATTTATTTTTTTGACAAACACTGTTCTAGCTTGATCCATAATATAATGTTCTCATTAAAAAAGTCATGTGTTATCATAATTCATGTTCTATTGTCATAACTTGTTAAGGATTTCAAGGAATTTTTGTTACAAGCATGTGAAAATGAGTTTATTTATCCTCTTTTGTTATTTTTCTCTAATACCTCTCCCACTATATCTCCTATGTTTGAGGTTATCTTGGTGAAAGAGAATGTAATCATTGACAATCATGACAATCATAGTTGTTCTTCTCTTCTTATATCACCTACTTGTGAGGAACATATCTTGGTGTTAGAAGATCCAATCATTGGGTGTCACATGGAGAATCTTGTTTGTTTCTCTTCCAATACCTCTCCTACTTGGGAATATATTATGGTGTAAAAGGGTGAAATCATTGATATGTTTCTTTCAAAATAAAATAAGATGGATCTCATAAGTGAAGATGCTAAATTTTCATTAATTCCCCCTCAATAGAAAATCATCAAGAAGTAGATAACTCAATTGAGGTTGTGAATGCACAATTGGCTATTAAATCTTCTTTAATTATTGAACCTCATAAAACTCCTTTAATTATTAGATCTCCTAAAATTCCTCTAATTATTGGACCTCCTAATCACATCTCATTATAGGACCTCCTAAACATCATGACCATATCCTAAACATTGCAAAACAACTCACTAGTAATCATGTGTCATAGCAACAAAGTTAACACAGTTTCTCACACATATAACACTAGAAATAATAAGCAAGAATAACAAATCCTAGCATCCATTCCATTTCCCCAACCATACCTTCCACTCGCACCTAATATTCCTTAGCATAATGGTAAAGAATATGATATTGTTGAGTAACTTCATATTACTCTAACGAAAATATCCCTTTGGTACTTGATTCAAACATCACCTACATACCATGG
>VDFB02379711.1:145647798-145697876 GCA_007258455.2 Sequoia sempervirens | reverse complement strand
AGGGAGGGAGAGGTAGGGATGGAGAGAGGTGAGATAGAGATTAGATAGAGATATATAAATATAGAAGGACAGGGAGGGGAGATAGAGAGATGTAGAGAGGTAATGAGGGAGGGAGATAGAGATTAGAGAGGGAAGGAGAGAGAGATGGAAATTGATGCAGAGAATGGTGGGAAAATACGAACACACACTCAATCAAATAGAATTTGCACTTCAAGAACCTTAACACACCAAACAAAGTGATTTTTCTAAACAATCTTCCACTATGCCTTGTAGATCAGCAAATGGGGTCTTTTTGACATAATTTGAAGGGAAAAACTCAAACACACGAAATAAAAAACTATTTTGGATACATATTATCCTCTATAACAACATAAATCAATTTTAGGTGGGGTTGTTTTGGAACACAACCTTCAAATTTATATTGCTACGATTTAAAAGAGGACTAATTAGACTTGTTTGAATGGCTCACAACTAGGTTTTCAAAACTCCAACCTCAAACCTCCATGAAAATAGCTTGGAAATTTCATAAATAGCCTACCTAAACATTTACAACCATTAAAAAGGATTTCCCAAGAGCTTTTCTATAAACCCTAACTCATTTGCACATTTTATGCCCTAAAAACATGAAATTTCAACCTAGGGCATCAACAAATCTTCACTAATCTTCCTCCCTTGCACCTGAAACCTTCAAGAACAAAAAATACATGTCTACCCTCATTCCACCAGGTTTAATATTTATTCAACGGTGGAATGAGGGGAAATCCATGATTTTCTATCAAAACTCACAAAAATGAGGGTTTCAACTAGTTTTCAGTAAATCTACTCTAACTTCCTCAAATCTTAATGAAATCAAATGAAACCAAAAATATAAGTTATAAGATTCAATTCCACATCAAATTCAATTAAATTTATAACATTTCCAAGCTGTACCAGGCCATACAAGTCACTATAGCAGCAAATTATGCTTTAAAAATGCAGAAAATAGTGTTTTATTAATGTTCAATCTTCAAATTGATCTCCAGAACATTTTCTTCGACTTCACAAGGTGTATTTATGCTTTTTAAAACCAAAAAAAACTGAATAAAACTAAATTTCAACTTCTCAACCTTTCAACTTCCCAAAAAATTCAAAAATACAAAGTTGCTTTGACAATTTTGCAACTTTTTGCAACATAGAGCAACATTTTACAAATTTTACCCAAGTGACTCCAAAATGACTCCAAACCACTTTAAAACAATATAAATGGTCTTAAAGACCTTATTACACATAAAATGACTCAACTAGACCAAAATACCAACATTTAGCAACTTTACCCATAAACACTATGGTGCATTGCACCAGACATCTAGAGAGATAGTTCTTAACCTCAAGGGAGAGAGTCAGAAAAAGGGATGGAGATAGTGAGAGAGATATCTAGAGAATAAGAGATGAAAATGAGTGTGTGAGAGAGAGAGAGAGAAAAATGATACAACTTGTCAACTTATAGTATAATAAATTAAATGTCCATATGTAAATGTCAACTTACACTTTCTCTATATATAGTTTCCCTAGTAGAGAAAGAGAAAAAAAAAAAGAGTTCACATAAATTCATTCCAAAAAGTCATGCACTTCATTTAGTGAGTGCCAAATTTAGTGCTAGTTGGTGCTAGGACCTCTTTCATATAATTTTCTCCTAGGCATACAATGGATTCATGCTATGAAAGGAGTCATGTCTACTCTTCACTATGAGATGAAATATGAATACAATAACAAGATATATATGATAAAAGAATATGAACAAAATTCTAATTCACAAATTGAAGATGAACATAACACTTCTAACAGTCTTAATACTTTTATTCCATCTTCACAATTTTAGCCATTACTTTGGAATGATAATACTATGAATACGCTCTAGGATGTGTTGGATGTTGTGGATATGGTTGTTGATATTTGGTTGTCATTTATGTCAACACTATTAGCATTTGGTGCATTGAAGACTGTATATGTCAAGGATATTGAGAAAATTGTAAAAGAAAGTATTCTTGGTTCCCAGTGGAACTATGCAAGTCAAGAAGGTGTTGTGTTATGTATGTTAAAGATTAGCTGATGTGGATTTAAGGGTCTAATGTTGAATTTTTCTATATCATCTACCAAAATTTTTAGAGGTCCACGTGAAGTTTTGAGTATGATGTGGTCTGACAGTGTGTTGCTGGTCTCTGACAGTGTGTTGTTGGTCTCTGTCAGTGTTCCTAAATGAATTTTATGTAATTCTTGTTTTCTCAATTTTTGTGGATGCTTCTCTATTGTTTATTGGTGTTATGTGGTGTCTCTAGATCATTCTCTATCTTTGTGGTAGGTCCACATTATTTGAAAGAGTTTTTGGTTGAAGATCTTTGTGCACATGTTTGGTTTTTCTTGTTCCTAGTCGACATGTCGTTGGTAGCGTGTTGTGGATCTTCGAGGTGTAATTAATCAAAGTATTCTTGTGTTGGAGATATTAATTTGGGTATCCACTATGTTGTGGAAAACCTTGGTGGATATGCATTAAAATTTTATTTGTAAATTTGGGCCAACATTGCAAATATATATTTTTTCTTTTGTCAACGAAGAGGTGATGGAATTTCATGTAGCGGATATATAAGGTAAATTAGTTCATTGTTGGTGATGATGCTTCGTGTGCTCCTATGTGTGTATGTGTGAATATCATTCAATTGTTGAGTAGAGTGTGAAGAATAATGTGCGAAGTGTAAAGAAGTGTTGAGCTTAATTGGAACTATAATCAAGCTTGTGTAGAAGCTATTTTTTTAGTTCACAAATATTGGATGGTTTTAATCCAAACTCTATTGTTGGACAGTGAGTCCTCTTTTGTAATTGAGCAGTGACCTCTAGGCAATATACCTGAATGCATGTGCATTCCCCTTATTGTTTCTTTTATACTTCTAGCAGAGATTAATCTTGTGGACTAACTGTGAACCCCAATTCGAAGTGCCTACAAAAACACAACAACAAACAATGTTAGAGAGTCATTTTGTAAGCATGAACAAGGATTCCCCATGAAATCCATTCACAAAGCTAAAAATAGGAAATAAAACAAAGAAAATAATGAAGAACATAATGGAAGTATGAAATCCTAATTTAGCATGCAAACACTTGATCCCATGGGGGAGTTGGTGCAAATAGGTGTGTGGAGATTTTCCCTTTCCCAACTCCTTGAATGCAAATGTTGATTGAAGGTGATTGATCCACTTGATAAGTCCCTCAATGAGCTCAAAAATCTGCAATAAACTAGTTAAGAAGATGGATGGAATTTGAGAGATATTTGTGCATAATAACTTTGCATAATTGTGGATGATAAAATGCATGGTGAAGCATTCTATTTATAGAATGTTGAAATGGAAACAAAGCCAAAATAGAGCAATGTGGGATAAAGATTTGACCAATGACAAAATGCCACTTGTCCAAATGTGATTGGGTGAGGAATATGCAAGTTTTGACAAATGTGCCAATAAATGCATTATTTGAATTTGAATTTTGAGAAAAAACATGTAAGAGGGGGAAAGAAAATTGCAATAAATGCCACTTGGCTCAAGGCAAGGACATGTAAGAAGAAGTAAATGCCTTGTTGGAAGGACTTGTAAGAGAGAGTAAATGACATGTTGGAAGGACATGTCATTCAAATTTTGAATTTGAAATAGAAGAATATTCCTCCAAAAGATGCTTTGTTGAGGGAAAATGAAGATTTAATAAATCAATAAATTGATTTATTTGTGCAAGTGGGAAAAGCTAGAGGATTTTGAAGATTAGATTAGATTTAATCAAGATTTGATCAATTTAATGAAGATTAGGAAGTTTGACTTATTTTGACTTAGATTTTTGGATTAATTTAAATCAAACAAGAGAGGAAATGATTTAATGAGTTTAATTAAATAAATATGTTTTGATTATTTAATTAAAGAGATTGAAGTAAGATTAAATTAAATAAGATTTTAATTTATTCAATTTAATAGATAGACTTTAGAGATTTAATTAATTAAATAAAATTAATTATTTAATTAAAAGAGATGGAGAATGATTTAAGAGACTTAATTAAACACATGATTTGTTTAATTAAGAGAAGAAAACAAATGAATTTAATCAAATAAAGATATTCAATTAAATGGTTAGGTCGGGGAATGATTTAGAATGAAATGATGTCGGTAGTCAAACTTAGATGCACAATGTCAACTTGTACATTTTGTGTGTCTACACTAACATCCACTGTGGTTTTTCCCCAACAAGTTTTCCACGCAAAAAAATCTATGTTATTTGTCTCTCTGATGTGTTGATTGTTTATGGTTAATTACTTATTCATTAGATCTAAGATTAATTTAAGATTTAAGAGAAGAGTTTTAGTTTTTGTCACAACCGATTCACACCCCTCTCAGTTGTGTGTCCTTTTTGTGCCAACAATTGGTATTAGAGAAAGTTCCTTTGAAGAAAGTCTAATAGCTTGAGGTGATCCGGGATGGCAACTACGTTCAAGAAGGACAGTCCTAGATTTGATGGCTCTAACTATTCACTATGGAAATTTAGGATGCAATGTCACTTAATGTGTATTGGTGATGCTATCTAGAAGATTACTAAAAATCAATATGTCATTCCTCAAAATGCTCCCTCTACTACTAATGAGATCAAAGATGTTGAAAGCAATATCAGGGCTACTGAAGCGTTGGTGAGTTCCTTGATAGATTCAGATATGGATAAGGTGGTAGGTCTAAATACAACTCATGAAATGTGGATGAAACTGGAAACTTTGTATGAAGGAGATGCACAAGTGAATATGGCTAAGCTACAAAGCTTGAAAGGAAAGTATGAGAATCTGAAGATGGGTGATGATGAAAATAACACTTCTTTTATGTAGAGAGTAAATTAGATAGTGATGGGTATTACATGTGTCGAAAGTTCTGTGGATGAGGATGAAATTTTGGCTAAAGTACTCAGATCCTTGCCTCCCTCCTACAAAATGAAGGTTCATGCTATTGAAGAATTCATATCAGTAAACAAGTTGAAAAGAGATACACTTATTGGGAAACTTGTTGCCTTTGAGATAAGTGAGTTTGGTGAATCCACACCAAAGATTGAATCTACATTTAAGGCTACAGTGTCCAAAAAAAATAGATAAAGATATAGTCTGAGAGAGAGTTCCAGGAAGGTGTCCAAGTATGATGAATAACTCAAACAGCTTGAAGATAAAGAAAGAGAAGTAGAAGAACTGGAAGCGTTGATTGCAAAGCAAGAAGGCAGAGGAAAAGGTAAGTATGAAGATGTATTACCTATTAAATGTTTTTCATGCAATAAAATAGGTCAATTTGAATCAATATGTCCTAAAAGAGTTCCTAGGTCTAAACCTAAGAAGTCTAGATTCCTGAAGAGATGCTATTTTGTTGAAGAAGTAGTGACTGATGAAGAATCTGATAAAGATAATGGAAAAGAAGATGATTGGGCTTTCATTTCTACCATTGAAAATAATCTTGTGGCTACTAAATCTACTAAAGATGAAAAATATTTTGCAACTCAAGTTGAATAAAAAGATGAGTGGGTCATTGGTAGTGGATGCTCACATCACATGACTGGTGACAAAAGAAAATTTGTGAGTTTGGAACAGTATGATGTTGGAGTTGTAAGATTTAGAGATAACAATGTTGGTGTGATTCATGGTAGAGAATCCATTTACCATGGTGGTAAGGACAACACTGATGATTTCCTCTATGTTGAAGGTCTGAAGCACAATATGTTAAGTGTTGGACAGACAATTCACAAGGGATATGATCGATAGTTCAAAGATAGAAGATGCAAGATATGTGGGAGTTCAAGAAACTTGATACAAGGTAACATTTTTCATTTGAATACTACTAGTGGAAGCTGTTAGATTGCTCAGATAGATGAAAGTTGGTTGTGGCATATGAGATTGTGTCATGTAAATTTTGACAACATTATCAAGATAAGTTTTTCTCAAGCAGTAAGAGATCTTCCTAGATTAGCTAAGCCTGCTAATATAATCTGCAAAGAATGTCAGATGGGTAAACAGACTAGAGTCTCCTTCCAGAGGAAACATTTTTATTCAAATAATCTGTTGAAACTACTACATACTAACCTTTGTGGTCCTTCAAGAGTCAGAAGTATTCATGGAGAAATGTATTTTATGTTGGTTATTGATGATTACTCTAGAATGATTTGGGTTTTCTTTTTCAGAGAAAAATGTGAAGCTCTAGAGAGATTCAAATACTTCAAGGATAATTAAACTTGGTATAGATCAATGATTGGAAGATTTCTCTACTTGACACAAACTAGACCAGACATTATGAATGTTTTATGTATGGTTTCTAGATTTCAAGTTGACCCAAAGGAATCAAATGTGAATGTTGTCAAAATAATTTTTAGATATCTTAAAGGAACAGCTGGCTTTGGACTTTGGTATCCAAAGGATTATGATCTCACTTTATGTGCATACATTGATGGGGATTGGGCTAGTGATGTAGATGACAGGAAAAGTACTAGTGGTGGTGCTTTCTTCCTAGGGAAGAAGCTGATATCACAGTTGAGAAAAAAGAAGAATTCAATTTCTCTATCCACTATTGAAGCAAAATACATTATTGCTGCAAATAATTCTACTCAAGTGATATGGATGAAACAAATGCTAAGAGATATCAGAGTGATATATGAAGAGCCTATTTCCATATACTGTGACAATTAAAGTACAATAAACATCTCAAGGAATCTGGTACTACACTCTAAGACTAGGCATATTTAAATTAACTTTTATTTCTTGAGGGAGAAAGTGAATGAGAAAGAAGTCAGACTAGAATATGAACCTACCAAAAGAAAATTGCACTAGAATATGAACCTACCAAAAGAAAATTGTAGATATATTTACTAAGTCATTGTCGAAGGATACTTTTGAGTATCTTAGAGGGATGATAGGGGTAATCACCCCTCCTAATAAGAACTAAAGATGAATTTATTTGCATCAATCTGAGAGCTTCATTGCTATATTTTGATCTGGATTGATGTTTTTGTGGCTACTATCAGGGGGAGTAGTTAGATGTGTGGATATCTAGTTTAGAGCATGTGCATGGAAAGATCATGGTTACCTTTTCCATTGATGTAAAAGGGGGAGAAGTGTATTGTGAAAAAATCTTGAGAAGAGAAGTTCAGTTGAGAGGAGAAGTACAAAAGAAGTCAGTGTGTTGGGTTGATGGTATTTTTCACATCATGTGTTGCCATCAATTCCAAAGGGGGAGATTTTTGGATGTTATGCATATCGTTATTGATATGTGGTTTTCATTGATTTCAACACTATTAGCATTTGGTGCATTAAAGACTGTATATGTCAAGGATATTGAGAAAATTGTAAAAGAAAGTATTCCTGGTTCCCAGTGGAACTGTGCAGGTCAAGAAGGCATTTTTTATGTACATTGAAGATTAGCTGATGTGGATTTAAGGGTATAATGTTGAATGTTTCTAGATCATCTACTGGAATTTTTAGAGGTCCGCATGAAGTTTTGAGTATGATGTGGTCTGACAGTGTGTTGTTGGTCTCTGTCAGTGTTCTTGAATGAAGTTTGTGTAATTATTGTTTTATTAGTTGTTGCGGATGCTTCTCTGTTGTTTCTTGGTGTTATGTGGTGTCTCTAGATCATTCTCTATCTCTATGGTATGTCCAAATTATTCAAAAGAGTTTTTGGTTGAAGATCTTTGTACGCATGTTTGGTTTTTCTTATTCCTAGCTGACATGTCGTTGGTAGCATGTTGTGGATCTTCAAGGTGTAATTAATCAAAGTATTCTTGTGTTGGAGATATTAATTTGGGTCTCCACTATGTTGTGGCCAACCTTGGTGGATACACATTAAATTTTTATTTGTAAATTTGGGCCGATATTACAAATATATATTTTTTCTTTGGCCAACAAAGAGGTGATGTAATTTCATGTAGCGGATATATAAGGGTGATTAGTTCATTGTTGGTGATAATGCTTTGTGTGATCCTATGTGTGTATGTGTGAATATAATTTGATTTCTGAGCAAGTGTGAAGAATAATGTGTGAAGTGTGAATAAGTGTTGAGCTTAATTGGAACTGTAATCAGGCTTGTGTAGAAGCTATTTTCTCAGTTCACAAATCTTGGATGGTTTTACTCCAAAATCTATTGTTGGACAATGAGTCCTCTTTTGTAATTGAGCAATGAGCTCTAGGTAGTGTTCCTAAATGCATGTGCACTCCCCTTATTGTTTCTTTTATACTTCTAGCAAAGTATAATCTTGTGGACTAACATCCACCATGGTTTTTCCCCAACAGGGTTTCCACGCAAAAAAATATTTTTGTTTTTTTTCTCTTTGATGTATTGATTATTTATGGTTAATTGCTTATTCATTAGATCTGAGATTAATTTAATATTTAAGAGAAGAGTTTTAGTTTTTGTCACAACTTATTCACCCCCCTCTCAGTTGTGTGTCCTTGTTGTGCCAACAGGATGATGATTGGATGTTCTTAGCTTTTACACCTTGGTTCAATGAGTCTAAAATCTCTCCATCAAAGTTTAAAGAGTCAAATGTGGTAACTGTTATCTCCTGAAGTTGCACCCTTGTTGAACCAGATGTTCAACACCTCAGTGTAACATGGGAAGACCTCTAAAGATGTGGGTTTCTTGTAAGTAGAGGTCAACCTCCGAAGAAGGCCGGATTCCTTGTTGGGTCATCACCTAAAACTACTGATTCTTTGAAGGAAAAGGGAGAGAGATAATGAATAAAAAATAAAAAATAAACTCTATGGTGATACACTGAACTTGATAGGAACAATGAGATACTCAATTTACACTTGAATACTGATGATGAACATAAGATTACACATCAAATCCTGTAAGCCTTACACTAATGTTTCACAAATAGGTTTGATTCACACACTTTTCCAAAGAGGAAACAGAGATTTTCACATACTAGAATCCATGTATGACTAAGTGAACACAATTTATGATTTATATAATGGTACTTTTGCAAAGGAAGGCATGAAACACAAGATAAAGTTATGAAGGAATGAAAGAAATTCACAAAAATAACTTGATCATGAACTTGAAATGCACAACACTCTGCAGGAACAAGATGGAAATCTAAACATCAACAGTAATCAAGGTAAGCTTTATATAACATGCTCCAAGATGACTTACAGAATTTTTCTAATCTGAGAGAGGACTGTAGTAGTCAGAGACTTTAGAAAAGCATTAGGAGAACTCCCTTACAAAGAGGCAAAAATTCCTTATATACAAAAGTAAGGGGCGGCCCCTAAGGGCTTACAAAATATCAGTCCTCAGAGTAGATTTTTCCTTAGATCTTTAATTGAATTTAATGCAGGACCCTACGTGTCCATGTTGGCCAAGAGTCACCCCGAAGAAGCATTCTTCAGATATTTCATAGCTATTGCATTCATATCTGATCCTCGTGTCCACCTTTGAACCTCCCTATCGAGTGCTTTGAATGCTCCTAAGCTCAGAACAAATACACATTGATTTTCATCCTGTTGATCTTCTTTTTGCTGGTGAGACAGCCATGATCACTCATAGCTCCTTCTAATTGGTTGAACATACTCCACGTAGATTCTTCGGGTGGTCAAAGCTCCTCTGAATAGAATCACATCTCGGCGAGACACTGAAAGTGTCTCACCGATGCGATTATTCCCTTCTGTAACCATCGACACAACTCATTATTGTCGGCAAGATTTTATCGATGTCACCCCGAACGTATTCCACTCTACCTAGGTTGTACATTTTCTTCGACAAGACCGTGGAAAGTCGGGAAGACTTCATAGCGAGGTCCACTAGTCATATTGATTCCCGCTACAGTCGCTGAGACTGCACCATGTCGACAAGACACTACTCTGATGGCTGGAAGCTACATCGATGTCTTTTATGTCGGGGAGACCCTCTGTTGTTCGGTGAGACTTTCTAGTTTGTTGGATCTTTCTTCCCGAGCTAGTTCCCCTTCAGCAAGACTTTAGTTGGTTTTTGGGACCTCATGGCAATGGCTTCAACTCTTGGCGATCTCCTTTGTTGTTGGTGAGACATTGGCCTATCGGCCAGACCTCTCGTCGGGCTCCTTATCTTTTGGCAATGAGCTACTTTTTCTTCGGTCGGGGAGACATCGCCATCTCGGTGAGACCTCAGGGTGAAGTCTTCAACTCTTGGTGAGCTTAGCTTGCTTTCGGTGAGACCTCCTTATATCAGCAAGACCTTATGCCAATGTCAAGCTCTTTCGGCGAGGTCTTTATTTTCTAGTCGGTGAGAAATCACGCAGTCGTTGAGACTTCACAGCGAACTCCTCCTGTCTGCCCGAGCTCTCCTCTATTCACTGAGACTCACGCCAGTCGGTGAGACATCATACTGAAGGCACTTTGCTTTGGCGAGGGTCTTTCAGTCGACATTACTTTTCTTTATCGCCCAGACCTCACACCGATGTCCTCTCTTTCTGCCGAGCTGTTCACTTTACTATCAGTGAGAAGTCACCGAGTCGAGGAGATATCCTATCGAATTCATAAGATTATGTCGAAGCCACATACTTCAGCGAGACTTTGGATAGTCACCAGGACCCCATGGCGAAAGCCCCAACTCCTAGCGAGACCGGATGTTTCCTTGGTGGAACCCCCACTTGTTCACTTTAGTCATCAAGACCCCCTGGTCGAGGAGACATCCTTTGGTCAGCAAGAGGTTGTGCCGAAGTCACCTTGATTTGGTGAGGCTTCATTTCATTCACTTCGGCAAGAGACAAAGGTTTCGCAAAGACATTGTGGTGAAACCACTTCCTTTGGCTGAGATCCCTTCGTTCGCTGAGACATGGCCATGTTGGCAAGACCATAGGGCGACAGCTGGAAACTATATCGAAGTCAAATGTTAGGGAGACCTTCAGTGTTCAGTGAGACCTTGTGGCAAAGGGACCAACCTTTTCCAAGAGCCCTTCTGTTGTCACCAAAACATTGTTGGGTCCCTGAAACCTCTTAGCGGGCTCAAAGACTTACCCCGAAGTGTCCATTTGTCGTCGAGAGTTATACCGAAGACATCAACACCATCGGCAAGACATTCCACCCTCACTAAGACTTCTCTCTGAGACTCTTTGTTACCCCGAATGAATGCAGTCGGTGTGACTTTTCCTCTTCGCTGGGACTTCTTACCGACAGTGTTTCTCCCGATGAGAGCTTCCCCAATGACTTTAAACCAACTGCTATTCGTGAGACTTTGCCTCTTCATTGGGACCTTTCACCAAGCACTATAGGTTATCCCGAAGCCCATGGTCACCATGGGTCTCCCCGATTAATGATTGAATGGCCTATCCTTCTTGTCGCCAAAACATCCCGGGTCACCGAGACATCTTGTAGAACTCATCCTTACGTCGAGAGCCTTTAGAGTCGGGAAGACCTTGTGACTTCAACAAGACCCTTTGGAAAAGCTCGCTTGCTTTGCTGATGCCGCCTAACTTTGGTGAGACCTCTTCTGATCGGTAAGACCTCCTACCGAAACCCGCACACATACACCTAAGGAATCCTTCCTTGCTTTGTCAGCGAGACCCGATGCATTCGTCGAGACTTCTTTCTGAAGAAAAGAACTTCCACCGAAATGAATATCCTTTTGTCACTAGGACCATGATCAATGTCTTGTTGATAGAGACCTGTAGGTGAATCCCACTCACCATGACATTCCTAGGGTCTTGGCGACTCTCTCCTTAGATGATTTTCATGTTGAACCTGAACAAGGCAGCCTTCTTCACTGAGTTCCCTATGACCTAGCATCAGATTCATGACTTTTTTCCTAGGCCGAATGCTCCATTTGGCCTTCTCGAACCTGTTAAACACAATTTTCCTTGCTTGATTGAGCCTGAGGATGAAAATTAGGTAACAGTAACATCTAGTATAACTAATTATCAAAATAATGCTTCATGATCAAATGCACACGTTGGTGATGATTGGGATTCATTACATTGTATACCTTCCTTTATTGAAGATGTAGTGTTGTAAATTATCACCCTTGACAATTTGACACTATGTTTTGCTTCACCTAAGTGATTCAACCTAATTGTACACCTAATTTACTAAATTATACATTTTATTTCCCATTTAAACATTTATTGAAAAATTGCATGTAGAAAACCAAAGCATTCATTTAATATTTTTTCATTGAAACCTTAATTCCTATAAAATAGGGCTAGGACCTAGTCACCTAGGGTGACTAAGTCTCCCTATTTTTCCTCCAAAATTGAATATGTTGAAGGTGGAATTTTATTATTTTAATTTCAATTGTCCAAAGTTGTCTCTAGGAACCTATTTTTTGGGAGATTATACCTAGTTATTACATTATTTGAAAACTAACAAGAGAAATGAGAAAGAATTATTTTCAAGAGCATTATCAAGCAAGTCAAAAGAATTCAAGAGTAGAGTTATCGAACTAATTCAATATCAAAGCATCATGTCAAAGTGTATGTGAGTTTTTTCATGTTTATATTATCATATTGTTTGTGAGATCTAACTCTTGTATGTCTTCAAGTGAATCAAGAGAATAACAATTAAACCTCAGGATTTTCATGAATTTAGTCCTTCAAGGAAGCCATTTTTGAGTTGTGAGTTGTATTTCATTTTGTATTCATCATTCATTTTATCATTTATCCATATCCCTCCAAAGGATAGGCTCCCTATCATTGGCATTGTCATTGTGGAGGTGGAAACACCAACATGGGGTTTCAATGAGAAAAGCCCCTATATGGAACAACCCTTCCCCTCTCTTTGAATCTACATGTTTCAGATCTGAAGAAGATAGGGAGAATTTTCAATTTCAATTGGTCATTGTTGAATGTAAACCATACACCTTGACAACAAATGGAAACCCAATTAATTCAATTTCTGATTAAGATATTATAGTGTGATAAGTGGGAAAAGAATGCTTTGATTTGGCACTAAAGGACTATCAAATCAGATCTAAGTTTCATCTAGCAAGACATAGTTGCCTAAGGTGACTTGGTCCTCATAAATCAATTCCAAATTCACACAACAAGTGCATAGTACTCTTCTTTGACCATTTTTTAAGTCTAAATTTCTTTGTGACTTTTTGGATCTATTGTTTTTGCATCAAAATAGTTATTTGCATCATTAGCCTAGTTATTTCATTACATTTCATTCCCAATTCTATTCAAAAAAATTACAAGGGAAGGTTGACTCACCTTTCATCTTGCATGCCAATCTTATACCTTGCCCAAATTCATCAAACCCTCACTACCTAAAATATTAAATGAAATGTTAAATAAAAATCCAATGCCATTGAAATCCTAGGGTGAAGCTCAAGGGTTTCACTTTTTCTTCATTTCATTTTGGTGAACCCAGCATGTTAGCATAGAAAACATTCTAAAATTTGAAGTAATTCATCCTAGAGCTAGGTCTAGCATTGCATTGTTTTGCATTGTTTGTTTAGGATTTTTTTTTTGCATCATAAAAGGCATAAAAAATCAAAAAAATACATACAATATTGTATTATTGGTTGCAATAAGGTTAATTTTAGTCATCATTGCTCAAATATACTTCCCAGTTGTATTTATAAATATGTATTAGGTCATTTAAATCTAAAAATGTATCTGAAATTATTTTTTATATTCATTTAGGCATCTTGCATATACCTCAAAAAGGTGAATATTTTTATAGTTTGGTTTCAAAAAGGCATCAACATCATTTTTTTAAAAATTTAGCATCTTAGAATTAGTCAATTGTTGCATCATTGATCTAGAAATTACATTCAAAATTGTCTTCTACTACAAACATTTTACAAATTGTTACACACTTGCATTTTGAATTACATAATCATAAATTGAGTAAATTATTGAAAACAATACACTATCAGACCTATATACACATAGAAATACTAACTTCAAACACTATAGTAACACTCAAACTTTATCTTTTGCAAAACATTGTATAGGACATAGTCACCCTAGGTGACCTAGTCCAACCAAATTGAGCCCAAATTTTATGTGTTGAACCTTGTCTCTAGTCTTTACCCAGATCTGGTATCAATCTCTACCTAGAACTGGTATCAATCTCTGGTGATCAGTCCTATAAATGTATTTTTTGACAAAAAAAATTCTAGCTTGATCCATAATATAATGTTCTCATTAAAAAAGTCATGTGTTATCATAATTCATGTTCTATTGTCATAACTTGTTAAGGATTTCAAGGAATTTTTGTTACAAGCATGTGAAAATGAGTTTATTTATCCTCTTTTGTTATTTTTCTCTAATACCTCTCCCACTATATCTCCTATGTGTGAGGTTATCTTGGTGAAAGAGAATGTAATCATTGACAATCATGACAATCATAGTTGTTCTTCTCTTCTTATATCACCTACTTGTGAGGAACATATCTTGGTGTTAGAAGATCCAATCATTGGGTGTCACATGGAGAATCTTGTTTGTTTCTCTTCCAATACCTCTCCTACTTGGGAATATATTATGGTGTAAAAGGGTGAAATCATTGATATGTTTCTTTCAAAATAAAATAAGATGGATCTCATAAGTGAAGATGCTAAATTTTCATTAATTCCCCCTCAATAGAAAATCATCAAGAAGTAGATAACTCAATTGAGGTTGTGAATGCACAATTGGCTATTAAATCTTCTTTAATTATTGAACCTCATAAACTCCTTTAATTATTAGATCTCCTAAAATTCCTCTAATTATTGGACCTCCTAATCACATCTCATTATAGGACCTCCTAAACATCATGACCATATCCTAAACATTGCAAAACAACTCACTAGTAATCATGTGTCATAGCAACAAAGTTAACACAGTTTCTCACACATATAACACTAGAAATAATAAGCAAGAATAACAAATCCTAGCATCCATTCCATTTCCCCAACCATACCTTCCACTCGCACCTAATATTCCTTAGCATAATGGTAAAGAATATGATATTGTTGAGTAACTTCATATTACTCTAACGAAAATATCCCTTTGGTACTTGATTCAAACATCACCTACATACCATGGGATGCTCCAAGAGGCTTTACAAAAGATTGATGTCCCAATTTTTTTTAAACCGAATGATATATAAGCCTTTTTTATTGTATGCAAGTGAAAAATTTAGATATTACATTCCCTCAACATGAATTACCCTCACTTGAGGTCAACAAAAATAAAGCTTTAATGATAGTGTGTTGAACACCCAAAATATTGAGAGGGGGTTGAATAAGTATTCACTAAAATTTATTAACTTCATCAACTCTAAATATTCATTCAATGCATCATATTAAATTTATAGTAATGGAAAGGAACATAGAAATCATGCATCACATCAAAGAACACAAGAACACAAGATTTATGTGGAAAGTCTTTAAAGGGAAAAACCACAGTGAGGATTAACTCATAATATATTATAACTAGTTATAAGATATTATAGAATGATTCACTTCCGGGTGGACTCATCATACAGAGGACTCACTATATAGGGAATAGAATAAATGGATCACTACCAAGGATTTGAACTAATACAATGCATCTATAATATGTTGAGGACAATTCTAATTAAGCTCTATAAACTTATCTAACACACTTCATCCTTTACAACTAACATACTCTTCTCTATCACATTATATTCACACCACACTAGAATCAAATTCATATACACATCATCCTCATCTTCCTTGAACACTGAAATGAACCTAAATTTATATGCATTACATCCTCAAATACCTGTAATGTATCAATTAGGTCATCCTAATTATATGAAACATGTAATCCAGTAACATGTCAACACAAGATCTAATAATACATGCCATGTGAAATAAACCAAAACATGTAGCATATCAAAATAGGTAAGAAAGGACCTATAATTACTCCCATAAGTCCAATCCAAACTTATTCTATCTTTGTACGACCACAAACCCTTTAGGTCGGTACCGCTAGTGAAGCAACAATGAGATGAACCAATTTTTCATCCACATCTCAACACACATACCTCCAAAGAACTTTCCACTTGGAACAAAGACACTTTTTACACTTGTAAACACCCCTCAAAACTTCATATCAATACATTCATCCATGGTGGAATGTATAGCATTCCAATTAGGTATTGTTTCACTACAACTTTGCTATATATAGAGCAATACTTTTTCAACTCTAACTTCAACTAAAAAGGGCTTTAAGATGTGAAACCTTCGATTCATATTCCTCCAACATTCACCAAAAATACCTCAGAACTACATAACTAGATTCTTCATTGTAGAGAAATGCAGACCTCAAAACTAGTTCACTATACACTAAAAACTATATTTCAAACTTAGGAAATTTCTCCAAGATATTTGATCTGTTCTTAACCAAAAAAACTACATCTATATAATGGGTTTACATCACTACATTCAATCATACTCATTAAACACCAACAATACATCATTGATGATACTATAGCAAGATTGACATCAATGACAACACCATAGTAGCATCATCTCCCATGCATACACCAATCTTCTCAATTACAAACTTCCAACAATCTCCCCCTTTGTTATTGATGGCAACATGCCGAAACTATTCTCCCCCTTTGACATCAAGGGAAAAGGGCTCTCAATATCAAACTCAACTTTTCTCCCCCTTTTTTCACTCCTATTCTCAACACTTTAATATATATATATATATACATGAAAGTAGCTCCCCATTACAAAGTTATCCATACAAAATTATTAAAAAATTATTGCATCATTCTCTACTAATTCCACGTATGTATAAAGAAATTTTAAATTGCATAAATAAAATAGAAATATACATAATCAACTGGTGGAGGGGAGAATATTCAAGTGTAAGACACCTTCAAATTGGATAGGTGTCTCTCCAAATCCTTTTTTCCTACATACCAATCTTTCATTGCGAAGTTAAGCATGCTACTTTGGCTTTCAAATTTCATAATAAGGTCTTGTCCTCCATTTGGTGAATTAGGTACTAGGTTCTTTTGTGCCAACTTCTCTGCATTTTCTACAACACTAGTCAAGGAGGTAAGTATTTCACTTACCAAATCCCTTAGTTGACAGCACTGCATGATTATCTTTTCTTTCTATTCCTACAACTAGAAAAATTGTCCATGCAAATTTTCTATTATTTCCCTTGTAGCACCATCTATGTCATTGGCTAGATCATAGACTTTGGAGACCTGAGCAATATGTGACTCAATTGAGTCCATCTAATTCTTGATGCTCTTGGAAGAATTAGGCCATTCCAAGAAAATTAAAACAAAACTCATGATTCATCCAAACACTTTTGCATATTTTTGATATTTTCTTGTAGCTTGCTATGTGCAACACTGTGTTGAACAAGACAGCTGAGAGAGGGGGGTGAATCAGTAGTAACAAATTTTAACCTTTAATAACTTCCACCAAATATTAGATCAATTATCATTCACAAATTATTTATTCTACTAATGTAATTAATCATTAAGTGAAAAACATAAGCCAAAAAGCATCACACACACAATAACACCAAATTTACATAGAAAACCCAATGAGGGAAAAAACACGATGAGGATTAGCTCACAATATAGAGAATATCGAAACTAAATACAAAGGATCACTACCAGAGAAGGATCACTACCAAAATAGGACTCACTATCTAGATTAGGACTCACTGTCCAACAAGGGTTAACTACCCGGAGGGCTCACTACCATAGAAGTACAAAGAAGATAGAAGAGACTTGTTACAGAGAGAAAACAATCTCAGTGCAATGAAGATTTCCACCACAATACACTCACACACTTGCAGACATGCTTGAATGATAAAGTAAACCTTCAAATCACTGCTTCTGAAAACTCACAGTTAGATTTTGTACTGATTTGCTCAACCTCGTATCACATACACACTATTTCTCATCTATATCACATCTATATTTCTTGTATTCCATCCACTTTCTACATCTCAACCTTAATTTATACCTTCTTCAATTTTAAACTTCAACCAAAGTTGGTCACACACCATTTTCATTTACAACTTCAAATTAGGTCGGCACCAAATCATTCTAAGGTGGAATTAGAATGAGGAAAACCCAAACACACATCTAATGAGGACCTAAATAAGGCCCAACACACCTCAACATGCTTCCATAAACTTGAAAAGTAGTATTAAATACAAGGTTGACCAAACCCATATAAAACACATAAATCAATTAAGCACACACAACCTTAGCACGATCCAATCATTCTAGATAACAAAATTAACTTGAACACAACCTTAAAAACTTATCCTAAGAATTGCAAGTCATAGGACTCGAACAAGAAGAAATATGAAGCAAAAACATTTCTCCCAGACCTCAGCCAGATACACAAAAAAGCACAATTCATAATTCTTGAAAATAACTCGTACTACACAACGATCCAGAAACCCAAAATCTAGATATAGCAACTTCCAACAACTAGGAACAATTCCTCATATCCTTACTAGAATAGCAACAAATGCCAGAGCAAAACCTAGATCAAACATTAAATACCTACAATCATCCTTTATTACAATTTTCTCAATATCCTCGACATATATGGCCAATAACCATCATCAATAACATCAATGACAATAGCAACCAATTGAAAACCAATTAACCATTTGACATCAATGACAACACCTTCATACTTGCAACAATCTCCCCCTTTTTTATTGATGGCAATAAATGATGTGAAAAACCATCAAATACAGCACAACAGCTCTAAACACCTTTTTCATGATTTTTTTGTTTCTCTCCCTTACTAGATAAACTTTTTCACATGATCTTTCTCCCCCTTTGACATCAATGGAAAAGGGAAAAAAAAATTTACATTGATTTCCCCTTTGACATAAAGAACAAAATACTCTTTCAATGAGAACACATGACACTTCCTACTCCTCCTAAGAGGTAGCCACCAAACATCAATCCAAAAGAAAGATAGATACATAGACCCTCTGGATTAATGCATCTCTATATGCATCTAGTTCAAGAAAGCAAGGGTAATAACCACTAACTTCTCTTAGAGATACTCAAAAGTATATTTAAGAAGAGCCTTAGTAAATATTTCAGCAACTTGATCCTTCGTAGGTACATACTCAAGATTTACTTCATTTCACAACCTTTTCTCTCAAAAAGTGATACCTAATAGATATTTTATTTGTCCTTGAGTGCATCACTAGATTATTTGAAATGTTAATTGCACTTGTATTATCACAGAAGATATAAATAAGATCATCGTACATTACTTTGATATCTTTCAATGTTTGTCTCATCCAAAAAACTTGTGTACAGCAAGATGTTGCAGCAATATACTCAGCCTCTGTAGTGGATAACAAAATTGAATCTTTCTTTTTACTCAACCAAGACACCAATCTATGAACAAGAAAGAATGCACCACCACTTGTACTTTTTCTATCATAAACACGACCTACCCAATCTACATTTATATAAGCACTTAATGTAAAATCAGTATCCCTAGGATGCTATAAGCCATAATCTAGAGCGCCATTCAAATATATAAATATCCTCTTAACAGTAGCAACATGTGTTTCTCTAGGATCTTCTTGAAATCTAGCCACAAGAAAAATTGCATGCATAAAATCTATTCTAGTAGCAATTAAATATAGTAAACCACTAATCATAGATCTGTATTTACTCTGATTAGCCTTAGGTAAATCATCATCTTTACTCAATTTCTAGCCACTCACCATAGGAGTACATACCAGTTTGGAACCACCCATCCCAAACTTCTTCAACATTTCTCTTACATATTTTGACTATGAAATAAAGATCCCTTTCTTTGTTTGATTAATTTGCAGCCCAAGAAAGAAATTCATCTCACCAAACATAGACATCTCAAATTCTTTTTGCATATCTTTAGCAAACATCTTGTACATTGTTTCATTTCCTCCAAAGATAATGTCAACATACACAACCACTATCAAGATCTTGTCAATTTCAATTTTAAAATACGGATTATTATCTGTTGTACCTTTGTTGAAACCTTGTTGAATCAAATATTTTTCTAATATTGCATACCAAACTCTAGGATCTTGCTTTAGTCCATATAAAGCCTTGTTTAATCTACAAACCATATCTGATTGATCTAACAACTGAAATCCTTATGGTTGTTCCATGTAGACTTCTTCCAATTCACCATTCAAAAATGCAGACTTAACATCCATCTGATAAACTTTAAAATATTTATGAGTAGAAAATGATAAAAACATTTTGATACCTTCCATCCTTTCCACTGGGGAAAAGGTCTCCTAAAAATCTATACCTTTTACTTGTGAGTAACCTTTACAAACAATTCTTTCTTTATTTCTAGCCACTTCTCCATTTTCATTCAACTTGTTTTTGAATACCCATTTTGATCCAATTATGTTTTTATCTTCCAGTCTAGTGACCAATTCCCAAGTTTGATTCTTCTCAATCTACATAATTTCTTCTTCCATATCTTTCATCCAATGCTCATCATTACATGCTTCACTTATTGTCTTCGATTCAACTTCAGAAAGTAAGCATAGATTTATTTCATCAACAGCAGTAGCTCTGCTTCTTGTCAATGCTCATTTCATCTTGTCTCCAAGGATTTGACTTTTTGAATGATTTTTCTGCACATATTTAGATATCTTTAAGGACACCACTAGAGCTTCTTCTTCTTCATTCTACTTCTCCTATTCTTCCACAACTTCTTATATTCTTATGCAATCAAGCTCATTAGATACATATCCATCAACTTCAATTGAATTCTGCAATGCTTCATCAACTTTGACATTTTTGCTCTCTACAATCTTTCTTAGTCTTTTGTTGAAACATTTGTAAGCTTTGCTTCTAGTAGAGTATCCAAGGAAGATACCTTCATCACATCTAGCATAAAACTTATATTTTCTTCATCCCGTCTGATATAACATTTGTTTCCAAATACCTTGAAATAATTGATAGTAGGAATTCTCCCACACCATAGCTCATAGGAGGTATTAGTACTTTTAGCTCTTGCTTGAACTTGATTAAACACATAAATAGTAGTGTGAATAAGTTCTCTCTAGTAAACTTCCAGTAGACTTGCCTCTGTAATCATAGATCTAGCAGCTTCTTGAATTGTTTTGTTCTTTCTTTTGACAACTCCATTCTACTAAGGAGTTCTAGGAGCAAATAACTATCTCTTTATTCCATGAACTTCACAAAACATATTAAACTCATTAGAGGTGAATTCACCACCTCTGTTAGACCTCAAATATTTTATTTTCAAATTTTCTTTATTCTCTACCATAGCCTTAAATACCTTGAATCTATCTAATACATCAGATTTGTGTCTAAGAAAAGTAATCCATGTGTACCTAGAGTAATCATCAATCAAATCATAAAGTACATGTCACCTTGTAGAATTCTCACTCTCGTACAACGATGGAGATCTGTATGAATCAAATCTAGTAGTCCAATAGTAGATTGATCCTTTGACCTAAAGCAATTTCTAGCTTGTTTTCCAAACTGACAATTCTTGCAAACAACATTAACAAGCTTTGTAATCCTTGCTAAATCTCTTAAAACATGCACAACATTGATCCTCACCATATTATAAAAATTCATGTGAGACATCTTTGGTATCATAGCCAACTGTCAGTAATCTAAGTCATAGAGCAATGACCATCAACACCTTTAAGTTGATAAATATTTCTTTCAAACTTCTTACTAGTAGCAATCATTGTTCTAGATCCTTTCCTGATTTCTCATCTCTCATCCTCAAATACAAGATTATATCCCTTACTACACATTTTTCCAACACTTAAAATATTATGCCTTAAGCCCTTAACATAGTAGAAATCATCAGTATTATGCTTGCCATCAAAACTTATTGAACCTATTCCACAAATCTTAGCACTAGTCTCATCTCCAAACTTAACTAAGCCTCCATCATAATTTTCAAGTTTAACAAACTTACTCTTATCACCAGTCATGTGATGTGAACAACCATTGTCAACAACCCAGTAGTTCCTTTCATGTTTAGCATGTAGCAAAAAGGTCATAGTATCTTCATCTTTCTTAGGAGGATTTTCCTTCACCTATCTTTTAGTATTAGCAAAACTAGATTCATCTTTTATAGCCAGGAACAAGCATTCATTACCATCAAAATCTCCAGAATCATACTCTTCATTAGAAATACCAACATCTTCATTTACATAATATGCTCTCTTAATCGACTTCCCTTTGTTTTTTTCCTTAATTAATCTATGTTTATTCTTCTTAGCTCTTCCGAAAATCTAGAAGCATAGTGACCAATACCTCCACAACTAAATAATTTAAAAGGTAACTTACCTTCATACTTATCAGAGCCCTTTTTCATTCTTCTTACAAAGTTAGCTTCTACATCATCAAAGTTCTCTTCATCTATATCTTCAACTCTTGTAGCCTTAAGAGAAATTTTTGTCCTCGATCCATTTCTCAAGCTAGGCTTTCTCATTTCATAAGATGTTAGAGTACCCAACAACTTATCTTTAATATATGTCTTATAATCAGTATATTCCTCAATAGTAGATACCTTTTCACTGTACGCATTAGGGAGAGTTCTGAGAATCTTCTTCACAATCCTAGATTCATCAAATGTAGCACCAAGTCCTTGCATTCCACCTACCAGCTCATCCACTCTCTATACATAGGTTTTAATGTTTTCATCTTAAGACATTTGCAAAGAGCTTGAATTGTGCCTCTAAGTTCTACAACTTGGCTTCTTTAACCCTTTCATCACCTTCATGCATCTTCGCCAATTCATCCAATACCTCTTTAGTAGTCTTCATATTTGAAACTTTAATTCACTCTGAATGTGAAAGAATATTCTTCAGAATAAACTTCACCTTGTTCGCTTCATGCGCCTTGATCTCTTCATCTATACTCAAACTGTTTGTAGGAGGAGTGTAAGTAGTCTTGTAAGAATTCTCAACATCATATCCATAATACTCCAAACCTTCCATATTTATCTTCCATAAGGCATAGTTAGTCCCATCGAACCTAGGACACTCAATAGTCATCTTGCTCATCATCCTGGACCTTCCTTAAGTGGTTAATCTCTTCTCCAAGGAACCAAGATCTGATACCAATTGTTGAACAAGACAACTAAGAGGGGGGTGAAACATTTGTAATAGATTTTAACCTTTAAGCACTTCCACCAAAGATTAGATCAATTATCATTCACACACACAATAACACTAAATTTACATGGAAAACCCAATGAGGGAAAAAGAACAATGAGGATTAGTTCACAATATAGAGAATATCAAAACTGAATACAAAGGCTCACTTCCAAAATAGGACTCATTTTCCAACAAGAGTTAACCACCCGGACGGATCACTGCCACAAAATTACAAAGAAGATAGAAGAGACTTGTTATAGAGAGAAAAAAATCTCAATGTAATGGATATTTCCACCTCAATAGTCACACACTTGTAGACATGCTTGAATGATAGAGTACACCTTCAACTCATTGCTTTTGGAAACTCACAGTTATATTTTACACTGATCTTCTCAACCTCACATCACATACAAACTATTTCACATCTATCTCACATCTATCCTGCTTACATTCAATCTACCTTCTTCAATTTTGAACTTCAAACAAAGATGTCCACACACCATTTGCATTTACAAATTCAAATTAGCTCGGTGCCAAAGCATTCTATGGTGGAATTAGAATGAGTGTGACCCAAAAAAACATCTAATGAGGACCTAAATAAGTCCCAACATGCCTCAACATGCTTCCATAAACTTTGAAATAGTGTTAAACACAAGGTTGGCCAAACCAGTGTAAAACACATAAATCAATCAAGCACACGCAGCCTTAGCACAATCCAATCTTTCTAGATAAAAAAATTAACTTGAACACAACCTTAACAACTTATCCTAAGAACCACAAATAAAGACTCGAACAAGAATAAATCTAGAGCAACAACATTTCTCCTAGACCTTAGCCAGATACATAGAAAAGCACAGTTCAAAACTAGTGAACATAACTCGCATGTTGGGAAAATGTGTGTCAACCTTGCAATTATATAAAGATTATTTTTTATAGTATATATATATATATATATATATATCCTAGTTACATCGATAGGTGTAATATACAATGGCATCAAGGGGGGGAGTGGGATGCGTGTAAATAATTTTTTGTTAACGTTTTCAGGAAACTACTAAAATGGCCGACATACATTAGATAAATGATACAATGTAAATCTAGACCATTAATTATTAGGTTTTAGAAATAATGGTGGATATTTTGTTGGCCTGTCTTTCCTAGAATGTAACTCTATTTTATGAGGGTATTGTATTACGACTATGGTAGAGAGATAGTGATGTATTATAAGAGGATGATAGCAGTTGTGTTGTCTCTGGATCTCTGAGTGGTGATACTCCTATGAGAAGCTTGCTCTACAAGTATATTGTAATCTTTTTTATTTTTGAATAATATATTGGGCAGATTTTGGAGTGTGGGGTTTTTCTCTTAAAAGGGTTTTCCCCACATAAAACACTATGTCATAGTATGCATGATATTTATGTTTATTTTGTTTAAGTTTCTATAACTGTTAAATATTTGTAAAAGTATTAGTGTAGGAAGTTTTTCTACTACCTTAGCTTCCTTACAAGTGGTATCAGAGCTTGATCACATTTGGTTTCAGTTGTGGGTTGTTGGGTTTTTTGAACTAATCCAGATTTGAGTGGGAGCTTGTGCAGAAGATACTTTGTGATCTTGTTGCAAGAATTTTTAGATGGAAAGTTCATCAAGGAGAATAGAGATGGAGAAATTATTTGGAAATAATTTTGAGATTTGGAAGCTAAAGATGGAGGATCTATTGATAGATCAAGATCTGTGGGATGTTGTTGATGAGAATGTTTCAAAGCCTACAAATCCTACTCAGGTTGCTCAATGTGATGTTATGGACCCAAGTAGGGGGTCTAATCAGATTGTGCTTGGAAGACTCTATTTTAATTAATGTCCATGAGGATACCTTTACACAGAAACTATGGAAGAAGCTTGGTGAGATGTATCAAGCCAAATCTTTAATGGACAATATTTTATTGAGTAAGAAGTTATATTCCTTGAGAATGAAAGAGGGTGGATGAATCACAATCCACCTGGAAGCATTCAATATGTTAGTGGCTCAATTGGCATCAGTTGGTGTCAAAATGGATGAGGAGGATAAATGTTAGATCTTGCTTTGTTCTTTGCCTAATTCGTGGGATTCTCTTGTTATGGCTATTGGGAGTACTTCTGTTATATTGAAGACTAAAGATGTGGTGAGTTCTTTTCTTTCTAAAGAAATGAGGATGAAGGTATCCATCACTGCCAAAGAGGCCCTGAATGTTCATGGAAGACCTAAATAAAAAGGAAAGAAGAATGAGAAGCATGAAAAATCCAAGTCTAGGGAGAGATCTAAATCTCCTAGAAAGTCCAAAGTTATTTGTTGGAACTATGGTAAGCCTGGGCATGTTCATAAGGAACGTAAAGAAGAAAGGAAGAAGAAAAAGAAGAAAGTTTATTTTGATTATGAGTCCGAGAAGGAAGATGGTGATGCATTCATCGCAGCTTTGGAAACTCATGCAGGTAATGATAAATGGTTAATTAACTCAGGTGCATATTTCCATATGAACTTTAATAGAGATTGGTTTCCTAAATATGAAGAATTTGATGGAGGTAAGGTGTACTTGGGTGATGATTCTCATTTAGACATTATTGGCCATGGTAAAATTAAAATCATATTTCCTGATGGTAGAATAAAAAGGATTAATGGTGTGTTACATATCCCTAGATTAGCACAAAAAAAATTATCTATGAGAAAACTAATAGATGCGAGTGTGTAGGTAGTATTTTTTGATGCAAGATGCAAGATGGTCAAAGGTGCTATGGTGATTGTAAGAGCTATCAGATATGGAAAATTGCATAAGCTTGATGCATACACTATTGAGTGCAAGATTACTTCTATGAAAATCAAGTTTGTGGAAGAAGTGAGGGTTTCACCTTCAACAGATGTTAATGGATTTTGGGTACCCAAGGGTTCTCTTTCTTCTGAAACAAAGTTACCTACAAAGAAAACTATGTTATGGCACTAGAGACTTGGCCACATTGGAGAAAAGGGTCTAAGGACCTTGAAAAATAAAAACCTTTTTGAAGGTTTGTCTGATTGTAATCTTGAATTCAATTTTTGTGAGAATTGCATTTATGGAAAATAAAACTGCATTAAGTTTTACTCAAGTTCTCATACATCTTGTGGTGTGCTGGATCTTATTCATTCTGATGTGTTTGGTCCTATAGATGTTCCTTCAATTGGTAAATCCACATATTATGTTTCATTTATTAATGATTATAGTAGGACATGGGTATATTTTCTAAAGAGTAAATCTAAAGTTTTCAGTCGATTTAAAGAATTTAAAGCAATGGTTGAGTTGCAGACTTGAAAGAAAATAAAATGTTTGAGGACTAATAATGGAAATGATTTTTTCTCTAATGATTTTGATAGATTCTATAAATATTTTGGTATTCATAAATAAAATACAACTCTGTATTCTCCACAATAGAATGGAGTTGCAAAAAGAATGAATAGGACACTAATGGAGAAGGCTAGGAGAATGTTGAGTGGTGTTGGCCTAGAAAAAAAGTTTTGGGCTGAAGTTGTTGCCACTAACTATTACCTGATTAACAGGTATCTTACATCATCTCTTGTTCATAAGATTCCTATAGAGGCATGGTCGGGTCATCATCCTTCATTAAGACATCTTGCAAGGCATAAGCACATGTGCCAAAGGAGAAGCAAACAAATTTGGAGAACAAGGTTGTGAAATGTATCTTCATTGGATATAGTTATGGTGTGAAAAGATAAAAGATTTGGGATCCTATTGCATAGAAGGTAATACATAGTAGAAGTGTTATTTATAGAGAAACTAAGCCTTATTCTATTACATTGTAGATAGAACAAAGTAAATAGGAAGATGTGATTCAATTTCCTTCTACACCTGAGAAAGTTGAGTCAAGGCCCATGGATAGACAAGAAGTTGAGGAGAACTCATCTAGCTCTTAATCTTCAGAAGAGGAGGAAGAACCTCTAACTCAACTTGTTTGTAGGTTTACAAGGAGAGACAACCACCTGAAAGGTATTCACCTGATGATTGTAGATGTATTTTTTATGTGAATACTAACATGGATGAACCCAGATCAGTAGACGAGGCATTAGGTATGAATGATGTAGAATCCTAGAAGATTGCTATGGATGAAGAAATGGTAGCTCTAAAAAAGAATAGTACATAGGAGCTTGTACCTTTTCCTGAAGGAAGAAAACTTGTTGGTTGCAAATGGGTATTCAAGAAAAAGATTGGTTCAGATGTAGATATTGAGAAGTACAAAGAAATTTTGGTTACAAAAGGTTACTCTCAAGTTGAGGGTGTTGATTATGGTGAGATATGTCCTCCTGTTGAAAAAATGACATCCATTATATTTTTCTTTTCTATTGCTACTACTTATGATTTACAGGTTGAGAAAATGGATGTGAAACTACTTTCCTTCATGGTAACTTTGAGGAGGATATTTATATGAAACAGCTAGAGCACTACGTGGTGAAAGGTAAAATTAAATTGGTTTGCAAATTGAAGAAATATTTGTATGGCCTAAAATAGAGTCCCAGGCTGTGGTACCAGAAATTTGATACATATGTGTTGAGTTTGGGATTTGAGTGTTCTAAATCAGATCATTGTGTTTATTATAAAACTAATAGTGATTGTTTCCTATTTATTGCATCATATGTTGATGATATGTTATTTATTGGTAAAGGGAAATGTATGATTTCAGAACTGAAATCTCAACTTGCTGCTAAGTTTGAAATGAAAGATCTTGGTGCAACTAAACACATTCTTGGGATGGAAATTAGAAGAGATAGAGTGAACAGAAAGCTATGGCTTGGCCAAATTAGGTATGTAAATTCAATTTTATATGGGTTTGATATGCAGGATTGTAGACCATTTTGTGTTCTTGTTTTAGTTGGAAAAAATTTATCTATTTCAAATTGTCCAACATCTCCATCAGAGATGGAAGACATGAGAAGAGTGCCTTACTAGAGTGTAGTTGGAAGTTTGATGGATGTTATGGTTTGTACTAGACTAGAAATTTCCCAAGCATTGGGAGTTCTTTCTAGATATATGTCTCATCCTGGTACAGTTCATTAGGATGCAGTTAAAAGAGTCTTCAGATATTTGTGTAGTACCTTAGATTATTCTTTGCGGTATCATAGTAATATGACTGCAGATGATATTTTCCTTGATATTCATGGTTATGTGGATTCAAACTAGGTAGGTGATGTTGATAGTAGAAGATGCACCAGTTCTTGTGTGTTTACTTTATTTGGTGGTGTAATTAGTTGGATGAGTAAGCGACAGGCTATGGTTGCTTTATCCACTACTAAAGTGGAGTATATGGCAGCTACTCATGCTTGTAAAGAAGCCATTTTCCTTAAGATGCTATTTTTAGATATTGGAATTAATTAGGGTGCAGTGACAGTTTATTGTGATAGTCAAAGTGTGATATGTCTAGCCAAGAACCCAACATTTCATGCAAGGACCAAGCACATTGATGTATAGTATCATTTTGTTAGAGATATGGTCGAAGATGGTAGAGTGAAACTGGTTAAGGTAGAGACTTTGATGAATGTTATTGATTCTTTAACTACGCCTGTGAGCACAAAGAATTTCAGATGGTGTCTATAGATTATGGGCCTTTCGGCCCCTAGCAACTAAAAGTACTAGTAGAATTTGGAAAATAAATGACTAGGTGACTAAAAATTTTAGTCACAACAACTAAAAATGATTAAATTCTACTATTCTTTTGCAACATAGCTATAAATGAGTAAATAAATGACTAATTTGGTCATCGGCTAAAAAATTATTTAGTCACACAAATAAATATGAATAAACAGTTAGTCAAGTGAATACAAATTAGACAAAATTTTGAAAAATATGTTGGGAAATGATTGGTGGGAGTATATTGTGTCTGATTCATTATTTTTGTTTAGCCTGGAAGTACTTGATAACTACACTGAGACTACTTGCATGGGTGTGTGATTCATTATTTTTTTGAGATGTTTTGAGTTACAAAAGCTACTTACACGGGCAATAAAGATTGTTTAGAGAGGACCTAGAGAATTCTTAAAAGGCAGGAAAGGACTTTGGTGTTTGTTGCAAAGTTTTTGAAGTCGATGAGGCCCTCTATAGTGAAGTCAAATTTGGGGACGCCATATACAATGAATTTAGAGGTAATTTGAAACCCTCATTACATTGAACACAAAATATATAGCTTTCTGATTAGAAACTTACAATAGTTACAATATTTTTATTTTAATAATGTTCTTTTATGATCTTGCCACTGTTCTGCTTCATAATTTGTTCGAGCTAAATATAATAAAATTTGGGTGTCAGTGCCAAAATAGAATTTCCTCAAACAATTTTGATACATTTTCACTGCAACCACAAACTATCCTTGTGTAAAGTAAACATGTGCTACATTTAACCACACATTAGGCATATGAACAAAGATGTTTCTTGTTGCAGCTTCTTGTACCTATGTAAAAAATTCCTTTGCAATATCAAATTAACCCATTTTAGCTAGCACAATGGTTGCCCCCTTTGAAGCATAAACATTTCCTAGTCTCTATTCCAACACTTTACAATACAATTCTCTGGCCTTCTCAAGATGTTGTACCTTTACCTTTGGATCCCTCCTCTCATTGAAAAAAGTTGCAAAATAATTCCAATTTCCAAGTGAAATTTCAACATAAGAATTCTTCACATTCAATTCACTTTGTGCAGCTTTAATTGTTTCTTTTGCTTTAAGCTAGTTATTTGTTTTTAGTTCTATTTTTTCAAGCATAGATAAAGAATTTGATGAGTTTTTTTCCACCTTAAGTGCATCCCCAATCAATTTTAGGCTTAGTTGGATCTCATTTTGAGCCTGATCCATGGTTGCAAGATGTAAATATGCATCCACATTATCATGAAACTTGAACAATACTAGCCTGTATAAAAGATTTACTTTTTCAGTATCATGTAGTTGTTCAAACAACCTAGCAAGATTAATTAGTGTTGTGACTTTATCCCATGGTAACTCAAGTGAAACACCACCTTCTTCTAGTCAATGGAAGAATTCCATATCCTTAAAGAGCACAAGAAAAATTGCAGAATTGGCATTAGGGCTTTTATTTATGAATTCAACCCAAATGACATTTCCTAATGCCTCCATAAAAATTTGTTGAGCCAACTCTAGTTCATCACGCTCAAAATTAAGAACCCCAATGTTTTTTAACAATTCAATGGGTACTTCTCTACTCTTCTTCAAAAGAGACTTTGTTGTCTTAAGAGAATCTAAGGCTGCACTGGGGTCTGATGATATTAATAACTCTCCCATCTTGATAAATGCATAGGCATCATATGGATCTATGCAAGTTACCTTTCTTAAATTTTCCAAAGCCTTCTCTGCCTACCCTTGCTGAGCATATATATGGCCTACAACTTTTAAGCTCTCATAGTTCTTAGGGTGGACCTCCAAAACCTTTTCAAAATTTGAGGGAGAAATCTTAATATCTCCCAGCTTCAATTGAACCTATCCACAAAATCCTATGGCCTCGAGCTTTCCTTAACTGATGCCATGTAGTAGCATCTAGTGGTGTCACTTAGTTCATTTGTTCATACTACATATCTTAATTGATTTTCCACTACTTTTAATATAACTCTCCACCAAAACCATACCCACTAATTGAGGTCACTTAGTATCTTTAGTTAGGAGGAGGGGTATTCCTTAGATTTCCTTATTTTTAAAATCTCTCTACTAAACCTTTTTGTTGTTTTCCTCTATTTTCAAAAGACAAAAAGTTAAGAGGAGAGGAAAGGGTTCTCAATAGCTAAATTGAAAGGTGCATTTGAATAAGAACAATATTCCACCATCCTCTAAATCAAATTTAGGGGCACAATTAAAATTCCAAGACTTTGCAATAGGTTCATTTACCTTATCACTATAGGCATTCTCCTTTGAATCTTTATATGTTTCTATCTTCTCTACTCTTCTTCAAAAGAGACTTTGTTGTCTTCAGAGAATCTAAGGCTACACTAGGGTCTAATGATATTAATAACTCACCCATCTTGATAAATGCATAGGCATCACATGGATCTATGTGAGTTTCCCTTCTTAAAATTTTCAAAGCTTTCTCTACCTACCCTTGTTGAGCATATATATGGCCTGCAACTTTTAAGCTCTCACAGTTCTCAAGGTGGACCTCCAGAACCTTTTCAATTTTTTTAGAGAGAACTCTTAAGATCTCCCAGCTTTAATTGAACTTGTCCACAAAATCCTATGGCCTCTAGCTTTCCTTGATTAATTCCATGTAGTAGCAGCAAGTGGTTTCAGTTAGTTCATTTGTTCATACTACATATCTTAAAATATTTTTAACTACTTTTAATATAACTCTCCACCAAAACCATACCCACTAACTAAGGTCACTTAGTATCTTTAGTTGGGGGAGGGGCATTCCTTAGATTTCTTGGTTTTTAAAAGCTTTTGTTGTTTTCCTCCATTTTCAAAAGACGCAAAGTTCAAAGGAGAGGAAAGGACTCTCAATAGCTAAATTGAAAGGTGCATTTGAATAAGAACAATATTCTAGCATAGTAGAATTTCTTTTAGTTGGATAATGGTAGACACAGATAAAGATTCAAAGGAGAATGCCTTTAGTGATAAGGAAAAGAACCTGTTGCAAAGTCTTGGAATTTTAATAGTGCCTTTGAATTTGATTTAGAGGATGCTAGAATATTGTTCTTATTCAAATGCACCTTTCAATTTAGTTGTTGAGAACCCTTTCCTCTCCTCTATATTTTGTGTCTTTTGAAAATGAAGGAAACAACAAAAAGGTTTTGTAGAGAGTTTTTAAAAACCAAGAAATCTAAGGAATACCCCTGCCACAACTAAAGATACTAAGTGACCTCACATTGTGGGTATAGCTTTGGTGGAGAGTTATATTAAAAGTAGTGGAAAATAAATTAATATATATAGCATGCACAAATGAACTAAGTGACACCACTAGTCGCTACTACATGGTATCAGTCAAGGAAAGCCAGAGGCCACAGGATTTTGTGGACAGGTTCAATTGAAGATGGGATATCTTAAGAGTTCTCTCTCAAATTTTGAAAATGTTCTAGAGGTCCACCTTGAGAACTGTGAGAGCTTAAAAGTTGTAGGCCATATATATGCTCAGCAAGGGAAGGTAGAGAAGGCTTTGGAAATTTTAAGAAAGGAAACTCACATAGATCCACATGATGCCCATGCATTTATCAAGATGGGTGAGTTATTAATATTGTCAGACCCCAATGCAGCCTTAGATTCTCTTAAGGCACCAAAGTCTCTTCTGAAGAAGAGCAGAGAAGAAGTACCCATTGAAATGTTAAACAACATTGGGGATCTTCATTTTGAGCATGATGAACTAGAGTTGGCTCAACAAAATTTTATGTAGGCATTAGGAAATGATGTTCTACCTCTACATAAATCTTTGTGGTCGGTTGAAACAAGAGCTATCTTAGTCATCTGTTCCACAAGAAAATTCTACCCTATGAAGAAAAAATGGTTTGCTAAAAGATTCAATTCCATTGCACAGTACGGGTATAATTCAAAGGCTCTACACATATTTTCAATTCCTTCATGAACACTACCTTTTTCACTAACTGTGAGAATCCTACAATTAAAAAATGCAAAAAATTGACCATAGAGATTTTTTCCCATTTCAAACACCAAAATTTCCAAAAAGATGTGTTTAAAATCTACAAAAAAATGCAAATAAAATCACGTTGATTTCCGTGCCAAAAAAACCATGAGACCATAGCTTGTTGCTTACTATTATGCTTTGATATATTTTTTCCAAGCATCCATAGCTTGTTTGAGATCACCTATTTTAGGCTTTTAGCCATAACAACAAGGCAATGAACTATTTGATAAAATGCTTTGGTAGACATGTATGAAAAAGTGGTAGCATAGACAAGGCAATGAACTTTGGAAAAAAATCCTCAAAAAAATGTGGTCTCATGGTGATGGAATGCCATGACGAATGCCATGAAAAGTGAATTGTTATGGATATTCATGAAATTCCATCACCATGAGACCACATTTCTTTGAGGCATCTTTTCAACTAGTTCACTACCTTTTCTATGCTATTTCTTACTATTATGCTTTGATATATTTTTTCCAAGCCTCCATAGCTTTTTCAAAAGCACTTGTTTTAGGATTTTAGCCATAGCAATAAGGCAGTGAACTATTTGATAATAATAAAAAAAAGATTGTCCCTTATTCTACAATTTTTTGCATTTTGTCATCTATCAGCATATAGTTATTAGTTATGCAATGTGAAGTAATGCTTTGAGTTTGAAATATGTGCAATGCAATGTAATCAAAAATTTGAATATCAATAATAAACATTTGTGATTTAATAATACAATTAGATATCTTAACATTAGGTGAACTAAGCCTTCCCATTACAAACAAAGAAATGATCTCTTAGGTCTAAGTGACACTAAAAACTAGAAATATCTGAATGAGGTGTTGTGAAATAATATTTTAAGTGAAATCAATCAATTCCTATTCCTATTGGGCAATGGATTCAAGATGTGGGTGATATATGCGTCTTACTTCTAGCTACAACTCTAATAATTTGGCACAACAAGATTCTATGGCTTGCACAGATGTGTGATGATGCAATTATATGGTTCTTCTTATTGATCTAAATAAGACTTCCAGGTTACTGTGATTTATTTAAAGGGATTTAATCCTTACTTGAAGGAACCAATTAAAATAAATCACACAATGATAGAAAGTTTGTAACGACAAATTAAACATATACTTGATATACTTAATTTGAATAATAAGGAAATATTAAACTAGAGACAACCATACAATCATACACAATATTATCAACAAATAATTGAGACTAGAATTTGAGCACTAGATTAAATCATCTTCTCAATTGATTGCTTCAAATAGATATTGCAATATAACAGAAGTATCCTCATATATGTTTTTATAAATTCCTATGATGATATAAAAATTCAGTCTTGGTTTCTCTTTTATAAGAGAAGCAACAAGCTTCAAACCATTACAAAATATGGAATCTTTTCAAAATTCATGCCTCTTCATATAAACTAGACATTAGTTTTGCTTACAACATAACTAAGAGAAAATAAAGAAAGTAGACAATATTGATTGGAAGCTCGTGCAGCACTTACAATACACTTGTAGTTCATTAATCAACATAGGAGACCCATGATCATCTAGATCTAGAAAAGTCCCCCTCTCCATGATAGGGTGTTTGAAGGCTCGGTTCTTCCACTGCAACATCTTCGAGGCCCTATTCTTCTAGAGGAGCTAAATACTTTTTCTCCCATTGGTATATTGTGTAGTCATAAGGCCATTTGTATTCTTGAATCTTTGATATATTTTTTCTAAGGTGATTCCTCCATTTGTTATCAAGTAACCCTCTGCCATCTGTAATGAATTTAGAATATCTGGTATCCAAGGCTATCATTCCATCCATGATCAAATTGAGGTTGTGGACATTCAATTCACCATCCTTTTGTACATGAACAATGCAATTAGGAACAATTTTTCCAAAATCCTTTCTCCATTCACTGATATTTTTCAATTGGTCATCATCCTTAAACCACTTCTTCAATGCATGAAATAATTCCATCCTTGTTTTGATCTTCTAATCTTCTCCTTTTATAAAATGAGATTGATCTATAGCTATCTTAACCATATCCTCAATTGTCTTTAAAGTTGAAGGAGCTTCCACACTTCTATGTAATACCCTGCATAAAGTTAAGGTATAATGAATTCGCTGCCACTTTTTGAAAAGAGGATCTAGTATAAGTTCATGGGCTTTCATCTGGTCAATTTCTTGGGATAATGAAGTGTAGAAATCATACACACTTTCCAATATGTCCTCAATCATTTTGATCCTATGATCCAATAATTTTTCCATGAAATTGATGATGATCTAGTCTGTCACTCCCTCCTTGGTTTCATTATTGTCTTTTTTCAACTCTTTCATCTCTTGTCTTAGTACATTCATTTTTTCAAAGGATGCACTATCTATATCAGTTGATTGGGTAGTAGGAGGTTGATACAATACTATTTATTTACTCTATGAGGGCCCTACTCCTTTCAATTGCTCTTTCAGTCTTACATTTTCTATGAATAGTTTATTTACCTCATCATTTAAGATTTTTTTTCCTTTTCATATTTTGTCAAATTTTTTTCCATTTCCTTAACAGCAGCACAAGTGAACATGGTCAAGTGCATTGTCATGGTTGCAGCTTCTAAATGAGATGTTTCCTTCAAATTTTTTACCATAGTTGTCCCTCTCATCTCTTGTACCACATCTAACAACCTTGGTTTTTTTGTATTTATTTGCTTGGCCCAAAATTCCAAGGTCTCAATCTTAGGGTTGTACCCTATGCCACTTATCCCCTCATCAGAATCAAATTCAACAATCATCATTGGGTCTTCTTGTTCTCTTACTTGGTCAAGTAATAATATCTTCTTTAGTTGGACATACCTAGGATAATGAGTATATTACTCTTCAAAACCATATCCCTATCTTCTTTTGGGATAATATCAACATTATCAATTCTCATTTCATTGAAAATCTAAGCTACAATATGATCATGTTGAGACTCTTTAGTACCCATCTTGTTTGTCTCTACCCTTTCTTCAAACTCTCTCATTTTCATTTTAACCTGGAAATCCTTAAATTAAGGGTTCTTAATGAAATCATCATCTTCAATAAATTTTTGAGCTACAGTTTCCCTCTCATCATCCTGTATTTCCCTTTCTCCCTGCATATGGATATCAATTTTATCCTCTAGTTTATGAGATTTAGTTCCATGGGTTGGTTGATTAGCTACCTCAACATCATCCTTCAAAATCCTCAGTACACTTGCCACTTCTTTTGTATCTCCCACTTCTTTTCTCATTGCATAGGATACCAATATATGTGGCTCCTATATCTTATGTTTCTTAGGAAGTGGCTATCTAGGAGGTGATTCTTGAGGAACATGACATACTGAAATAGTTTCAAGAGATGGATTTGAAATTACAATACCACTTGGCCTTTTCAAATATAATTTGCTTGGCCTCTCCTCCTCTGCTATAGACTTAGCATACAATTCATTAAACTTATCAAATATCAAATTTATCCTCTTAAGAGGATTTTCTTCTTCTACAAAATACCCCAAGAAGGCACTATTCTTCTTCTTAATTTCTCCGCACGCAGTTTCATTAGTGTCTCCCATTTTCTTTTCCTCTGATATACCTCTTGGGGGGTGAAGCATTTTCTAATCACATCCTCTTCATAATCCACCTGATGAGTGATTGTGGCCTTTGTGAGGAGGTTTCATCTTGTAAAATTCATATGGCTCTTAGGGTCAAAAACCCTTTCACTTCCAGGCCTCAAATAATATCTTGTCTTAAGGTAATGTAATAATTCTTCAAGGGTGTCATATCCAACAGATAATTCTTCACATGTTGTCAAGTTAGGTATAAATGTACCCTTATTTTGTTTTTTCATGGCAACCTTTTCCATCCACAACATCTACCACATAAATTCTAAAAAGGCTATCCGAAGAGGAACAATTTTTCGCAATATATGTGGGGCTTGTGGGCACCCATAAATCTTGATTATTGTGACATCTTGCAAAAAAGACTAATCACCAAAGTTATGAGTATGACCTTGTTTTGGTTTCAAATCCAAGGGCCTCAACATTTTTAGTATAGGTGTGTGTAATCTTGGCAATGAGTGGCCAAGAGCTCTCATAACTCTGTACACAAAGTCATCATGGAACAACACAATCATAGTTTTGGCATCTGTTATCCCATGTATAACACCATCGTTACATGGGAAGCAATTTCCCTTGTTGATCAACCTTACCCAAACACATCCTTTTGGTCCATCTATCTTTGTTCTAGTGAAATATCAAGTGACATAGTAAATAATAGTGCCTAAATGTTATAGGGGCCCTATTCTCTCTAACTTACAGGAAGCCTTCATGCAATGCCTTCTAAAGATATGAGGAAAATTCATATTCAATGTTTGTCTTGAGGTTCTGAATTCTCATAGCCATCATCATCAAACTAATTAGAATTTTTTCTTGTGCATCTATCCCAAGTACTTGACAGAAAGAAAACTAGGTTTTCTTGAAATAAATATAAAAATATTGTACATCAAATGGTTCGATGGCAGAGGGAGAGATAAGTATCACCTTGTTGTTAATGTAACGCCCGTCGTGCAAACCCCAGAGAACACACACATAATGCGAATAATTTTTTTTAAAATAATAGAAATAACATGTAACAACATTAGATCATAAACACATAGCATAACACATAACATTAATACACTTGGTTCCCTGGGGCACGCGAGGTTACATTGCAACCACGACACAACGTAAAGATAATGAAAACAACCTAACCATTTAATTTATGAAACCATATACAAAGATACAACTGATAGCCATGATGCGAGTGTGACAACATCGCATAATTACATCCATGATAAGTATTTTAACATGATCCAATTCAATCCTAACTATTACATCATTGAAATAATATTACATTACAATTTTCTTTGATACAAGAATTACATTGAATTTCCCAACATGGGGATTGATACAAAATAATGAACATGAAATACAACTGATCACTGGAACATCTGCACTGCAGAAAGCTGAGATGACAAGACGCTGATGGGGAACCCAACGGGTGCGGAGCACGTTCCACCCAACCATGTGAATTACGAAGTAACTCACCCCCCGTGCTCAGAGGTGACGAGGAAGTGAACCCGACCATGGATGTCAACCGACTCAACAACATGATGCAGAACAAGTATAACTCAAATATGCAATGCACAACCATCGACGTACTCAAATCACATAACAAGTTAAACTAAGAACTCATCACGATAACATGAAGTAATATCACTGAACAATCACGAATCAAATTCACAAGAAATCAAAGATACATCACAAAGAGATAACATCCAGAGGCAACAATAACAAAGCACAAGGGTGTCAAGTGGAGAGTGTCATCGCATAGCTCTCATGGGATTTCCTGGCCCTTCCTCCAACTGAGGCGCCGGCACCCATCTATGGATTTCCTGGCCCTTCCTCCTAACTGAGGCGCCGGCACCATAGGGTAGCTGATGCGGAGCCAATAGTCTCTCATGAGGACGAGACTTTGACTTTTCCGACCACGGCCTTCTCAGTCTATCACTAGTCTAAGGTAGCCCTAATGCATAGCCGAGGAATCCAAAGTTTTATTATCTTGTATTTTTAAACTACCCATCCCCCTAAAACTATTGTTTAGGTTATCACTTGTTTACTACTCTTTGAGGGTTATCCTGGCCCTTCCTCATCCGAGGCGCCGGCGCCCACGAAGAGCCACTCTCCCACCTATGACCCCTAAAATATCTCAAATCAACGAGGGTTGGACCAAATCATAAGACATAGTAATCAAAACCACACATGCGAGGTAGTATTCCTCTCGCGACAATCCATAACAAACTATCATAAGAAAACGTCCAACCCTTCCAAACATAAGTTACATAGCTTCGAAACCAAAGGTATAATGAAGACAACTTCAACAATAACATGCCTCTGGACTAAGGTTAAAATACGATAGGGTTCCCACGGTTCCAACACAAGCTATAACGATAAACATTGGACACAACATGAAAATTCACATCACAATTTGCAAGGTTGCACCAGTAAATCTATTTTCCCTTCCCGGTTTAACTAACTTGATAGGGTTGTCTACTACAATTACAATTGCAGACTAAATCTTGTCTATCACATTTGTCTAATCAAACGATAAATTAAATAACGCCCATTTAAAATAAATAAATAACAATACTTAATTATAGCAACGTTGCACATATTAAAATCTGAGACAAAATTTGCATCCACACCATATAATAAATTAACATTTCAATTTAATTAATTCTATTCAAATTTTAAAATAAAATACATAATAACTTGTATTTTTGATATATATATATATATATATATATATATATGTATATATATATATATATATATATATATATATTCCATAAATATATATACATATATACCAGATAATAAAATATTATCTAAATCTAACTAACTTAATTTCATTTTAAAAATAAAATACATCCTAATCTATATTTAAACAAAATATATATATATATATGTATATATATATATATATATATATATATATATATATATATATATATATATATATATTAAATACTAAATAATAAAATAAAATGCAGTAAACAAAAAAAACAATAACAAAGCTCATTAAAGCCCAGCCATTTATATTTTGTTTGATCTTATTTTTCAACTTATATTTACTGCTGGTGATCTTAAAATTTGTTTGATCTTGGGTATGGGGGGTGAGGCGAGGCCTCTATCGCCCCCCTGCCAAAACATAATTTTTTTTTTATATTAAAACAATAAACTTCGGTACAACGTTTTTTTTTATATAAATTTTTTTTTTTTTAAATGCACAACTTCGAAATTTGTCCGCAGGTACGAATTCGGTCGGCCGAAACGGCCAAAGTAAATTAAAATTCGATTTGAACCAGAATTTCGAATATAAGAAATTTATTGTGCAAGAACATTTAACTAATAATATTAATATATATATATATATATATTCATAATAACAGAAACACAGAAAAATAACTCTTATAACCACAGGCACAGAAACCAGAAGATAAAATAAACATTATATATATATATATAAATATTATATATATATATATTATTTTCATAAATATAAAAACAACAGAGATAGAATAGAGAACAGATTTCCTTAACTACTAAGATAGTACATAAATTATAGAGCAATGACACAGTTCCATTGAAATATTAAAAAAAAAACTCCACAATTTTATTTTCTTCAAAAACTAAATCATCTTTTCTAAAATCTTATTTTGATAGTTTGTATTTTTTTCAGAATATCTGGTTCTTGATTTGACAAAGTTTATATAGTATAGTTTCCTATGATTTTCTTTGTTTTCAAATCTAATAATTTGCTCTAGTTATCAATTCAACAGAAGTTTTCTATAAGCACAAAAATTATTTTTAATAACAAGATCTATTTTTCTTTTCAGAACAAACAAAAAGGTGTATGAGAAGAGAACAACGAGAGGAACCTGGAGTCCAATGCAAGTTCGAAGATGCCTGCTTGACTCTGATGCTTTCGAATCCGATTCCAATCCTAGTCCAGAACGAAATCCACCTTCACTTGAGCACTTCAACTTCTGTTCCTCTGGGTGTGTGTGAGAACCCTCAAGAAATCATAGTTAAATAAAATATATTCTTCATCTCTCCAAAGCTCTCCTCAAAAAAAATCCAGATAAAAGGAAAAATCAATCTTTAAAACAAGCTTTCTTTTCAACACTCAAACCCTATTGGCTCACACTGTCTTTTAATTCTTTTATTTGTTTTAATTACTTTAATTCCTGTTTTGTAACTTTTCTTGCACCACACATTATATATTTAATTTAAATAAATTATTCACATAATTATCCACCACCAAATTTAATTAATTAAAATAATTTAAGCAGATTTATTATTTAATTATTATTTAATTGCAATATATGATTTTCAAAATAATTAAAATATTTAAATAATTAAATATTATTTAATCCAACATTTAACATAAATAATCAATTTCAAATGTTAAGATAAATCATAATTATCAATGCCCACCCAAAATAAGACAAGACACAAACACAGCAGGCAAAGACGACAATTACACAACATCGACTATACCAACAGATGAGACAACCTGACATCATGGGACGGGAGGACTTCATCGTCACCTCTGTATCAACATTTATCCGTTGGGTTATTTGGTGCTCGCCCTGTCCTGAAGCAGGTGGAATCGAGACTTATACCTGCAATCCTGCATACAAACGAAGTTGTGTACATGTGCATATAAACATATATATCAAAGCATTAAATCAAGTTACTGCATTGTGAGAAGGAATTGCAACATAACAGGGCACTCGCGAACGAGTGATGCTATATTGTCCTCCGTCACACCTATTCTAACAATTATAACATAATCAAAGAATTACATTTCTAACTAACAATCACCTCCTAACATATTAATTTAAATCATTGCATCATATCACAATTCCTAAAATTAACAGATAATCAACCATAATGTCATATAAAGTAATCATGTCTAAAATGAAATAACATCGTCTAGCATCTAAACTAACCATATCAAACAATAGCAGTATCATCATAGTATCTGACTAACCACATCAAACAATACAGTATCATCATAGTATCCAAGCAAGCACAGAAAATAATAAGTCTAAATAGTATGAGGGGTATTACAGTTAACACCCCTTTTCATGTATATGGGGATTTCATCACTTTTGTGTGTTCTCCTTAACCTAATATATTCTTCCTCACTCTTTTGCAAGTCAACCTTAGTGAGGGCATGTTTGTTTAGATTGAAGCATTCAATGATTGCATCTTTTGTTAATATTACCAAGGGTGACCCATTTGTTATCCTCACAGACCTGGTAGCAGGGTGGTAATTCTAGGCTACAACTCTAATGAACTCCACAACTATGAAGACATTTGGGAAAATTATCTTAGCTAAGTCTAATGTCCATGGATTTGATATTGGAATTCTCCCTTCCCTCTTTTCATAGAAATATCAAAACAATTCCCACTCTGAAATAGGAATGAGGGCATCCATACAACCATGATTTGTATCATTGAAAACCTTCTTGTATCCTTTCTCAGTTGAGTTCTAGGAAAGATATCTAAGATAGATTGTTGTAATGATCTCTTTTTACCCTTAGGCTCTTCCTTCTTGGTCTCAGATTCTTTCTTTTTAGGCTACATGATACCTAATGTTGATCTCTTTTTACCCTTAGGCTCTTCCTTCTTAGTCTCAAATTCTTTCTTTTTAGGTGGCATGATATCTAATGTCAACCTCTACTCAAGCTAACTGTTTAAATGTAGGATTTCAAACAATTATATGCTTGTAAAGCTACTTTAGTAAGTTCAATGTACTTACCCAGTATGTGATAGTTGCATAACTTTTCCCTATTGAACTCTTAGCTTCCTACATGACAATCCTTGCAAATGAATTTGAAAAAAAATTTGAGTTCACAATTTTAGTGGCTTATGAGTCTGGTCATGTCATCATTAATATCAACCTTATGCCAAGTATTATGTAATCAGCTCATATTTCAAGTTTTAATGTGCACTATTTATTTTCACAAGATCTCAAGGCTATTAAGAGTTATGCATTTAATACTACAACTAGTAATTATGCCTTGATAGTCTATACCACAACACCATTGCCTCTTTCTTTAACTGGTGTGGGACAGCGGGGCCATAAATCTTTTTATTTATCAAACTTATCATTGTACCATTGTCTTGAGATTTCTCTATCATGGGATAGCGAGGTGTATACTGCTATAATGTAAACTTCCTTATGCTTCATCACAGGGCAACGGGTCCTCTTACCGCACTACCACTATTTACTATCTCCTTCCTTGCGGGGTGGCGGATTCCTTGCTATACTGCAATGTTCACTTTTCCTTGTCATGGTACTGCGGTTATAATGTAATTAAGCTCTTTAATACCGCCCAACTGCACCTTTATTATAATACCCCCACGGTATTATGATGAATAATTTTATGTTGTATGTTATATAGTACCAGCCCATTAAGGGTTCAAATTGTTGTTGTGGGATTGCGGTAAAGGAATTTTATGGATGTAAAATATCTAGACATGTTTTTACTTAAGTATATATGATGAATTTTTGGCTTTGTTTAGGTCTTTCAATGTCAACCAGACCTTAAAAATTTATATGTTTGATTACAATGGGGAGGCTCAGTCAAAAATAAAAAGGAATATAAAGGACAAGGCTTAGGTGATGGAGCTCAAATTTAATTGTGATCATGGAACTAGGAAAATTTTGAAGGTTCTACACACCTCATGATAAACTAGACTATTTTTCCTTTATCCTACTTGTGTTATGTTTTTATGAGTCTTTTTCTTGTGAATATATCCCTAAAGAAAATTTGTCTGATACTTGTAATTGTAAACATCTTCTTGGTTTTTTACTCCAAATTCAATTTAATCTATAAACTAAATTCTATGTTAAGTTTCCATTTGTAGTTATCAGTAGATTGGAAAGTCAAAATTTATCAACTTATGAACTCAATAAATTTTTACTGATTCAAGTTGTTGATTTATATATTATTGTTTATTTGGACTTCAGGGAATGAGGAAAAGGACTATAAGGCAAAAATTAGATGATAGTGATCATAATGCTAAAATTTCAATGACAAATTATGAGCTCTTGCATAGTGAAAAAGTGGCCAAGAATAATGAATATTTATCAAGTCTTGGTTTGACAAACAAGCAAGTCAAGGAAATCCACTAAGTAGTATATTATCTATTTAATAGTGTTTAATGAAATTTTATAGGAAAGAGCTTTATGTGTATAAGACATAATATGATATTTTTCTTTTTTTGTAGGAAAGAAAAAGAGTGCAAAGGAAATGTGGAGAAAAAACAAAAGGAAAGAAAAGATACAGTGATGTCACCTCGTAAAATCCAATGCATTTGTGATTCAAAAAATGCAGTTGGTGAAAAAAATAGTTGTGATGATGTGCAACCTGATATAGTACATGGTAATGTGTAGCTTGAGTAAGCACATGGTTATGTGAAGCTTGATATAGCACATGGTGATGTACAATGTTGTGATGATCTCTTAGCACAAAGTCTAAGAGAGTGTATTGAACAACATCAAAGCAAAGGAATAGGAGGACTATAGATGATTTATTCATCAATAAAGGATGTGTTTAAACTGAAATACGTGGAGACCGGTACTAATCTACCTACTCATGCCACACTTGATGTGGCCAAGGAGCATGAAGTTTCAGTTAATGAAAGTCATGAAGAGAGACTCCTAGTTGCATTTGTTGTGCCTTAGAGTGAACCTGTTGCATCTAGAAATTTTGATGGAACTAGTGGACTAGCTAGAAATACTAGTAGTGGTTTAATAGAAGATGTCTCCTTTTGTCAAAAGATAAAGATTGAGTCAATATTTGTACATATCTATAGAGAGGAATGCAAAAGAAAGAAAATTAGAAGGCAATAAGTCATTCTTGGTTGAAGTATCGAGAGATGGTGAGCCCAATGGGCTAAATGTTATAAAGTGGGCCATCGAATTGGGTGTAAGACGTAGGGACCATTTGGATATTTGTAAATCAACTTTTGCAGAGAAAGATCCACGAACTATGGAAAATGTTATACAAAAAATGGAAAATGCTTTTGAGACCACTGGTGGACAAATCTCTAGAAAATATTACAATAAAAAGATGAGAATTTTGATGAACAATTTTAGATACAATTAAAGAAAAACAATCATGGAGGGAAAAGATAGGTTAGACTCCACTCTATCTCCCAAAAATTGGGAGGCATTGAAAGAAAGTATGCATTTCGAAGAATATTTGGAAAAGAGTAACAAAGGTAAGAGAGCAAGAGATAATGTAAAGGTTTGATATACATTTCACTGAGGTGGGTTGCACACCAAAATGGAAAAAAATTTAGTAAGTGTATGGATTTTTGGTTTAATTTAGATTGTGTTATTAATTTTGATTTATATGCTGAAATCGACATTGTATTTTAGGTGGAAAACATAAATAGAGAAGCAGGTGCAGAAGACATTGTCAATTATATGGCCGCACTAGATCCTAGTAAATCTAATAGTAGGATGAAGTGGAAATCTAATTTGTCAACAGATATTTCACAGCCATTTGTTCAATTCCCAGTAGAAGCCTCTATAGATCATGTTAACTCAAATGAACTAGGGTACCAAAAGGTAATGAGTTGCATATTTAGTCTCACTTGGCAAGTTTCACAGTTGGCTACTTTTGTTAACCCTATGGTTTCTACATTGAATGAGAATAAATCCATGGATTCAAATGAGGTAAGAGGTTCTATTCATCTCATTTCTTCTTGTTTTGCAATTATGTATACAAATGTCTCTCAATATGTAGATTATTGAAATATGAGCATAGGAGAATCCAACCCAGTTTCTTTATTGTTGGAGTGATCCTGAAAATGTTCTTTTGGAAAAATTTATAGCTTGCATTCTCTACTTGACTATTGAATGCTTTGTATATTTTTTTGTGCAATGGTTAAACCACATGCAAAGCAGTTTTATCAAAGCAATAGGAAAACAAAATCACCTTCACGATGTCAACATATTTTTCAATATTGATAGTGATCATGATGAAGTGGACAAGAATGTGCAACACAGTCATCTTAATTGTCCTGAAGTTGAGGTAATTAATATAATAGTTGTCAATTATCTATCCCAATTTTTTGTCATTCTTCATGCTTAAAATGTTCTTTTGGACAAAAATTATAGATTTTTCATTCTTTAAGTTGTAAGTTAATTTGTGCCAATTTTTTGTCATTCTTCTTTTGGTTAAAAATTTATAGCTTTTGTATTCTTTAAGTTGTAAGTTAATCTATTCCAATGCTTTATCATTCTTCATGCTTAAAATTTTCTTTTGGATAAAAATTTATAGCTTTTGTATTCCTTACTTGACTTATATTAATTTTTTCATGATGATTAAACCACATGTAGAGCAAATATATGAAAGCAGAATGAAAAGAAAAAGGCACTGACAATAGAACTCTATACAAAGTTGTACAACTTCATGTCTGCAATGGCGTTCATAGTGATTATGATAATGAACTCAATGAGCATGTACATGATATTCATAGTGGTGGTCGTGTTGAAGACAAGGTCAGTGATGTGAAACCACATGCAAGTAAGTACTATTCAAGTAAGTAATTTTTTTTTTATTATGTAAATAAGGGTAATCATTACCTATTTGATAGAATCCAGTTAGAATAGTAGTGAAGTGTAATTATCTAGTATACATAGATTATGGAAATAAGGGAGAACATATAACTTACATATGGAAGCTTAGAGCTTAGTTGTAATAGAGTGAATACATAGATTTTGACAATGCATTAATACATTGTGTTCAGGGATGTCATGGTCCTCACTTGGGGGGACTCCATTGCCAATCCATGTCGATTTTTGGAGTACTCATATAGTCTAGCACAATTGTAGTCTTTCCCTCCATTTGTTTGTACCTCACAATGAGTTAGGTTTTTTTCAGAGTAAAAAGTTGCTTCTTTGTTATTCAACATAATCAAAAAAAGCACATACAAAAACTTCTTTGTTCCAAGACATAAGACATTACATACAGCTTTCAAAAACAATATAATGTGTGTTTTATATCTCAATATAATGTGTATTTTTTTTGTTTTTGCATACATATATTGATAAACTCCAAGAAGGGGATAAAGTTGAGGTTTTGGATCCGTTTGATGGTGTTGTTGTGGGAATTGGGTAGATTCACTCACTATCTATTGTACATGGAGTCAAATTGAAAGGAAATGGATATGCAAATGTAAGTATTTTAAAGGTCACAAGTAACATACCCCTTGCTTATGAAGACAAAATAGATGGAGTTTTCCATCTTTTAGAGAAAGAAGGGACCTTCACACAATGGCCACTAAAATATTTGAAAAAAATGGCAATTCATGTTTATTATGTAGTACTAGTTGTTAGAAAGCTTGTCCCACTACTTTATGCAATAGTTTGAATGTGTTGTTCATGGATCTTAGTGTTTTTTGTCTGTTTTGGAGTTATATAAGAAAAAAAGTCATTATAACACAATTTTCTCAGTCACAACATTGAGAAACACATTTGTAATGGTACATTTTCAAAGCAAAGACGCGTATTTTTGTCTTGTATGTATTGTAAGAACATGTTTTCTCAATAAAATTTTAGTATTTTTCCTTCTTAATAGTTGTTTCATTATGTAAAAATGAATGATTGATTATGTTTTTCTATGTTGTTTATGTTTAAACCTCAATTAAAGCATTGCCTCATTTCTAGCACTTATAGGCAGAAATTAGTGAACAAAAACAATTAAATAAACTACCAATTGACTAAATATACTACTAACTAACAAAAATCAGCAAATAAATATGACTAAATATAATGATTATGTAATTAATAAACAATGTATCAATATATTACCAGTTGATAGAAATCAATGAACAAAAACAATGAAATAAACTACCAAATTGATCAACATGATGATTAAAATTAATAACTAAATACACTACCAATAAAAATGACTAAATAAGTGACTAGTTAACAACAATCAATGACTAAATTAACAACTAAATATATTAGTGAATAAAAAGCAACTAAATAAGTGACCAAATTACAGCAATCAATGACTAAATCAATGACTAAATAAGTGACCAGTTAAATATATCTGTGAATAAAAAATGACTAAATAAGTGACCAAATTACAGCAATCAATGACTAAATTAGCAACAAAATATATCAGTGTTAATAAAAAATGACTAAATAAATGACCAGATTATAGCAATCAATGACTAAATCAACGACTAAATATACTACCAAATCGATCAATCAAAAATTTAGTCATCAATATTATAAATGACTGGCAATAAACTACTAATGGTCACGTGATCATCTCCAATCATTTCTATGCAGTTTTTAGTAGTTTTTTTAATCATATATTGCTATTTCTATACTAGTGGAGACAATATTTACTCCCTCCCATTGCTCTTGCAACGTGTTTGACAAGTGGGAGATTTGTTGGGAAAATGTGTCTCAACCTTGAAATTATATAAAGGTTAGTATTGATAGGATATATATATATATTTCCTAGTTACACTGATAGGTGTACTATACAATGGCATCAAGGGAGAGAAGTGGGATGTGTGTAAACAATTTTTTGTTAACTTTTTTAGGAAACTACTAAAATGGCCAACATACATTAGATAAATGGTACAATGTAAATCTAGATTATTAATTATTATGTTTTTGATCTAATGGTGGATATTTTGTTGGCATGTCTTGCCCTAGAATGTAACTCTATTTTATGAGGGTGTTGTATTACGGGTGTGGTAGAGAGATGGTGATGTATTCTAAGAGTCTGATATCGATCGTGTTGTCTTTGGATCTCTGAGTGGTGATACTCATGTGAGAAGCTTTCTCTACAAGTATATTGTAATGTTTGTGATTTCTGAATAATGTATTGGGCGACTTTTGCAGTGTGGGGTTTTTCTCCCGAAAGGGTTTTCCCCACGTAATTCACTGTGTCGTGGTATCCATGATATTTATGTTTATTTTTATTTAGTTTCTATAACTATTAAAGATCTGTAAATTTTTGCATTATTCTCCTCTCAAGATTAGTGTAGGAATTTTTTCCTCTACCTTAGCTTCCTTACATTGCACTGTACAATGATCCAAAAACCCAAATTTGGATATAGCAACTTCCAACAACCAAGAACAATGTTATACCTCAAATCCTTACTAACATAGCAGAAAATCCCAAAGTAAAACCTGGAGCAAACACTGAATACCTACAACCATCCTTTATTACAATTCTATCAATATCCTCGACATATATGGACAATAACTATCATCAATAATGTATCAATGACAACAGTAACTAGTTGAAAATGAGTTAACTAGTTGACATTAATGACAACACCTTCATTCTTGCAACACACTGCACTTGTCAAATATTTTCGTCAATCTTCTATCATTGACCTTCTTTTTCAACTCTTTTCCCAATTTCTCTTCCAAGCCAATGGAATAGTCCTTAAAGGAATCAAGCAGCAACTTTAATTTTTCCACACTAGAAAAAGACTCATCAATGGTAGCTCTAGGGATGCCTTCCTGCAACACTTTGACTACTTCTTTAGTGAATTTTGTGCTCTTTTTGTGAGTTTGTAATATTTCCTTCCTTGCAAAAGTATGAAACACATCAAAAAGTTGAAGCTCCTACAAGGGAGCAATTTTTTCCATGTCAACTTGACCCTACTTCATAAGAAGTTGTAGCAGTTGCACAGATACAATAGGTTTAAATTGCAACTACATGTCTAGCAAACCCTTGAGTGAATAACCAGAGGATTCACCAACAAATTTTGTCCTTCCTTCTTCTTTCTCCTCACTCTTCTCCTTTTCAACACTTGCGAACTCTTCCTCAGTCCTTTCTTCTTCAGACTTCTCATCATTTTCTGGATTAAGTTGGTCTTTAATTTTTTGTGCCTCTAGTTTTTTCAGGACTCTTTAAGTGTCTTCTTCTCTTCCTTGCCAAATTTCTCATTCAAAGAGGGTAATTTTTATTCATTTTGTGCTTCATCCTTCTCTAAGATTTCTTATTTCTCTTTCTCCTACTCCTCTACAACCATTTTCTTCACTTCCAAAGGTATATTATGTTGGAATGTGATGTTGTTGATTGTTGTCTTTAATGGTTGTCATTGATGTTAACATATCTTGGTTGATTGATTTTGATGCTTTGGTGATCTAGATTGGCATGCTCCGGATGTTGTGTTGTGATGATCTATCTTTGGTTGTGCTTGTCCTGGTCCCATTCATTTTGCAACATAATGAGATACACTCTTATGGGTCCAGACCAATCTGGAAATTGACTAATATACCCCAAAATATTATTTGCATTATAACGTGTATATTCTATTTTTGGATATCATGGTAGTGTGTTGATTTGAGAGAGGAGGTTCTGATTAGTCCACATTTCATTCCTCTCCAGCATAGGAATGTTTTATGGTGAGCTAATTCAAATTGTGTTTGGAAGATTTAGGAGATTATGAAGAAATTGTGTTTGGCCAACTTAGGAGTTTATGGAAGCATGGAATAGTATAAGTAAAAGTTGATTCTGTTCAATGAAATCAAGTGTGAGGAATGCAAAAATCCATAAATTGTGAAGTATGTGAAAGTATATGACTGAAGGCAGTAGACACTGAGATTCTATCCAGTGTCATTATTGGTGACAGTTATTTCAGCCATGGATTCTCTTTCATCATTATTCTAGCAGTGAGTCATTTTTTGTTGGTAGT
>VDFB02379711.1:145616971-145647698 GCA_007258455.2 Sequoia sempervirens | reverse complement strand
TTTTTTCTAGAAGAAATTTTCAAAAAGTTCAAAAAGAAACCCTGCCTAATATGTTGTCCTCTATCCAAAGATGCAAAAAAGATTTACCTATAACTTTGAAAATTCACTTCAAAATCCCCATTTTCGAATTCCAAGATAGACAAATTTCCCCTAGAGCCTCAAAATATTGTCTTCATCAAACCCAATCTAGACTTAATGCCAAAAGAACCTCCCAAGAAGAGAAAAACCAAATTTGACCAAACCAAAAGGTAGATATGCAAAAGAAAAAAGAGGGTCCCCGCCTCCGGTGGGGCGTGTGTGCGAAAATTGCACAACAATTTTTCTTCTATAGCCTTGATCCAATACTCATCTTTGCATGCTTCAATCATTGTTTTGGGTTCAAATTTGGAAAGTAAACATAAGTTTACTTGTAATTCTATCATAGTAGCCTTTCTTCTTGTCAATACACCTCTAATTTTTTCACCAATGATCTGATCTTCATAATGATTCTTCTACACATACTTAAAATTTTTAGAGTTCCTTTTCAGAGCTTCTTCCTCTTCAATATATACTTCTTTTTCCTTCATCCTTTTCTTTTTCTCTAGAAGTGGAATAATCTAATTCATATCCATCGACCATAACAAAATTTTTATGTAATATTTTATCTACCTTGACACTTGTACTTTCAACAATCCTTTTTAGCCTCTTGTTATAACATCGATAAGTCTTGATTTTTGTAGAACATGAAAGGAAATTGTATGAAACTTTCCTAAGTTTTCTTCATCTCTATTGATATACCATTGGCTTCTAAACACTAAAATATTTGATAGTAGGGGTCCTTCCATACCATAACTCATAGGAAGTCTTTGAACTATTTGTCCTTGCTTGTGCTTTGTTAATTATGTAGACTACAATATGAATTTCTTCTCTCTAGTAGGCATCTAGTATATTTTATTCTCTCATAATTGTTCTTGTTTCTTCCTGTACTGTTCCATTTTTCTTTCCACTTCTCAATTCTACTGAGTAGTCCTAGAAGTAGCAAATGCGTCTTCATCCCATGATCTTCATAAAAAATGTTAAACTCATTGGAGTTGAAATCTCCACTTCTATCAGATCTCAAACATTTGATTTTTATATCCATTTCATTCTCAACCATAGCTTTAAATACCTTAAACTTATCTAGAGCATCTGATTTTTCTTTGAGAAAATTTACCCAAGTTATTCTAGAGTAATCATCAATTAGTAACATAAAAAAGCTGTCACCTTGAAAAATTCTTATTTTGGTGGGACCATAAAGGTTTGTATGCACCAACTCCAAAGGTCCTGCACTAGATTGTTCTTTGACTTTGAAACTCTTTCTAGCTTGCTTCCCAATCTAAAAATCCTTATAGACAACAATGATAGGCTTTGTAATCTTTGGTAGATCTCTCACATATTGAACTGAACTGATCCTCACTAGGCTATCAAAAATGATGTCACACATTCATCTATTCCATAGGAAATTTTCATTAATTTGAGTCATAAAGCTATATAGGAGTGAATTTGAACCCCTCTTGCAAATTCCCCTTTTACACCCTCCACCTTAGAAAAATCAAATCTGGCCAAGTAATTCTATGTCCTCATTTTGTACCCCATCCTCTTGGCGCCTTTTTTTAGTGTTAGTGGGGGAATTTCTATGGGGGACATGCGCATGATGTGCGGATATTTACGTGGTACACTACTATCTTGACAAGATTCCCGCCTTGAGAATTTGAAGAGGCATTATGTTCTCCATTGGAAATGAAATGTAACGCCCCTGTGCCTTCCTGCCAACCTTTGAATGGCTCTTTCCCTCTCAAACCTTCTTTAAATGGCTATCTTTCACTTTCAATCCATCTTCTTCACACATTTTGAGATCTTCTTGGAAATTTTTGAGCTTCTACACATACATACTCTCCCTAATTTTTGCAATATTGGCTTCATGATTCCAATAATCACAACATTCTTCACATCTACCATAGAAGCTATAGCTTGGTGTCTTGCAAGACTATTTATAGTATTGTTGTGGCTATGTCGACTCTGCCACAGTTATAGACTTGTATTCCTCTCTCATTGTCCTTGAGTTCCTTTGGTCAAGGGTGGTAACACTTTTGTATCACTACTTTGTTGTTAGATTTGAGTAGCATAGTGTCTGTCATAGTGCTTGGTTTCATTTTTGTTCTAGCATTGTTTTCTTTATCATATTACTACATATCTATCTATTTGGTTGTTCGTGGAGGTGGAAACACCAAACCAGGGGTTTGATTGTGCAAACCCCTATACAACCCCAACTTTTTCCCCTCTTGGCTACATGTAGGTACATGTTCGAGTGGAGCTTGCTGATAGACTGGACCCTTCATGAGTTCATTTCCACCACCTTCATTCTTGTCGTTTCTATATCATCTTTTCTATCATTTTAGTCATTTTGTTATTTATCATTTTAGTTAGCACTTCAAATCTCAATTGTTAAGATGTTAGTAGGTTCATTGTACATTTCACTTTCTTTTTGCACTTTCTATCTATACGAACACCAACACACCTGTGAGACGCCAGTGCACCGCATGTCATCCTTGATCTGTGGTGCTCTCCTCTGGCAGAGAGCTGTTTGAGGTACATTTTGGGTTCCAAAATCCTATTCGTTTAGCCCCATTAAAAATACTAGGTTAGTAGAGTGACATAAGCACTGAGAGTGATCTTCATTCTCTATCCTTGACATAAAACACTTGTCAAACTTGAGGTAGATTAGGGCAGCCTCCTGCTCTCGGCTCTCCATGACTTGGAGACTTGGTGTGGTTGGTCCCCCTCTACATTTTGGTGAACCTGATGTGAACCATTTTGGTTCCATTTGGAAGTGCTGAAAGACCCTTTCCTCATATCCTAGGAGTGTTGTGGGTGTGAGTGTTGTGAGTTGCTTAGACTTGCAACCCAACCTATGACCCATAGTGGCGTAGCTAGAAGGCTCTATAAGCATCACATAATGAAATCTTGAGTGGGTCACTGTCTAACTGCAAAACCCTTGGGGGATCTCATGAAATATCTATTTAGTGAACATAGAGATCCTTTTTACATCTACCCTTCCCATTTGTGTAGCTTGCGAGTGGATCTCTTGCCATAAAATTCACCTCACATGAATTTTTGGTGAATTATAGCAGAGAACCATCTCCCTTATACATCTTTGCATGTATTAATGGAAACATTGTAATGGGTGTACTCCTTGACTGTATGTGTCAAGTAAATGTCATTATTGAGGAGATTATGCTGATTAATTTATTACACAAGGATAGGTATGACAAATCTAGGAGCACTATTTGTACACACGATGGGCTTTCTATTCCTCCAGTCAGTTGAATCACCTTGTCAGTCCTAGTGGGACCTAGAATCATAAATGCACTTTTTGACATCATCCCAGGGCCTAAGATCTTCAGAGTGAAAATAGGTATCCCCTGGTTGGTCACCATGGATGTAGTTCCCTCAGTGGTTCATAAGTGTATGAAGTTTTCCCATGAGGGTACGGTGCATGTAGTCCATGACACTGGCTATAAACCACCGATTGCGTGTGGAGGCTACTCACTAGATCACTTCTAGCTTACACTTGTTGGTTTGCTTCCTCCTAGGATGGACCTCTTATACCAAAGTTATATGAAGTACAAGAGTGGGGGCATAATTTCTAAAGTGAGATACCCTCCTTCTCGCTATGCCATTTCATATAGAGATTTCCTCAAGGTAGACAATGAGGCCGCCTTGGCTTGAAAAAGGGAAGAGGAGAAGCATGCCCAGTTCACTTCTTCTTCTTCTTCTTCTTCTTCTTCTAATCTTCCATTTGTCACTTCCTCTCATCCTAGTTGGTGCCATCATCTTCTGCTCCTAGGAATTTTTTGGAGAGCCTGATGGTGTCTGCTTGGTGAAATCCGGAGCATCCAACATTTGAACTTCTTATCTTACCCATGGTGCCTTGGCATGTTTGGTATGGTAAGGGGAAGGGTCCCCGTGGAGTGTCCCTTATGTCTCATCCTCCGTAGCCTCCTATTGCTCCTGCCTCTTAGGAAGTGAATTTGAAGAGGCCTTCCATTAAGGAATTAGAGCCAACTCCATCCACTGTTGCTCCATCATCTTTTCAACCTCTCCTTCCTATTCCCATCTAGGAGTCCCTCCCTCTACTAGAAAAAACTATGATGGAAAATTTGATGGTCAAACATTAGTCTTCCATCTCTTCTTAGCCCCTAGCCTATAGCTCTTTGAGTCATAGAAAAATCTTTGTGTGTGAGCACAAGCATCAAAGAAAAGCTCTAGCCATTGAGTAGTCCACCTTGTAGAAGATGGAAGATGAGCCAACATCTCCTGCTTTGGTTCCTTCTGCTATCTCCTTTTCTATCCTCTCTGCTTCAATTCCTTAAGCTTTAGTTCCTTAAGCCTCAGTTCTACTTCTAGCTTCCACCACGAGCATAAGCGATCCTCACCTGAAGAGAGTGTAGGTGTTTATTTCTCCTTCAGTTGATCCACCCCTTCTAATGTCTGTCTTGAATTAGAAAATGGAGGATGACCTTTCTAGAAATGGGGGTCGAAAGAAGTGTTCACCTTTTTTGGAGTGTGGTTCTATGTTGGCTTGTGACATCTTAGTGATAGAGGAAGCCCTAGTGTTCTAAAAATTTATCACTTCTCCTGAATCATTCAATGTGCCTAGCAGTGGATTTGGGTGCCACCTTCCTTGCCCATTGAGTTAACACATGGCACACTTGTGAAGTGCATGTTTAATTTTGTGGACGATGTCTCTACCCTATCAGTGATTTTTGCAAAATTTTTGACATTAACCCCATAGGAACTAAGTGGAGATCAAGACCTCGAGGGGCCATCCTTCCATGGTGCTTGTTGTGGGTGGGTTAGAGGGTTCCCCCTTGATATTCCACCCTTGTAGGCTCATCCTCCCTCCCTTGTATAATGATCTAGATTGGAAGAACAATAACCTCTTGGTTTACGAGGACTAGAGGGAACCTCTGCTTTATATATATATTAGATTATGTGTGTTTTGTTGTGTTCCCCTATGCTTGCATTATGTGTTCTTGGATGACTCATGTCACCCTCGTAGGTGCTTGGATACAAAAGTGTTTTTGTGTTGTAAAAATTCCTCTATTTTTTACATCATTCTTCCTCTATTGTGCATTGATTTTTGATAATTGGGGACGATGGAAAGTGTTGAGGGAAATTAGGCCTCCCTTCCATGTTGACCCAATTTTTTATTTTTATTTTGTCTTCATGTGCCTTTCTTCATATGGTCTGATATAGGAGGGGGTTGATGAAAATTATTTTATATATTATTATATCAATTTATCTATATTTATGAGTAGCTTTGACCTCGAAATATCAGACCACCCCTATCCTTTGTTCGTGAAGTTATTGTCTATTTTTTTTTCTTTATTCCTATATTTCATTCTTGTTTCATGATGTTGTGGTGCTCATGTGTGCGAAAACATTACCATGATTACATCTCACTATTATTTTTGAGCCACAACATCACTTTTTCATTCTTTCTTTTCTCTCCTTAGGATGTCACGTGCCTTTGTGTTCGACATGCACAATCCTAAGGGGGGCTATCATGTTACTTTGATTATTAAAAAATGGATTTGGTGGCCAACAAATATTTTCTTGAAAATATCTTCAAAATACTTTTGAAAAATCACATTCCTCAACAAGGACCCCTAGTGGAATACTTTTGTTTCATCATGGGTTCGTAAAGAAAGAATTTGAAAAACTTTCCTCTAAGGAGGGAGAACCTGCTCTTATGGGAAAAGTATTGACCTTCCCCTTGCAAGGGGACTTTCTTCCTTTCAAATTCCTTGATGAAGGGAAAATATTTCAAAAGGATTCCTTGACGTTGAATTGATTTTCAAAAAATATTATTGTACTTTCAAACTGAGCATCTCTTGAGTGGACCCCTTTTCTTTCGAAGGGTTCTTGAGGGACCCATTTGAAAGCTCTTCCTTCAATTATTTGACTATTTGCATGACTGTCTACTTTTATACTTGCATGGATCTTTTTTCTAACATGTTGCTTTTTAGGTGTTCCTGTGAAGCCGCTTTCCAATCTGACTCTGCAGAGTCCCCTTACATTGGCCTTCCTTCAAGGGAGAGTAATTGAGGGTGTCTTCTTTGTGTAAGGAAAAAAGAGGTGTGAAAACACTTTCCTAATGCTAATTCTAAGAAGAGAATGCAAACATATGGTTGAATTTCAAATTACAGTTCACTAGAGATACACATGAATTGAAAGAAAATCAACAATTAAAAAATATACACAGAATTGAACACTAGTATTTAACTTGGGAAAACCCTTTTGAGACAAAAACCCACCACACCAATTAAAGTAAATTTGTATTGCAGTAAACAATGTTCACATATAGAGTTACAGACTCATGCTTCTCATATGTCAAATTACAATGTCAATTCAGGCAACATAACATTTCCCTGATCAACCTATTACTCTCATAAAACTCTCCAATTCAATCACTGTTACAATGCATTACACATTATAGTATTTTCATTTATGAGAGGATTCCACAATCAATCTACATCACTAGACCCATATAAGAAACATACCAATTCGGTTCCCATTCGTAACAACAGACCAACTGTCACACAATAATTACCATATCGGGCCATGTCAATGAGACAATTACAAATCTCTCACCAATCCATTTGAGTCACACTGATGAGTGAAAATTCCCACCAAACTACATATTCATTAGAGTATTGGTGAGCCAAGAGACCATGTCTCATCGATCACTCATTGTCACATCGATACAAGCTCCATGGTAGACTGTTGACCAACCTTATTGCCATGTTGAAGAGAGATTTTAGCTTCTCCTATCGATACTCAAATGTCTCATCGATGTCCACTTTACCATTCCAAGTGGTCCTAATTGTTGATTTAGCATGGTTTGGACCATCAATCGCTTTCCTTCTGACAATGTGGGTCCCACCATAGTCATTGGCATAACAAACTTTGTCGAAGAGACATCTTCCAAAGTCATAGCGAACATCCATAGTCTCATCGATGAGAACTGTCAAGACTTCTATCGGAATGTCTAAGAGACATTTTCCAATGTCTCGTTGAACCATCCAGGTCTCTCCAACAAGCACGTCCAATATTTTCACCAGCATGTCGAACATACATTGCTCAAAGTCCTGGTGATGGTACAACCTCTCATTGACAAGGTAAAAACAATGCCACAACAAGGGATAACGACCTGTCAAGGAGACAATGGGTGAAGTTTCTTGGATTGTGCAAAGTCTAGCTGACAAAGAGATGGAAGAACACAATGTTTCCAATGTCAAGCCAGTAAGTTGAGACATGGTTTCCAACATGATCCCACTTGACAAAGAATTACTATCTTTTCCAATACTCGAGATGTATTGAAAGTCATAGACCCCAAAGCCCATCAAATTGACACACCATTGAAACTTTTTTGTGCTTACTAGTTTTGTTAACGTATCTACAACATTTTCCAGAGTATCCACCTTTTCAAGATTGACCTTTCCATCCTCCACCATATCCCATACAAAATGATATTGCACATCAACATGTTTCGTCCTAGCATGGAAAGTTCAATTTTCCACCAAACAAATAGCACTCTAATTGTCAGAGAAAATGGAAAATTTCCCTACATTGAACCCAATATTAGAACATAAATGTCTAAGCCAAATGGATTCTTTATAGGAGTGTGTTGCTTCCATATACTTTTCTTCCATAGTAGATAAAGCAACTATAGCCTGTCACTTGCTCATCCAACTAACTACACCACCATTCAACATGAAGATGTATCTACTGGTGTATCTTCTACTATAAATGTCCCCTTCCTAATCAGAATCCACATAACCTAGAATGTTGAGGGATCTCTATGACCCAACCGAGTTACCATGATAGCACAAAGCTTACTAAGAGGTACCTTTTAAATATCTAAAAACTCTTTTCACAAAATCCCAATGTGGTCTACCTGGATTTTCCATAAAATGGTTAAGAATTCCCACTACTTGGGAAATGTCTAGCCTTGTATAGACCATTGCATGCATTAAATTTCCAACCTCACTTGAATAAGGCACTCTGGTCATTTCCTCCATCTCAATATGAGATTTTGGAAAATCGTCAACAAATAGCTTTGTTCCCTGCAACACTAGAACAACTAGTTGTTTGCAATCAGTAATACCAAATCTCTCCAGGAAAGTATTGATATAGTTACTTTGGCTGAGCCAAAGCTTTTTACTTTCTCTATCCCTTTTTATTTCCATTCCCAGAATATACCTTGCTACACCTAGATCTTTCATTTCAAACTTTTCTGAAAATTGAGATTTTAGATCAGAAATCATATTCTTACTATTTCCTATGAACAACATGTCATCAACATATAGGGAAATAATAATAACTCAATCGATTTCAATTTTGAAGTACACACAATGATTATATTTTGATCTTACATATCCTAATGACAAGACAAATGTGTCAAACATTTGGTACCACATTCTAGGCGATTGTTTTAAACCATACAGGGATTTCTTTAACTTGCAAACCATATTTTCTTTACCCTTTTCCAAAAATTTCTCAGGTTGGGACATATAAATTTATTCTGCAAGATCTCCATGAAGAAATGTTTTCTTCACATCCATCTATTCAATCTTTAAGTCATACATTGCTGCAAGTGACAAAATAAATCTGATAGATGATAGCTTAGCTATAGGAGAAAATATTTCACCATAATCAATTCTCTCTACTTGGGAATAACCTTTCACAACCAACCTAGCTTTATACTTTTCAACACTACCATCTAGATTGATTTTCTTCTTAAATACCCATTTACAACCAACAAGATTTCTACCTTTAGGCAAGGGCACAAAATCCTAGGTTGCATTCCCTTTTGATGATGCCATTTCCTCATTCATGGCTTCCAACTAGGAATTTGAATAAGACATTTCAATTTCCTCTTTCACAGTCCTAGTCTCATTAGCGCTTGTAATCAAAGCATAGGCATAATTTACATCCAACATGGAAAAACCATACCTTTCAAGTTGCCACCTTTCACGTGTAGACCTCCTCAAAGGCTGAGGCTGAGGTTGTGGTTCTTCTTCTTAAAAAATCTTAGAGTTGCTAGAACTCTCCTTAGTTTCAAGTACACTTCATAGTTCCTCTTTATCCAGGGTTCAAGGAATTTCAACTACATTTTCTTTCTTTTCTTCTTTTATTTCTAACTACAGATCCACAGAAGAAGGTTTCAGCTCATGAAAAACTACACTTTTGTTGTATACAACCTTTTTAGTCACAAGATTCCAAAGCTTGTATTCTTTCACACTAATGCTGTAGCTAATGAAGATACATTTTACAACTTTATTTTCCAATTTAGATCTTTTCTCATTCAGCACATAAATGTATGCTTCATAGCGAAAGACTCTTACATGTCTTAAAGAGGGCTTCTTACTAGACCAAGCTTCCATAAGTGTTTTGTTAACAAGTGGTGAAGAGGGAGAACAATTATTAAGTAACATGTTGTAGCCGCAGCCTAAGCCTAAAACTTCTGCTCCAGACTGGCATTTCTCAACATACTTCTCACCCTTTGCATCAACGTCTTGTTCAACCTTTCAGTAATTCCATTTTGCTGTGGAGTGCAAGGTGTTGTTTTATGCCTCTTTATTCCATGGTATTTGCAATAACTTTCAAAATATGCAGAACAAAACTCACCTCCATTATTTGTCCTTAAGCATTTAATTTTTGTTCCATTTTGATTTTCATCCAAGTTTTTAAACTCTTTAAACCAACATAACACTTCTGATTTACCTTTTAAAAAATAAAAAAATTCCCTTCTTGAATAAACCATCAATAAAAGAAACATAATATCTTGATTTCAACAAGAAAGGAACATTTATTGGATTAAAAACATCAAAGTGAATACAATCCAGAACACCATAAAATTTATGAAGACTAGAATAAAATGAAACATGATGTTGTTTTCCATATATACAATGTTGGAAAAAATAAAAACAAAGGTTACAATCATCAAGCCCTTCAACCAGGTTTTTATTTTTCAATGCTCTTAAGCCTTTCTCACCAATGTGGCTAAGCCTTTGATGCCAGAGCATGGTCTTTTCTGTAGGGAGTTTCACCTCCAAAGAGTTTACCCCCAAAGGAACTTCAATCTCCTTCTCTACATGAGTAACCCTACTTGACTTCACAAAGATATTGTAACATTGAACAACATGTGCATCCAACTTGTACATAGTACCAATTCGAGCACCCCTAGCCAGCACCATCGAGTGTCTAGTCATCTTACAACCACCATTCAAGAATGAAACTTGCACGCCAACACCATTCAACTCGCTAAAAGAAAGTAAATTTTGAGCTAGACCTGGTATATGGATTACACCATCAATTCCTTTGATTCTTCCATCAAGAAATTGAATTCTAACTCTTCCACAACCAACAATATCAAGAGATCAGTCACTTTCCAAATACACCTTTCCACAAGCATACTTTTTTCAACTTTGTAAACCAATCTCTATGAGATGTCATGTGAAAAGATGCACCTGAGTCAATCAGCCAAACATCATTTGATTCCCGAGTCTCCAAGGCTACAATGAAGGCATCTGCATTGCTTTGAGAAGAATCATTATTCAAAGAGTTATTTTTCTTCTTCTTTTTCTCCTCTTTTCAATCCTTATGGACATGACTGGGCTGCCCACAATTCCATCACTTCACCTTGGAATTATTACCAAGATACTTTGATTTCTCTTTAAAATTTGATTTATAATTCTCGTCCTTCTTCTTTCCTTTCTCCTTTGATTTTCCTTGAACAACAAGGGCCTCATTTTTTATCTCAGAATATTTCCTTCACATCTCTTCTGATAGCAATGAAGCAACCACATATTTCATCTTAAAAGTGGTTTTCGTACTCCTCATAGCCATCAATAAATGGTCCCATGAGTTAGTAAAAGAACATAACAAAAGCATACAACGATCCTCATCATCAATCTTCACACTTATAGATGTTAGCCGAGCAATGAGCATATTGAAAATATTCAGATGATCAACCACAAATGCCCCTTCCTCCATTTTCAAAGAGTACAACTTCTTTCTCAAGAATAACTTATTCACCAAGGACTTTCCTTGATAAATATTACCAAGTTTCTTCCACAAAGAAGATGCAGTCTTCTCTTCATGAACATTTAGGACAACAGAGTCTACTAGACATAGGCTTATCAACCCTTTGGATTTTTTGTCCGTGAGGTCCCAATCTTCTTGCTTGATGCCTAAAGGTTTAGTTCCAGACACAACAATCCAAAGATCTCTATGTACCAACAGGTCTTCGATTTTGAGTTTCCACAACTCAAAATTTTCACCATTGAACTTTTCAATTTTTATCTTCCCTGATGTGCCTACCATCTTAGTCTACAATCAAGATTACCAGATTTCTCTACAAGACTCCCACTTTAGAATTAGGAAAAAAACCCATCCAACCCACAAGGATAATACAATTGACTAGACTCTGATACCACTTGTAAGGAAAGTAGAGGTGTGGAAATAATTTCCTAATGCTAATTCTAAGAAGAGAATGCAAACATATGGTTCAATTTCAAATTACAGTTCACTAGAGATGCACAATTGAAATAGAATAAAAAATTAAAAAACATACACACAATTGAACACCAGTATTTAACGTGGGAAAACCCTTTCAGGAAACATAACATCAAAGTCACTTTGTATTGTAGTAAACAATGTTCATATATAGAGTTACAGACTCATACTTCTCAAATGTCAAATTACAATGTTAATTCAGGAAACATAACATCTCTCTGATCAACCGCTTACTCTCATAATACTCTCCAATTCGATCACTGTTACAATGAATTACACATTATAGCATTTTCCTTTCTGAGAGGATTCCATGATTAATCAACATCACCAAACCCCATACAGGAAGCATAGAAGTTTAGTTCCCATTCATAATAGTAGAGCAACCATCACACAACATATATCATATTAGGCCATGTCGATGAGACAATTACAAATCTCTTGCCAATCCATTTGATTCAAACCAACGAGTGAAAATTCCTACCAAACCACATAGTCATTAGAGTATTGGTGAGACTAGAGACCATGTCTCACCGATCACTCATTGTCACACCGATATAAGCTCCATGGTATACTATCAACCAACCTTATTGCCATGTTGAAGAGAGATTTCAACTTCTCCTACCAATACACAAATGTCTCATCGATGTCCACTTTACCATTCCAAGTGGTCCGCATTTCCGAGTTAGCATGGAATGTGCCATCAATCACTTTCCTCTTGAAAACGTGGGTCCCACCACAGTCATTGGCATAACAAACTTTTTCAAAGAGACATCTTCCAAATTCACAGTGAACATCCACAGTCTCATTGATGAGAACTATCAAGACTTCTATCAGAATTTCTAAGAAACATTTTCCAATGTCTCACCAAACCATCAAGGTCTCTCCGACAGGCCTGTCCAAGACTTTAACTAGCATGTCGAAGAGACATATTTCTCAAAGTCTTGGTGATGGTGCAACCTCTTGCCGACAAGGTAAAAACAATGCCACAACAAGGGATAACGGTTTATTGAGTAGACAATGGGTGAAGTCTCATCGATGGTGCATAGTTTGGCCGAAAAAGAGATAGAAGAACACAATGCTACCAATGTCAAGCCCTTGCAAGATTTGTTTATCATTGGTTTATAGGCCTTCAATGTACTTTTTTTTAATCTACTTAGGAGAGAGTACTTGTGGAGTTATTTTCCTACCCTACACTTTCGAGTTCACCAGATTATAGTCTACTTCCTTGATAGTTCAGGTATACATTTCTAAACTCTTTAAACCTACTTTATGATTCAGGAGCATCCTTGGTTCTTGGCAATCTTGCATCAACCAAAAATATTTTCCTTTCAATTTTGTTCTTATTTTGTTCTTGCTCAGTTCATGTTGGTGGACTCATCGTATTTGCTCACTAGACCTAGTGGATCTTTGTGTACATCATGAACATGTTCATTTTCCTTATTCCAAGATTTGAGCGTGATTGGATCTTTTTCTGACAAGTTATTGATTCCAGATTTCATGGTAGTTTCTTAAATCGACACCAGAATAATCTTCAAGCCTAGTGAATAATTTGATCATTTGTGGATCGTTCTTGTGACTTGTGGATCTTAAAGGTGTGATTTTAAACATTCCATGGAGTTTCCCTGACCCTCGTGATAGTTCCACACTTCATCTTATGCATTCACCAAGGAGTAATTCAAATTTGAGGCCGACTTGTTCATGTGCACATTATATTTTCGTTCATTGGAGAATGTAATGATCTTTGGCCGATGTGGATATTTATGGAATTGTGGATATGACATAAAACTTGTGATAGATCATTAGAAAGATGAAGGGGATCTGAAAGAATAATATAGATTGTATTTGTAAGATTTTGCTCACATATAGGAGCATATTGGAATGTTGTATTTTGAACATGTATTATCAGGCCTATGAGCCGAATCTGTAAGCCTGAATGATGTTGGCCAAATGTAATTGAGATTTTTTGTTAATAAATTTTTTTTTATCTGTATTTTCCTCCATATTCTTTGTTTCTTTCATTGTGTTACTCTTGCTGCATAGTCCAGATTATTCTCTTTGAGGACCCTCCTATCGTGGCTGCGTCAGATTGGTATCAGATCTAGGTTCAATCTGTGTGAGGTTGTCTGAATTTGTGGAATTCTGTAGAAGATTTGTTTCGGGGTGGCAGATTGAGGATCCGACCTATAGCTACAGAGGACTTGTGTAAAAATGGTGGGAAGAAGAAATGTTATAGGAAATGGAGTGCGTGGAAATGCAGACCTAGCTTTAGTGGAGAGGTTGAGAGGAATTGCTGCCAAATTAGATGCAGTCGAAATGGCCAAGGGAAGAGGTTGACTAGTTGATGATGTGAGTGATGAAGTGGTAGAAGTTCAGGATGAAAGAGGAAGAGAAGAGCAACCTTGCCTAGATCAGGGAGAAGAGAGGTTCATAAGAGCCCTAACCAGAGTGAATACAAAACCCCATTTCAATCCATCAGATTATAATGGTAAGTTGGACTCAGAAGAATTGCTTGATTGGATTACAAAGATGGAAACGTATTTTGAATTTGAAGGTACCACTGAAGATAAGAAGGTGAAATTTTCTCATAAAAAGTTGAGAGAACGTGCATCCCTTTGGTGGGAACATTTGTAGGTAGATAGGCAAAGAAGATGAAAAGAAAATATAAAGTCTTGGGATCAGATGGTGAATAAGTTGAAGAAAAAGTTTATGCCTGCAGATTATCATATTAGTTTGTTTCAAAAGTTGCAAAACTTGAAGCAGAAAGATTCAAGTGTGACAAAATATACGAAGGAGTTTTATAAGTTGAGCATCATATCTGGACATTCAGAGGAGGAAATTGAGAAAGTAGCCAGCTATGTGAATGTTTTGAGGTCATCTATACATCATGAAATCAGTTTGATCAATTTTGTGAGTGTGGAAGAGGCACATCACTGTTCCCTAAAGGTAGTAGAGAATTCTAACAAGAGACATGAGCAGAGACAAAGATGAAGAGGTGGAAGATTTCAAAGAGGAAGAAATTTTGTTGGGGGATGAAGGGGATCATTTCCAGATCAGAATAAGGATAAAGAGGTTAGTAAGAATGATGATGCATATCCTGAGAATGATGGAAACTCTTATAGAAGAGGGGGATATGGTGGTTACCAGAATGAAGGATATTTAAGAGATGATAGAGGACATGAGAAAAGAGTATTCAAGGGAACTTGTTATAAGTGTGGTGGAGAAGGACATAGAGCATTTGAATGTAATCAGGGAGAGACAAGCAAAAAGATAGAGAACAATATAAGAACAACCTTTGTTGAGAAAGATCATGCCAGATCATCTAATAAACTAGAAGATGGAGAAGTGTTGTTGAATAGGAGAGTATTATGTCAAAGTGACATGGAGCAGGAGCCATTACAGAGAAAGAATTTGATTTAGACCAGATGCAAGGTAGCTGGTAAATGTTTCAAGGTGATTGTTGAAAGTGGAAGTTCTAAGAACTTGGTTTTTGAAGAGATGGTGACTAAATTGAAGTTGGAAAGGTTGAAACACCCGAAGCCCTACCAAATAGCTTGGATTCAGGATGAGCATAAGATATTGTTAAGTGAACAATGTTTGGTGAAATTAAAGATAGGAAATTACCATGATGAAGTTTTGTGTGATATTATGCCTATGGATGTATGCCATGTTTTGTTGGGAAGGCCTTGGCAATATGATAGATAGGCTATTCATGATGGAAAGAAGAATATATACACCATTGTTGCTAATGGGATGAAGCAGATTTTGTTTCCATTAGAAGATGTTCCTACAATTGAGGTTTGTACGAATGCTAGGGTTTTCCTAGTTGATGGAAGGAAATTCCTTGATGGATTGAGACATGAGAATGTGTGTTATGCCTTAGTTCCTAAGAAGGCTGAAGAATTGAAGCATGCAGAAGAACACCCAGAAGAGATAAAGGAATTGCTAATAGAGTATGAGAAGATCATTTCAGATAATGTACCTAATGGATTACCACCTATGAGGAGTATTATTCATTATATGGATTTGATTCCTAGAGCTAGTTTTCCTAATAAAGTAGCACACTGGATGACATCGATAGAGAATGAAGAGTTGAATAGACAAGTGCAAGAATTGTTGAGGAAGGGTTTGATCAAAGAAAGCTTAAGTCCATGTGTAGTACCAACTGTACTAACAGCTAAGAAGGATGGAGAATGGAGGATGTGTATAGATTCTAGAGCCATAAACAAGATCATGGTGAAGTATAGATTTCCTTTACCCCTGATGGATGACATTATGGATTTTTTGAGTGGAGCTAGATAATTTACAAAGATAGATTTGAAGAGTGGAAAGCCACATTCAAGACAAATGAAGGATTGTATGACTGGTTGGTGATGCCTTTTGGATTGACAAATGCACTAAGTACATTCATAAGGTTGATGAACAAGGTATTGAAGAAATTCTTGGGTAAGTTTGTGATCATGTATTTGGACGACATCTTTATTTTAAGTAAAAGTAGAGAAGAAAATTTGTTGCATATAAGAAAGTTTTTGCAGAGGTTGAGAGAGGAGCAGTTGCTGATAAACATTAAGAACTATAGTTTCATGAAGGAGGAATTGGTATATTTGGGATTTGTGATATCTATGGATGGATTGAAGATGGATCCTGAGAGGGTAAGAGAAATTGTTGAGTGGCCTACACCAGATAGCATTGGAGAGGTAAGATCATTTCATGGATTGGTTAGTTTCTACTGAAAGTTCATTAGGAATTTCAGTTCCATTTGCAGTCCTATGACATAAACAATGAGAGGGGATAGGAAATATTTTAGATGGACGTATGGAGTAGACCATAGTTTTGAATTGTTGAAGTAGGAGGTGACTAAACAACCTATGTTGGCTTTACCAGGTTTCAATAAGGTATTTCAAGTAGATTGTGATGCAAGTGGAAATGCAATTGGAGCAGTGTTGAGTCAAGAAGGAAGACCTGTAGTTTATTTCAGTGAGAAATTGAATGATGCTAGAAGAATATATTCAGTGTATAATCAAGAATTTTATGCTATAGTTCAAGCCTTGAAGAAGTGGAGACATTATTTGTTTCCTAAGGATTTTGTGTTGTATATGGATCATCAGGCATTGCAATATATGAATAGTCAATATAAGTTAAATTAGAGACACATGAGATGGGTAGAATTATTGTAGAGATATAATTTTTTTTGAAGCATAGGAGTGGAGAGTCAAATAGAGCTGCTGATGATTTGAGTAGGACAAGGAATTTACTGAAAAAGATGAGAGTGGAGGTATTAGGCTTTGATGAGTTGAAGAACTTGTATGAGGGAGACCCAGATTTTGCAGAACATTGGAGAGATTGTAAAGAACTGATTTTGGAGGATAGAAGCTAGTGGTTGGATTATTTCATTTAGGAGGACATGTTGTTTAGAGGTAATTAGTTGTGTATACTACGGAGCTCAATGAGGGATAACTTAGTGAAGGAGAATCATAGTGGAGGAATGCCAGGACACTTTGGAGTTGATAAGACAGTGTCATTGGTGAGTGAGAATTACTTTTGGCCACAAATTCATAGGGATGTTAGGAGATTTGTGTAGAGCTACAGAGTTTGTCAAGTTGCAAAAGGAAGTAGTCAGAATGTTGGATTGCATAAGCCTTTGACAGTTTTAGAGAGACCTTGGGAAGATATTAGCATGTATTTCATACTTGGTTTTCCGAAGACACAAAGAGGTAATGATTCTATATTTGTGGTGGTAGATAGATTTTCTAAAATGGCACATTTCATACCTTTTAAGAAGACAACAGATGTAGTACATGTAGCAAAAGTTTTTTTAGAGAAGTGGTCAAATTGCATGGATTACCTAGGAGTATTGTTTTAGATAGTGATGTAAAGTTTGTTGGTTACTTTTGGAGGACACTTTGGAAGAAGCTGAAGATAGATTTGAAGTTCAATTCAACTTTTTACCCACAGACTGATGGACAAATAGAGGTAGTAAACAAGAGTTTAGGGAATTTGTTGAAATGTTTGATTGGAGAGAAGACCAGAAGTTGGGATTTAGTCCTTTCACAAGTAGAGTTTGCTTACAATAATTCAGTGAACAAGAGTACATGAAAGACACCTTTTGAGATTGTTACTGGAGTTCATCCTAGAGGTATATTAGAGTTGAGAGACATCAGTATGGAAGATAAGAGGAGTGCAGAAGCAAAAGAATTTGAAAAACATATGAAGAAAGTGCATACTTAAGTGAAACAACAATTGGAAGACATGAACCAAAAGTATAAGGAGAAAATAGATGAAAACATGAGACATAAGGAATTTCAAGTTAGAGATTAAGTGATGGTATATTTGAGGAAGGAGATATTTCTAGTTGGAACATACAACAAGCTAAAGATGAGGAAGTTTAGACCTTGTAAGATTTTGAAGAAGTTTGACTTAGGAAATGCATATGAAGTGGAGCTATGGGAAGGCATGGATATGTTGCCTATATTAAACATTGTAGATCTAAATCGGTACCATGAAGCAGAGTTTAGTAAATACAGTGAGGAAAAAATTGAGAATTAGTTTCCTAAACAAAAGTCAGACGAGATTGAGGATATTCTGGATATCAGAGATGGGAGAAAGACTCGTGGAAGACAATACAAAGAATATCTTGTGAAGTGGAAAGACAACCCAATGGAGGATTCTTCTTGGATTTCTCAGGTTGAGGTAGACCATCTTGGTTTTCCTTTGGCCCCAAAAAATTGAGGGACTCAGTTTTCAATAACCTTGGATTTTTGATGCAGGAGTATCCTTGGTTCTTGGCAATCTTGCATCAACCAAAAATATTTTCCTTTCAATTTTGTTCTTATTTTGTTCTTGCTCAGTTCATGTTGGTGGACTCATCATATTTTCTCACTAGACCCTATGGATCTTTTTGTACATTGTGGTCATGTTCATTTTCCTTATTCCAATATTTAAGCATGATTGGATCTTTTTCTGACAAGTTATCGATTCTACATTTCATGGTAGTTTCTTGAACCGACACTAAAATAATCTTCAATCCTAGAGGCTAATTTAATCATTCGTGGATCATTATCATGACTTGCAGATCTTTAAGGTGTGATTTTAAACATTCCATGGAGTGTCCCCAACCTTCGTGATAGGTCCACACTTTTTCTTATGCATTCACTGAGGAGTAATTCAAATTTGAGGCTGGCCTGTTGATGTGCACATTATATTTTCTTTCATTGGAGAATGCAATGATCTTTGGCTGATGTGGATGTTTCCAAAATTATGGATGTGATATAAATATTGTAACAGATCATTAGAAAGATGAAGGGGATTTGAAAGAATAGTATAGATTGTATTTTTAATATTTCACTCTCATATAGGGGAATATTGGAATGTTGTATTTTGAACATGTATTATCAAGCCTATGAGCCGAATTTGTAATCCCAAATGTTGCCAGTTGAATGCAACTGAGATTTCTATTAATAAGAATACTTGCATCTACATTTTCCTCCATATTCCATGTTGCTTTCATTGTGTTACTCTTGTTTCATGGTCCAAATTGTTCTCTTTGCAGACCCTCCTACCGTGCCTGTGTCACTTTACCAAACACTCTTTGGAATTCATGTTTGATAAAGTGGGGGAAAATGTATAGGAGTGAATTTGCACCCCTCTTACAAATTCCCATTTTACACGCTCCACATTAGAAAAATTAAATTCAACCAAGTAATTCCACATCCTCATTCCATACCCCATCCACTTGTTGCTTGGTTTTAGTGTTAGTGGGGGAATTTTTGTCGTGGACGCATGTGCAACTCATGGATGTCTGCGGTGTGATACCATATTGATAGGATTCCTTCATTTGGAATGTGTAGAGGTGTTATATTCTCTATTGGTGATGAAACATAACTCCCATACACCTTCCTATTGACATTTGAATGAATCTTTCCCTCCCAAACCTTCTTCAAATGGCTATCTTTTAGTTTCAATCCATCTTCTTCACACATTTTGAGATCTTCTTGGTAATTCTTGAGATTTTACACATCCATACTCTCACTCCTTGATACACTATTGGCTTCAAAATTCTGACAATCACAACATTCTTCACATCTACCACAAAAGCTGTAGCTTGGTGTCTTGTGAGATTGCTTTCAACATTGTTGTGGCTACGTCGACTCTGCCATAGTTGTAGACTTGTATTACTCTCTAATTGGCCTTGAGTGCCTTTGGTCGAGGGTGTTAACGCTTTTGTATTACTACTTTGTTGTTGGATTTGAGTAGCATAGTGTCTCTCATAGTGTTTGGTTTCATTTCCATTCCAAAATTGTTTTCTTTATTGTATTTCTACATATCTATCTATCTGGTTATCCGTGGAGGTGGAAACACCAAAGTAGGGGTTTGACTATAGCAAACCCTTATAAAACCTCAAAATTTTTCCCATCTTGGTTGTGTGTAGGTATGCATTCAGGTGGAGCTTGCTGGAGAACTAGACCCTTCGTGAGTTCATTTCCACCACCTTCATTCTTGTCATTTCTATCATTTTAGTCATTTTTTTATTTATCATTTTAATTAGCACTTCAAATCTCAACCACTAAGTTGTCATTAGGTTAATCATATCTTTTACTATCCTTTTTCACTTTTTTCCCATAAAATTCCAATGCTCCTGTGAGATGCTAGTGTGCTACATTGTAATCCCTAATCTGCATTGTTGTCCTCTGGTAGAGAGTCAATTAAGGTACAGTTTGGGTTCTAAAATCTTTTTGTGTAGCCCCATTAAAAATTCTAGGTTAGTAGAGTGATAGAAGCATTGAGAGTGACTTGTACAACTTGAGGTAGATCAGGGCATCCTTCCACTCTCAGCTCTCCGTGACTTGGAGCCTTGGTGTGGTTGGTCCCCCTCCTCTACAAAAGCATTGACCATTTGTACCCTTAAGCTGATAAAAATTTCCATCTGTCCTTCTTCCTACAACAACTAGGTTTTTGAAGCCTTTTATGATCTCACAACCATCATCCTAAAATAAAAGGTTATATCCTTTGGTACAAATCTATCCTACACTAATAAGTTTATGTCACAAACCCTTAACTTTAAGAACATCATCTATATTATGCATTCCATCAAAATTGATTGAACCTTTTCCACATATTTTAGTAGATATATCATCATCAAACTTAAATAGACCTCCTTCAAATTTCTCAAGTTTTATATACTTACTCTTATCATGAGTCATATGATTTGATCATCCACTATCAATGATCTAGTATTTCTTCTCCTCTCTAGCATAAAAAATAGTCACCATAGTTCCTTCAATCTTATGACCTATTTCCAGAGCAGTTTCCTTCATACATCTCTTAGAGTTAGTAGAATTGTTGGGAAAATGTGCCTCAACCATGCAATTACATAAGGTATTGTTGATACATAAGGTACAATTGATACATAAGGTATTTTATTATTATAAATTTGGATCATTCATTATTACTTCTTAGATCTAACATCCAAGATTTTATAAGCTTGACTTTCCCTAGAAGGAAATCCTATTTTATGATGGTGTTGTATTATGACTATGTATTGTGATGTATTATAAGAGTTTGATAGTGGTCATGTGTTGCCTCTAGATCTTTGGTTGGTAATACTCCTGTGAGAAGATTTCTCTCCAAGTATATTGTAATTTTTGTGTTTTAGAATATATTGGGTGGCTTTTGGAGTGTAGGGTTTTTCTCCCAAAAGGGTTTTCCCCACATAAATCACTGTGTTGTATGCATGATATTTATGTTTATTTCTATTTAAGTTTCTATAACTATTAAATGCATATAAATTTTTTTATCATCCTCCTCTAAAAATTAGTGTAGGAAGTTGTTCTACTACCCTAGCTTCCTTACAAGAATTCATTCCAAAACTTAAATCCATGAACAAGCATTCATTATCTTCATCATTAGGGTAATTAGATTCATCGTCAGAAATACTGGTGTTTTCTTTAACATAATAACATATCTTAACTGATTTACCTTTGTTCTCCTTATATTTAGCTTTTGAAACTTTGACAAGACATCTTGAAGCATAATGACCAATATTTCCACAATTGAAACATTTGAAAGGTAACTTACCTTTGTATTTTCTAGTGCCCTTTTTCAATCTCCTCATAAAATTTTCTTCTACATCGTCATTATCATCCATATCTGATTCCTCATTTTCTCTTCTTTTCCAACTTTAAAAGAAGTCTCTTTTCTTGACTCACTTGCACCAAACTCTCTTAATTCAAAAGTAGTTAAAGCACCAAACAACTTATCTCTAGAACAATTATTCAAATCTTGAGATTCCTCAATAGTTGAAATTTTAGAGCTATAAGATTTAGTAAGAGTTCTTAGTACACCTTATTTACCACCTCATCTTCTTCAATGTTTCCACCAAGAACTCTGATTGAATTGACAACTTTGTCCACTCTATGCATGTAGCTTGTAATATCTCTATCCCCCGACATCCGCAAGGATTCAAACTTGGTCTTTAGATTTTGCATCTTTTCTTGCTTGACCTTATCATCTCCTTCATAGATACCTTCCAAATTTTTCCAGATCTCACTAGAAGATTTGAGACTCATAACTTTCACAAGTTTAGTATTAGATAGACCACTCAAAAGAGTGTACCTTTCTTTTCCATTGTTCTCATAGGCCTTGATCTCATCATCGGTGATCGTACCATTTGTAGGCACAATATATTTATATTAAACATACTTCCAAAACTCCAAAGACTAGCAATACAAGGAAGCCTTCCATCTTGGTCTTCTAGAATGCATAGTTTTATCCATCAAATAAAGGAGCCTCTTTATTGTGTGCCATCCCAGATCTACCTCAAGTAAATATTTCTTCTAGGGAACCTTTATTTGATACCAATTGTTGAATGCACAAGACAATTGAGAAGAGGGGGGTGAATCGATTGTTCATTAAAACATAAAACCCTCGTTAACATTTAGATCCTTATTAACCCTTAATCTATTATATTGATTTAGCATGAAATTAAATAATAGAAAAACAACACATCAACACCATACACAGAAGAAAACTAGATATATGCAGAAAAATCAATAAGGGAAAAACCATAGTGAGGATTAGCTCATAGTATAAAGTAATTCCAACACTGGATACACTAGGTTCACTACCAATGTCTCATTTCCATATTACAGAAAAGAAGATATAAGATTTTTACAATGAGAAATCCATCTTAGAGCAATAGAAATGTTCCACCACTACACCACCAGTGCATTCACACCTCTTAAGAATGTAGACACCTTTTGATCATTGCATTTAATAGTCTTAATTGTTAAGGCTCACACTGCACTTCACACTTTCACACTTCATATTATAATTCACATCACACACACTTCATACACTCATCCTGCATCAACTCAACGTGCATATATCTACCATCATCATCCTTGAACATAATTATGAAGGTCGACTATGCACCTCAACCATGAAAATTCAAATTAGGTCGGTACCAAAACATTCCTATGTTGGAGAGGGATGAAAGTGGTCTACATTACACCTTAAATCAGACCTAAATCCACACATATTCACCACACAACGCTTCCACAAACATTGAAGAACATTCGAAATTAGTGTAAACACCTAAGGTCAATCAAATCTATGTTAACACCATTAAGCATTTAAGTACACACTTATTTTGATCAAAATACAACTCATAGACCACACACAACACTTGAAAAAATATGAAATATTCCATCAACACCCTAAAATCTAACAAATCCTTCTCAACAACTTTCACTTGAAGAACATATTAATTCTATATGCCTAGTTAACTTTCCACACACTATAACACATGGATCCAACCTTGTGAAGCACCACAACTCAAACAACTTAGATTAGAGACAGATATGAGAAATATAAGAACACTTCCAGATCCACAAGACCAGAAACCACACTACGGAGAAATGCAAAGAAAAATGATTTCTCCCAGACAACACTGCTTTCACAGTTCACACACTGGTGAATAAAAATTTCTCTACTGAATAATCATGAACATGAAACTTTGGGTATAACACCTTAGAAATTATCTCATTAACATGTCCAATCTACACAAGTAGAATTTCAATATAGAAGAAATGTGGAGCAAAATCAAAACGCCACTCTACCATAGCACGAATATTCTTTACCACACTATTTCCTATTTTATTCGAATTTTCTCAAAATAACTTGGAAACCAAGAATCACACACACCATCTCATCATCTAAAACACTTTATTACCACAACCAAGCCAACTACAATACATCAAATGAAACATAATAAAGGTTGAACATCTAGAAACACATGCTTATCAAAGAAACACTAGAGGTTGACATCAGTGAGACTACTAATGAAAACATAATACAAATAATGAAAGAAAATCCAAGGTTGACATCAATACAATAACATCAATAACATATGCCTATTTACATCAATGACAACACTAACTTCCAATACCCTCTCTACTATATTTCTCTCTATCTCACCTCTCTCTCCCTATCTACCCCTCCCTCCTCTCTCTCTATCTCACACCTCTCCCTCCCTCCCTACCTTTCCTCCCCCTCTCTCTCTTCTCCTTCCCTCTCCACTCCTCTCTATCTCCCCTCCCTCTCTCTATTTCTCTCTCACACACACCTCCCTCCATCTATCCTTCCATTCACTTGTATTTGGCGTCCCCATACCTCATTTGTCTCCTCCCCCCTCTCTCTCCTTCCCTCTCTACTCTCTATCTAAAATATCTTTTCTTACATATTTATCCTTCCCTCCCTCTCTCTCCCTCCCTCCTCACTCTTTCTATGTCTCATCCCCCCTCTGTCTCATCTCCCTCACTACCTACTCCCTCTCTCTCTCTCTCTCCTCTCCCTCTCTCTACTATCTCTACCCAAAACCTCTCTCTACTTATCTCCCCCTCACTACAATCTATCTAAACTCTCCATCTTTACCTCTCCCTCCCTCTCTCTCACCTCTATCTCACCTCTCTATCCCTCCCTACCTCTCCCTCCATATCTCCTTCCCTCTCTAATTCTCTTTATATCCCCTCTCCATCTCTCCACCTACCTATCCCTCTATAAATCCATACCACTCTCTCTCTATCTACCTCTCTACCTATATCTTCCCTCTCTCTCTATTTAACTACCTCTCTATATCATCTATACCTCTTTACCTCTCCCTCCCCACTCTTTCTCTTTCCCACCCTCTCTCATCTCTCTCTTTTTATCTTTATTTCTCTCTCTCTCTCTCTCCAATGTGGGTAAACACAAAAAATTGGTTTACAATTCCGTTGAGGAAGGAAAAATGCATTTTCAAATGGAAAAAACTTTAGGTGGTTTTCTAGAACTAGGGGGGTTCTCTAGAACCCCCTAAAGGGTTCGCTAGAACTAGGGCGTTCACTAGAACCCCCCCTTCTAGCGAACCCCCCTTTAATAGTTTTTATTTTTTAATTGCATTTAAAGGGGGGTTTGTTAGAAGGGGGGTTCTAGAAAACCCCCTAGTTATAGTGAACCCTGGTTCACTAGAACCCCCCCTTTTCCCCCTTCTCCCCCTCTTCTACCAAATCTCTACAAAAATTCTCCCTTCAAAGCTTAGGTTGAGGATGAAAATGGAGGATATTTCACAGTCCCAACTGTATGATGGTAGTCCTTAGAACGAGCTATCCATCGAATATAATTTTAATTTATTTTGGTTTTATTATGTATTTTTTTAGTTTGATCAAATATATGTTTTTCACCAAAAATAAAGCTCTTTGTTCTACACATGTGGAAAAATAACAGATTATAATTTTTTTTTGAAAAATATCAGTGCACTAGATATTTATGTCCCTAATCCAATAAAAAAATAATTTTGATACATACAAAAAAAGTTATGTTTTAGCTAGTGAATCATGTCTAAATTGTAACTGGTTTGACTTTGAAACTTAATCAAGAAAAAAATATTCAATGAAATGCTATGAAACTAATTCCATGCACTAGATATCATAGTTACAAATCTAAATTCAAGAACATTAGAATTTTATCCTTCATAGAAAAAAAATTATGTGTTAGCCAGTAATGTCACTCTTTAAAAATGGTGTTTATTATTAAAAACTAGTTTTTGAAGGATATGGAAAAAGAATTGTAATATGATTCCAAAATTTTTGAAAAAAATATATTTAGAATCTACAAAAAAATTGTCACAAATCACTAGTTTGCATCATCTTTAAATTTCTCACGGTTTAGCCACTATAGGTGCCCGAAAGTGAAGATTTAGTTAAAAAAATTCAGTTCAATGTCTAGTTTGGCTAAAAATTCTTAACCAATATTGTGGGATCACCCATGCATATTGAGATGTGATAGAAGAGGAGGAAGGTGGGGAGATTTAGAGAAAGAGGGAAGGAGGGAGGGACAGGTGGAGAAGGGGATTGTGAGAGAAATAGGAGAGAGAGGGATAGAGATTAAAAGAGAAAGAGGGGGAGAGAGAGATGAGATAGAGAGAGTAGAGAGGGAATGAGAGAGAGAAAGAGGGGAGAGGGAGTGAGAAGTGAGAGAGGTAGAGAGAGAAGGAGGAAGGTGGAGATATTGAGAGAGGGAAGAAGGGAGGGATGAAGAGAGAAAGAGGGGAGAGAGAGGAAGAGAGAGGGAGAGAGGGAGATAGAGGTGAGATAGAGAGAGTAGAGAGGAAAAGGGAGAGAGAGGGAGGGAGGGAGGGAGGGTGAGGGAGAGAGAGATGATAGGTAGATGTGATAGAGAGATATGTAGAGAGGGAAGGAGGAAGGAGAGGTAAGAAGGGAGGGAGGGAGAGAGAAAGAGGTATAGAGGGATAGATTAGATAGAGAGGGAAGGTGGGTGGGAGGGAGAAAGAGAGAGAGAGAGACAAAGACAAAGAGACATTGAGATAGGGAGGGAGGGAGGGAAGGAGAGAGAGAGGTGAGATAAAGAGTGAAGAGTGAAATAAAGAAAAATAAGGGTGTGGGTTTTGTTTGAGAAAGGGGGGTTCACCAAAATTATAACAAATAAACCTATTTTCCTTTATTTCATTAGGAAATGAGATCCAGACAATGAAATGATTATCAACCTTAGGTGAATTAATTCGAGGTGAGAATCTTTATATTTCCTTATGCTTGAAGGATGGAGGTCAAGGTCAAAAAATAGTTTGGGGAGGAAAAACTAAAAATAGTAAATCACCACCAAAATGCAATCTAACACTTGAAATAGAAATTTTAAGCTCAATATTGACATAACCTACAATCAAATTCCAAATCAAATAAGGGAAGATCTGAGTGTACCTTTCACCAAAATTTAGTTTTTGAAGTTGATCTAGGACTCATTTTCCCAATGGTGAATGGGTCCTTTGTTAGGGCTTTTCTACAAGTTTCAGAAGCCTCTAATGCAGGTCTATAGCTTTCAATTCATCTAGGTTTCATAGTCAAAATGTTGGAAATAATTTTTGTGGGTGATTTTTCATGAGATGACAACTTTTGCAACTTTGAAAAATTCTTGAATTTTTCTATTCAAAATATCTTCAATTATTGTTCAACATAAATCTTCAAACACAACATAAGAGGGAAAAATTGTTTGTTTTTGGTGAATGGGGATTTTCCTTGGTCGAACTAGTTTTGGTAATTAAACCTTGAAATGAAATGAAATAGCATGAAAGAGGGATGAAGAATGAATAAATCTATGTTACCACTCAACAATCCCTTGAATAAGTTCTTGAATGAAGATTTGTAACTTGCATGAAATGGCTGAAATGGATGTGGATCTTGATCTTGAATCTTTCTTGAAATAATGCTTTGAACATTTAAATGGATCATGAAACCTAAATCACAATGTTAACTTCAAAAAAATGCACATGATGCAAGAAGACTTTGACATGATTGTATCTTGTTTGCTATAATAAAAATATGATAAATCTTCCTTTTAATGCTCTTGAGAGTGCTCTTGATCATCAAATTTTCTATAGGAATGCTCACTTCAAATTGCTAGGTGAAACATAGTGAAATAACCTTATATTTATAAGTATGTATCCTTAATTTCCCGAAATTCAAATATCACAAGCCAAAATCTGAATATACGCTTAGAGAAATTAAAATCCCACCAAAAATATAATTAAAATTTAGGTCCTAAGGTCTAAGGAGGACCCATTCACCCATGGGAAAATGGGTCCTAGGTCCCTAAACCTAGGATATACATTTCTCAAGGTAGTGTTATGTTTAGGCATTAATGAATGTTGGGTTTCCTCTTCATAAAATGTAATTAAATAAATAGGATTGGAAAATGGATTAAAGGGCCAATTAAGGCATATTTAGCTCAATTGATTAAGGGAGCCCTAAATTAGTGTGAAAGTGTAAATAAATACATTTCACAACACTAAATTAAGGAAAAATTAAGTCCATTTTATTAGGAGTGCCCAAACAAGTGTGAAAATGTAAAGGGATACATTTTTCTACACTAAAAATAGACATAATTGTGATATAGAGAGTAGAGAGGGAAGGAGAGAGTGAGAGAGAAAGAGGGGGAGAGAGAGGGGGAAGGAGAGAGTGAGAGAGAAAGAGGGGGAGAGAGAGGGGGAAGGAGAGAGTGAGAGAGAGAGAGGAGGGAGGGGGAGAGAAAGAGGTATAGAGGGAATGTGGGTGGGACGAAGGAAGAGAGATAGATATAGAGAGATGGAAAACTAGAGAAAAATAGAGAGGGAAGGAGGGAGGGAAAGAGAGGTGAGATAGAGAGAAGTAGAGAGGGATGGAGGGGAGAGAGAGAGGGAGAGAGAGAGAGAGAGAGAGAGAGAGAGAGAGAGAGAGAGAGAGAGAGAGAGAGAGAGAGAGATGGAAGGTGGGTGAGAGGAAGGAAGAGAGAGGGGGAAGGTGGGTGAGAGGAAAGAAGAGAGAGATAGAGATAATTAGAGAGGGATGGAGGGAAAGACATGTGAGATACATAGAAGTAGAGAGGGAGGGAGGGGGAGAGAGAGAGAATGGTGAGATAAAGAGTAGATATGGAAGAAGAGAGTGAGAGAGAAAGATGGGGAGGGAGAGAGAGAATTTCAAGATAGAGAGAAGTAGAGAGGGAAGGCGAAAGTGAGAGAAAAAGAGGGGAGAGAGAGGGAGTGTTAGAGTAATAAGTTATTATGCTTAATTAATTACATCACATTGATTAATTAATTAAGTCACTTATTCCTCTTTATTACTTAAGCTAAAATTAGGCACATTATTAATTAATTATTAATTATTAAGTGTGCACACTAGGGTTTCATTTAGGGTTTCCCTTTTTAGGGTTTCTTGATCTCCTTCATAAGGATTGATCACATTGTAATAATCGATTCTCTTAATGCATTTTTACTAAGAGGTTTACTGAGAACATCTTTTTCGGTTCTTCTTCATATCTTTTGCATGTGACAGGTATCCATCTTGCATGCAGGTGATCTTGGATTCTAACATGGTATCAGAGCTCTAGACCTGCAGCTGCCTGTTCGTGATCTGAAGATATGGCCTCTTCGTGAGTTTCGGGTGCAAGGGTTTCCACATGCAATTTTTTGATTGAATCTAGGGGTATCCTAATTTTCTGTGCATTTTGGGACAAAACAGACCTCGCCATTGAGTCCGCAACGCCCAAAAACCCCCATTTTCATATAAATTTGTCTATTTTGGTGCAAGTTGGTCGAGAAGGCAAAATTTTTTTGTCTGGGAGGCCGTACGGCCTCCCCAGCACACGGATCGAGGCTCGAAAAATTAAAAAAAGGGCCGAAAATGTCATTTCTCTGGATTCATGCCGGCGCTTGCAGAGTAGAAGGGTCCGCCGCCCGGCGGCCACCGGGCGGCCACCCATCCGCCACCGCCGCCGGCTTCTCCTGCCAGCACCGCCACAGTGCTCTGCCCACCACCGATCCACGCCACCCAACCTCCGCCGAGGTCAGCCCTGCCGGGCCCTTCAGCTCTGCCGGCGGTCATATGGGACCAGGGGCTCCGCCCATGCCAGCGATCCAGCGCTCCAGCACCAGCCCGCGGTCACATGCACGACCAAGGGCCAAATTTTTTTTTCATTTTGCGGGGGGCCAATTTTTTGTGCTGACGGCCAGACGGCCGTCAAATTTAAGCTCGTGAACGGGTGACGTCAGCATGACGTCATCGGTCGTACGCCCTCTTTGCCCCTCCTAACCCTAGTTTCTTCTAAAAGAGCTATTTTTTTCTTTTGGCCATAACTTGGGCATACGGTATCAAAATCGGGCAAACAAGATATTGCCGGAAAGCTGGTTCCGAGCACTTTCTAGTAGTGCTGTTTATTTTTCAGTATTTTACTATTTTTCTACATTTATTACTGTTTGAAGTCAGATGTTGTTTTTGGACTTCTGAGCTCATAACTTTTTGCCACGATCTCCATTTTTTGCCTCGTTTGAAGCGTCGGAAAGGTATTAAGGAGCTCTATCTTTTTGTCCATGTACTTTTTCTGTATCTATCCCAAGTTTATCAGTGAGTCCAGATTTGGCCCGATGGGTTGTTTGGCGATTACTTGGATATTTTGGCAGTTGGGAGAGTGCATCTTGCATCTTTGCACTTCATTTTCAGTAATTCATCATTTAATAATCACTTGCTGCATCATAGATTCCAGAGTTGTTCCTGTTTGGAGTTTTTGAGTGTTCCGTGGCATCGGGTTTTCTGTTGCTTTAATCATGATTCCTTGAGTCAATCAGTGACTCTCATCCGGTTTCAGTAGTATACAGAAGAATATTTCCTTGCTTGCCTATATCAAGTTCCAGTGTTACTCTACAGAGTTCTTCCAGTGCTTCTTTGCAGCATGTTATCTCATTGTAAGGGGGGTTTTGTCCCACTGGGTTTTTCCTTCTCTTACTTCTTTCTTGCATTTGTAAATGGGTACCTGATCAGGCCTAGTTGCCGGGACCCATCCTTTCTTTCATGCATCTTATTCTAGTGTTTTAGCTGCTTCCTAAGTTCATCTTAAGGGGTGTTAGAGTAATAAGTTATTATGCTTAATTAATTACATCACATTGATTAATTAATTAAAGTCCTTATTCATCTTTGTGCCAAAGCTAAACTTAGGCACATTATTAGTGGTATTAATTTGTTAGAAGTGTGCACTAGGGTTTCATTTAGAGTTTCCTTTTTTTAGGGTTTCTTGATCTCCTTCATAGGGATTGATCACATTGTAATGTCGA
>VDFB02379711.1:145586759-145616951 GCA_007258455.2 Sequoia sempervirens | reverse complement strand
AGAGAGAGAGAGAGAGAGAGAGAGAGAGAGAGAGAGAGAGAGATGGTAGGTAGAGAGGTATTTGTTGAGATCAAGGGAGAGAGAAATATAGCATGTAGAAAGGTAGTTGTTGAGATCAAGGGAGAGAGTCAGATAAAGGGATGGAGATAGTGAGAGAGAGGTTTAGAGTATTAGAGATAAACAATGAGATATATAGAGAGAAAGATGATAAAAAATGTTGATTACTAAAATTTGACCTATTGATTACTAAAATTTGACATGTTGATTACTAAAATTTGACATGTTGATTACTAAAATTTGATTGTCTAAAAAAATATAAGATCTTCCAAAAACTAGAATTTGCACTATAACTCCAAGATATTTGAAACCACTCTCAAACATCTTGAAACTATATACATGAAATATAACTTAAAGTATAAGAAAGTAAATGTCAAAATTTGGAGCTAGCCAAATGAAATGATGATTACTAAAATGAGAGATATATAGAAAGAAAGACAATACAAATTGTTGATTACTGAAATTTGACCTATTGATTACTAAAATTTGACTTGCTGATTAGTAAAATTTGATTGTTTGAAAAATTATAAGTTCTTCCAAAAACTAGAATTTGCATTATAACTCCAAGAGATTTGAAACCACTCTCAAACATCCTAAAACTATATACATGAAATATAACTTAAAGTATAAGAAAGTAAATGTCTATACATGTAAATGCCCAAATTTGGTGCTAGCGAAATGAAGTGCATCATTTAGCTATGCCAAATTTGGTGCTCGCCAAATGATTTACTTCCTTTAGTGCTTGAAAAATGATTTTCATTTTTAAATGTACTGAGCCTTAGGCTTGGTCATTTTAGCCATTTGGTGAGTGCCAAATTTGGCACTTGCCAAATTGTCATTTTTGGTAAAAAAAAAAAAGTGGCATCTTTTTTATGTCATAACTTGGTGCACTTACCTATAATATGGATAGGGGTAGGAAAAACCATGGGCCCTACCTTATTGGGTAGTGTGATTGTACCTAATGGTTACCTACTAACATTATCAAATCCATGAAAAAAAAGATCATTAGGTTCTATTAGATTCATGTGCACACCAAGTTTAGTTAGAAGATCCATGCTGCAAACATTAAGACCTAATCCCTTATCAATAAAATTGCATCTAACCCTAATTTTATTATTTGTAACCATTATCATTGGAACCTCATGTTTATTTTTAATCTCAAGCAAGGATAATTCATGTTGAGGGAATGTAGTATCCATATTTGTTTCTTTCATACAATCAAACAAGGTTGCAATATCATTTATTTTGATAGAAGGTGAGATATCAATATTTTGCAAAGCCTCTTGGAGCATCCTGTGGTATGTAGGTAATTTTTGAATCAAATCCCAAAGGCAAATCTTGGCTGGAGTATTATGAATTTTCTCAATAATATCATATTATTTACTATTATGTTGGGAAGACTAGGTGGCGGTGGGAGATATGGTTGAGATAATGGGATAGATGTCGTTTATTTTGGTTTCCTATTATTTCTAGTGTTATATTTGTAGGAAAATGCATGATAACTTGGCATTTTCAACACATCAAGTGTTCCACTAAGTTGTTTTACAAATTTTAAGATATGGCCATGAGGTTTAGCAAGTCCTATAACGAGAGGTGGTTTAGGAGGTCCAATAATTAGAGGAGTTTCAGGAGGTCCAGTAATCAAATGTGTGTGTATAATTTCATCTTGTTGGTAATCTTCAATCAATGGAGGACCTAATGTCAAATTTGAACAGGTTAATCTATATAAGCGACTATACTTTCATAAGCCACTATATATTCCCAAGTAAGAGAGGTAAAGGGAGATGATATAATTCTCATGATTCTCAATGATTGGATCCTCCTACACTAAGATACTCTCACAAGTAGGAGAGATATTGGGAGAAGAAAAATATGATTGTCATGATTATCAATGATTGCCTCCTCTTGCACCAAAATAACCTTAAAAAAGGAGAGATATTAAGAGAGGAATCAACAAAAAGAAACAAAAGAGGAGAGAGATACTCATTTTCACACATAGTTGTAACAAAAATTCTTTAAATTGCCTAACATTATTTGACAATAGAATAAGAATTATGACAACATATTATTTTTGCAATGAAAAATTATGCTATGAACTATGGATCAAACTAATGATGCACAAAAAAATTAGATAGTTTGTAAAACAAAATTCAAAAGTAGGAACCAAACCTAAATAAAGACATTGAAAAATATTTTCACAAAAAAATTAGTCCAAACTGACTAGATAGGGGCACAATGCACCCTAGCCCATATAGGTATTTTTAGAAAATTCAAAATATGGAAATTACCTATAGTGTTTGAAGGTCTTGTGTTGCAAAGGTTCATGTCTAGAAGTGAACATAGTTTTAGAAATACACAAAATCCTAATTTTCCTAAATGAATCTCATACATGCGTTCAATTTTTAATTTTGTAGGGTAATTGAATATGTTTAAATGATGATGTTCAAAATTGAATATTTTAGTTGACTGATTTTTCAAAAATCAATGCTTTTTGATATCTTGAAATGAAAATTTACAATGCAATTTCTTTACTTTTTCAATGTTTTTCACTAACATATGCATGCATAAATGACAAAAAATATTGCAATTAAATTTATTAATGAAAGTAACTCCAGTCTAAGCCCTAAATAAGGAAAAACATATTTGAAATTATGCAATTTAATTCAAAATATTTTCCAATTTTTAATTTTTATTTTATTATGAACAAATAATGCAAATTCCTAATTTTTAAAAGCAAATAAATGCAATCTATTTTTAAAATAATTTTCAAAATTTTATACTATGAAAAATTAGAAAATTGCAAGTGCAAGATATGTCAAGTTCAACAAAATGTTGAGAAGGAAAAGTGGTCCTAGATCCAATTAACTAGGATTATCTCCTTTTCACTTGACTCAACATTGAACATAAGTTGACTAGGGTTTTGATGATTAGCTTGCTACCATAATGGAGAGCCAATCTCATAGTGTTTAATTTTAGTTTTCTGAGTTGTGATAAATTTGATTTGTGTTTTGACAAGCCCATTTGACATACAACCATAGATCAAAAAATGTAAATTATTGCACAGATGAAAAGGAGGAATAAAAATCAGCTACAAATATGAGAGGTAGAGACAAAGAGGAAATTTCACTAAAAAAATGAGCCTAAAGTAATTGGTAGGGGGAAGTGCTCCCTAGAACATATTGCTGATTTTTTGGAATTCAAAAGTTTGATATGTGTATCATAGCCTACTCTTCGTTTTCTTAGACTATATTTTGCTAAAAGCTCCAGATTTGACCTTCACACATGAAAACATGGAAAATGTTGTGTTGTATGGGGGTTTGCCTAAGTCAAATCTCATGTTGGTATTTCAACCTCCATGTACAATGATTAAGGATGTTCAAGAGGGCATGCCCTAGGCTGGGCAGAGGCTAAAACAACAATAATTTACTAAAATAATGAAAAATAAATGATAATGTTACCTTGATATGAAAACCCTTGAAAAAGAGATGTCACACACAAGTTGATTGATAGATGCCTTGATTATTTGGTAGACCTGCAAAATGTTAGCTCCCAAAACACAATAGCTTGCTATACATAGAATGTAGAGGATAACTCAATACTTCTCCATAATTGACTTCTAATTAATCCCCCTCTTTAAAATTGATTTCTAGTGTTCAAAATGAGAGGAAAACATATTTATATATGCATTTTAATTAATCCTTTTTGATAGTGGCTGGCTTGGGGTCATTTTCAAATCATAAAATCTCACCAATCAAATTTTTAAACATTTAGAAAATTACTTTTTATCTAGGGTGTCGTTTTGGACCAAAATTGGTGGGATAAAAGGGATTTAAATATAATTTATTGATCTCATCTTGAAATTAGTAAATTATTATTATAATTAACGTTAAATTATCAAGGGTGATAATTTTCAATGCTATAACTAGCTAATTGAAATATAAGAGTATTAAAAATATTTAAGTGATCAACAATTTTTATAAATTCTAAATTATTCACAAACTATATAATTTCCTCTTCAAGTAGATCTAGTTTTTCAAGGATTTTGTCATACAAAGACTCTTCATTTTATTCCATTAGCATTTTTTGTTTGCTCTTCAACAATATTGAAAGTAAAATCATCTTCTAAACACAATGAAATTGTGCTAAAAGATCTTCTATCTAGATACTCCCAATCCTTATTAGTAATACTCGTAGATTTCTTTGAATTTCCTACCAACACTTTGTGCAATCCCTATTGTACTAAAAAATCATGCATCTTGAGCTTCCATAGCTCAAAGTTATTCTTTCCATTGAATTTATCCACCTCTAACATTGCATTTGAAGCCTTCATCATTTTATGTTACAAAATAAATACCAAATCCTAACATAGACACTACATAATAACTGCTCTGATACCACTTGTGGAAATGTAAAACCCACAAAATTAATTAATATTGCAACACAAGTAGTTGCAAAGAAATAACAAAGAAAATGAAATAGAATAATAGAATAATAAACAAGAAAAAATTGTGGTAAAACCTTGACAATATGTCAATGAAACATCCACGGGGCAAAGTATTAGTATTCTTATTGCTCAAAGAAACTGATTATAATCTTCGCACAACTACTTCTATTCAATCACAATTCATTACATTGATTTTTTCTTCAACCTGCAACATGAAATATATAATATCTTCAAGATAACAACCTCTATCAAACTTAGAAACAAAACTTTGTTTTATTGCTTTACTTTTTTTATTGTTTCTATTATTTTATCTTTTTATTTTATTTCTTTATCTTTTTCAAAGATAAGATTTCTCTTTATTTCTATTATTATTGTCATTATCCAATAGGAATGGTCATCTCCCATTAACCATTCCAATTGGAGCCATCAACAATTCTCCATTATTTTTTTAACTTCCCATCCCTTCCAGCACGAGCCTCATCCCCAACAGAGGAGTACAGGGCATAGGCTAACTCATTCTTGGCCTTGGTATTAATGCACTAATCTTAGGCCTTCAAAAATCCTTTCCCAACATAAATATTATTAATGGCATGCTAAATTCTTAGATTCCTCTTAGAGGGGACTCCAGTATCCCAATGACTAATGTGGTTGTGATTGAGGACACCTTGATCGAAGGAACTAATCTCCACTCTATTATTCTTAGAAATAGGGAAGGATATTATTATCACTTTCCCATCCCTACTAAAGAGGAAGATCCCAATACATTGTTTCTCTCTTTCACTACAAAATTGAAGGTTCTAAATACTAAGCCAGTAGCATTTAATTCTTAGCAAAATATAACATTACATTACCATAGAGGGAGGTCACATTAGTTGAAGGCAGTGGGGTCTTCCACAACACTCAAGCACATGCTTTGATAGAGCTCATTTCCCACATAGTCGATGAGAAAATTATCAAATTCAAGTTACCATGCTTGCATATTAATGAACTCCATCCATTCCCTTGTATCCATTCTCTTCCCATGCTTTTGCTACTCCAATGGATTTATGTTCTTCTAATTTAGTGGTTATGTGAATAGGAGTACATATATCTTATGTGTTTTGTGTGTAAATCTCTCTCCCAATTTCTTTTATTTCATTTGATGGTTATAAATTAAATTTTGAACTTACTTTTGTCATACATACTTAATGGATGACCTACAAAAAGTGTATATCCATATTAATTTCTTAAAACTGACAACATTATTATGTTCTTTAGCTCTGTTATTATAATGTGTTACACTTTATCTAAATCTAAAAGTGACTTTTATATAATAGATGTAAATTTGGTATAACAATAAAGTTAAAAAATAATTGAATTAGATATTTTTTATTTTTTATTGTGTAAACAATTGTATAGATTGATAACATATATTTTTTAAAAAGAATCTTAAAAAATCAAAAGTTATCAAAAAAATACAAACACCCAACATTTTAAGTTTATGGACTAGTTTCCCCATAAATTAAATAGAAAATAGAAAAAAAATATAATCATAAAAAATACATATTTGAAAACCAGACATCATTATCTATAATGGGTTTTAATATCATAAAAAAATTATTAAAAAAAATCATCAACCATATTGCTAAATTTAATTTGTTCTCTTGCTATTAACATGGCCTTGTACTTGTAGGTTCAGGGGTAAGGTTTGGGCTACCATGCCTTTTATGAGACTAAAATAAAATGAGAAAAAAATATTATGAGTATAATTTTTTTGTATCAAGTACACACTTTAAAATAGGTACACCTATTCTAAAAATGAGTGTAGACCTATTTTAAAGCTGACAAATAATACTTTTCCTAAAAGTGGAACCAACTTCTTACACCTACCCACAATGAGTCTCCTCTTATCAAGAAAAGGAGATCCATTTGAATTCCATATGGCTCCCACAAAAGTAGTGTTCAATTCACTCCATTTGATCCTCCTAGTAGAGAGCTATTTAATTTATAAATCACCTCTAACATTTTGAATCTCTTTCCCATGAATAGGAGAATAAATAATACTTCATGTTTTAATTTGTTTCTTCTTCTTGATATCATTGTTGCATGTATTGTCATTGATGTCAACATAGTTGTATTGTGGGAGGTTGTATGCAATGTAAATAGTGTGATTTTTAGAAGACTTGTAAAGTGAAGGACATGGTGATGAAAGTTATAAGCATGTTGTTTAATCAATATCATCTACTCATAGTTGTACCATATCTTCTATAGGTTAAAGTTGCTAGGTTGAAGTGTATATTGGTTTGAAGAAGTTGTGGTTTCTTCCTTTTGGTGAAATTTTTTGTAATTGTTGTCTACAGTGGTGTTAATATTGTATTATCTATCCCTTGACATAAATCATTGCATAAGAGATGAAAGAAAGTATGTAAGGTTTTGAAATGTCAAAGGTACTAGAAGTTGCACTTAAGAAGCTCTAGAGAATTCTCCGCATTCCTCCACATTTGAAGATATGGTAGGTTGTGGTTTGGAAGTTAGATAGCGATAGGTGTGAAGTATGTATGTTCCTAATTTTTGGGCATAGAAGTTCCTGTAGAAGATTCTAGAGATAGTAGAGTGAAGACATTAGTTCAGTGGTGTTACAATAAAAAAGAGTTAGAGGAATGCTCTTTGAATTTGAAGATGTGAGCTTGCAACTTGAAGGATAAGTTCAAATTGTCTATATGTTTTCTTATTTAAAGTTTCAAGTGTTGAGGAGTACTACAAGTCTGGTTTTCAATGTTCTATTTCAATACAGTGTATTAAAAGTTTGCAAGTGATGTTGGGTTAAGTGTTTGTTGGTTTGCACGCTAGCATGAAGTAGTATCAAGTTGTGGAAGGAGTGTATGAGAATGTTTTTGTTTGTCATATAATATTTTAAAGTGATCCAAATTATGTTATTTGGTCTCTCTAGTACCACTTTAGGTCTAGAGATAATTTATAAAAGGTTAGGTGTTTGTTGGACCGACTTGGTATGTTAAAAATATTGCGCTAGTTGTTTGGTAGTGTGTGCAACAATGGATATATGTTCTAAGATAAAATAGGTCCTAATTATCTTTTAGTTTGAACTACATTTGATTTCTACTCATTGAAGATGTCTTGGGAGTCGACCCCTAGTTGTGGTCATTGCACATTTCATGTTACACATTTCATCTTGACCAAAAAGTGATAATTTTTTTAAAGCTTGTGGAGGATATAAACAAAAGATCAAGTTTGTTGGAAAATTAATGAGTGTGTGTAAGTATGCAAGGAGGTATATTCCAGTGTGGATGTGAGTATATGCTTACATCATTGAAAAAGATGATACTATTCAGACATATTCTGGTTATCTGATGGCTTTCCAAGATCTCCATTTCCCTTCACACTCTTCTATTTGCCAATTTTTTTTCTAGTTTTATTTTTGGATTTGTGGAGAGTTTATATTTCTTAAAGATTTCCATTCCTATTTTATTTAGCCCTCCTCCTCTAGTTTTTCTATATAGTCCCCTACCTTCTTTCCCTAAGTTTCAATCAGAAGGTCTCTTTTAATTTTGGTATCTCTATCGCATTAGATATCCCTTCATGATTATCCCACAAACCCACCCAAAAGGATGTTGATTTCCCATTCTTTATATCCCAGGTAATTTGTTCAAGGATATAATGTCCTTATAAGAAACCAAGAAATTCCAAATGAAAAATCCATGAGGGATATTGTTGGTTGTGAAAATCCTTATGGAGTCACGTTGAATCCAAATATTTATTCTGCAGAATTTATGCCTACCTTGGATGATTTTGAGAATATATTTTTGAAGCAATCTTTGCACCCAAGGCCATATCGATCCATTTTAAATTCTTCAACAAAAATCCACCAGCTTCCTTCGGCTAACACATTTTTCCCAAGCAATTAATGATATCTTTTTTGGGTTTGCATACCATTCCAAAAAGAAAGTTCTTATGAGTTGTTTAATCTTAATTCCTTCCTTTCTTGGGAGGTTCAAAAATAACATCGAGTATATTGGGATAGTTGATAACATAGCTTTCAACATCATTAACCTTCCTTCTAACATCAACCATCAACCTTTCCATGTGCCTAATTTTCTCAAATATTTTCCTATTACTAGGTCCCAAAGGTGGGCTTTATTGATGCCAACAACAAAGGGATCCCTTAGAATTTCCTCAAAAGCCTTTCCAATTTGAGCCCAAGGATTTTAGATATTTCTTGTTGTTTACTAGGAGAAGTATTTAAGAAATATATGTCTAATTTTTTTAAATTAATTTTCTAACCTAAGGCTTCAAAAAAATTTCCCAAGGTCTTTTGTATCACAATTGGCTCCCTTTGACTGGCTACTCCAAAATGAATTACAGTGTCATCATCAGAATTGTTGATGCATGATTGGGGATATATTTGATGCTACTTTGACTCCTTTCCATTGGTTTTGATTATTTGTTTCCTTGATTTTTTCACCTAAAGATAGGCATGATTATGAATAAGAAGGGGGAGCGTGAGTCCCCTTCCTGAATCCCACTTGTTGGAAAAAACCATAAGGAGTGCCATTTACAAGAACCAAGAACTTCAGATTTGAGATGCAACCCTTAACCCATTTGATCCATTGTAGTTTGAAGAAAAATATTTCTAGAATTTCTACAAGGAATTTCCAATTTACCTAATTATATACTTTTTGGATATCGAGCTTGATAATCATTCTTTCCATTCTAGCATGCTTAATTGTATGAATTGCTTCATGTGCCTCTATGATGCCATCCATTATTGATTTTCTTGTGGTGAATCAAATCTCCTCTTCTAATATAATGGAGATCATAGCTACTTTCTACCTATTCACTATCACCTTTGTCACTATTTTATAGACTATGCTATATAGTGATATAGGTAAAAAATATTCCATTTTATAGACTATGTTATATATAGTGATATGGGTCAAAAATCCTCCATTTTTTGTCTTCTCTTTCTTCAAAATCAAGGATATAAATGTGTTGTCAAGAGATAATATAACATAACACCTTTCTTCCTAGATTCTTCCACAACCTCTATTATGTCATTCCCAACAATATCCTAGAAGGCCTAGAAGAAACTTGTTGGGAAGCCATTTGGGTTGGGCGCCTTATCCCTCCCTAACTAGACATCTTCTTTTTTGACACTTGATCTTTCAACGTTCTAATTTTTTATTTAGACACTAATTTTGGAATACACTGTAGGAATTATTTTCTTGATGCTACATTATCATTTAAATTTTATTCAAAAGTTTCTCAAAAAATCCTACTACCTCCAAACTTATCTTTTCCTCTATCCCCAACTTCACCCCTTCTCTATTCACTATTGTTGTAATCCTATTCATGTATCTATTTTATTTGGTGGTATTATGGAAGAATTTATTGTTTCAATCTCCTTCTATCAACCAAGTTTCTCTTTATTTCAGACAAAAAATTTCCTCTTCATTGGGAAAAACTTTAGAGTATACCTTCATTATGTCTAATTACCTCACATAAATATTCATTAATCATTCTATGTGTAATCAGTTTCTCATTTATCTTCTCTAGTTTTTCCTCCAATCTTACTTTCTTCAAAAACATTTTTGAAATTCAATCTATTCCAATCTTTTAATTTACCTTTTTACCTTTTGTAATTTCTTGGATAGTTGGAACATTTGTATCCATTTTTTCTTTGGTTTCCTTTACCACCATTTCTATAACTTCCCTTTTATCTTTTCTTCCCTTAACCACATGTTCTCAAACTTAAATGGGTATCTGATAGGGGCTCTGTCCAAAGAAGAGCTTAGTGCTTAGCATTAAGAATCTATCAAGTTTCTCTGCAATACATGTAAAGCCCTTCCTTCTCTTCCTCCATTTCAATTTCTTATTTTTAGGGAATACATCTTGCAAATCATTATTTCTTATAAATTTTTCAAAATCTATATGTACCTGAGATATACAAGAGGATCCTCCTTGTTTTTCAATCCCTGATAGGGTGGCATTGAAGTTGTTACCAATCACTAGTTTCTTTTGACCCACTAATTGGAAATTATCTCCTATAATTTTTCCCACAATCTCATTTTTCTCACTATTTGCATAGGCCCATATACATTTAAAAAGAACACCTCCTCCGATAACCATTGAAGTTTAATTTTGACTAGCTATATCATTCCTTCTTTGAAAGCATTGGTTTGACCTAAAATCTATATGATCTCCATATTATTCTTAATCCCCTTAATGCTCCATTTGCATCCATGAATGAGTCATTCCATAGATATCATTTCCCCATCAACTTCCTACTTTCCTATTGTGATAGTTTTTTTTTTCTTGTAGGAGTAAAATGCCAACTTTACATCAAATAATTTGGTGTTTGATCAAACACCTTTTATTAGGGGCATTGCAACCCCTAACATTCCATATTATTATCGTCATTGTGATCTAGGAAGGGTGGCTCCGTTCCCTTATCTAAGTTTCATTTTTCCTTTCACATTCCTCACAATTTCCAACTTTTCTCTATTTGACTTCCCTCATCTTTGGCCTTTCTCTCTTAGCTTTAGTTTCTTCACCGTAGATTGAGATTTTTCTAATAGTCTTTCCTCTAGTATGCCTTCCTGTAACGCCCTGCCACGCAACCCTAGGGGAAGTTGCAATTAACAAAAAAAATGCACTAATTTTTTTTTGTTTAAGTACAAAAAGCATGAAAGTTCACTACACAATGCCAACAATCCCTAAGGTTACGAGACTAAGTTTACTTAAACCCAAACAAGAAACATGAAATAAAACATAACATTTAAAATACTTAACAATTTAAATGATCATACATTTAATTATATAACCTATTAATTACACATTCATTCCATACAATATTAAATGATGTCAAGGCATAAGAAATACCACATGTTCCCAATAATAATCTTTACAATAAGATTACAACACTCATTCCCCAAATGAGGTAATTCCAATGTACAAGGTTACAAATTACATCTTCCACCTTGATACAAAGAGGGGTAATAAATTACAATAATACCAAAAAGAATAAAGTAAGAAGGTACAGGATCCCACGAGCTCTCCAACCAGAAATCTCATCCACACGAACAAGAAGATGACCCAATGGAATAAGGTGCACGTTCCACCCAACCATGTGATTCCCAAAGGCTCACCCCCCATGCTAGGAGATAGTAACAAGGAATCCTAAACAAGCCCATCAACCACTAGACACATGCTAACTCACACTGACACAACCAATCACATGAGCCATACAACCATAAGAATAACTCGAGCACAACTCTAACATCACTGACATAAGTCACATTGCTTCCAGAATTAAAACAGATCGAGTATGCTAAGAAGACCATACACACAAACCCAAATACCAACTGTTGTCGTAGAAAGAGTGTCATCACACAACTCATCATGGGATATCCTCTAGGAATCTTCCTAGGTTTCGACCCCCACTATGGGTTGTCCTGGTGGCCTCTACCGAATCCCGACACCCATGCTCACTCATGCAGAATCAAATACCTCTCGTAAGGACAAGATAAATGACCTTTCCATTCCAGGCCTTCCCGTCTCATCCCAAGTCTATACAAGCCCTTGCGTCCATGAGCGAGGCTCAATTATCTTAATTAGTGTGAAATGCTACCTAACATCTAAGTACATTGATTTAGTTTTCACTTGATTAAACCACCTCTGAAGGTTTCCCAGTTTACCTCTTTGGGCTCTGGCCCCTAACAGAAGCCACTCTTCTACTTGACAACATACCAAAAAAAACCAATCACTAAGAGAATCCCAAGTGTATACCAATACGATAAAAACACTCCAAATCTAGGAGGAACACATAAATAAAACTCACTCCAAACATTGGAGACAACAAAAGTCAAAACTCTCTCCAAATACTAGAGGCAACAAATGTCAAAACCCTCTCCAAACATTGGAGGCAACAAAGGTCAAAACCCTCTCCAAACACTGGAGGCAACAAAACACATAATTCACTACTTCCAAAGGAGACACAAACCACATAAACCACTTTTAATCCAAGGAGACACAAACTATCCCCATTCATGAAAACTGGGTAAAACAACAGAATACGGGTATACACATTACCCAAAACAAACCCAAGGTTGACTAACACTTTATGACACCCACAAAATTAAAAGAAACCCAATCTGGAAGACTTCAGAACATTTACTCTATTTTCACATTGACACAAACAAGGGAGAATGCATAAAGAAAGACAAATTGATGATTAATCACCTATTTTAGGATTTCCTAAATCCAGTTAATCTCAATTTCCATTGCTTGCATTTATCCAATTAGATATACCAAATTCATTTCACGATGTTGAAGTATTTAAACGCCAATCATTTACTCTAAGTTTCACAATTAAATTTCATAATCAAAACAACTGAATAAGTAAAGTCATTTATTTAAAATAATTAATCTTCCTTTCCACCTTGAATAAATTAATCAACTAACTTTTCTCTATGCATGGATACCATTATAAAATAAATAAATATACAAAAAAGTATATATTTAATGTATATACTAATTGATATATATATATATTTAGATATCTAAATCTCATCGAAATAACCAATTTAACTCAACTAAATAATTTATTTAAAAATATATAAAATATACATATATACATTATATATATATAAATATACCCATTAAATGTATATGATATATATACATAAGTATATATATAATATATATATATATAAATAAATTATTATACAAATAAATATTATAACTATTATTTAAATATTATAACTATTATTTAAATATTAAAATAATATTATACATATACATATAACATATATATATTATATATATAATATAATATATATTATTATATAATATATTAATAAAAAATGATTTTTAAAACCTAAAAAAATTAATTTAAAAACCTAAGTTTTCATTGGGCGCAACCCCTCCCAAAAGGGAGAGGCGCTGTCACACAACCCCTGTATGGGGTGCATTGTGTGAGCGCCGCCTCCCATGGGCGTTGTGGAAGCAGCGCCCTTCATGGGCGTTGTGGAGGGGGTTGCAGGGCTACGGCCCTCCCCTCTCCACATCCTACAATAATATATAATTTTTTTATAAAAACGTCTTTTAAAAATGGCAAAAAAATAGGGTAGTCCCCTGTGTATGTTTTTTTTGAGAAATTTTTTTGAAAAAGATTTTTTTTCTAGAAAATAAAATTAAAAGGAACAATATATATATTTGTAAATATATCTGTGTGTGCATATGCACATGTATATTTATAAATATATACCTAGATTTTAATTCCTAGCCAAATTGTGTAAATGAACAACAAATTTTTGCAATACCTAAATAAATTTGGCAACACCATGACTGGTTTAAATTTCAGTTTGAAAAACACATTTTTTTTTAATTTTCTTCCTATTTTTCATTGTGTAGATTCTTGTTTTGGTTTTCTTTCCTAATTCCAACAATAGTTTGCAGGATTTGAATTCATTTCTCATGGTTTTCTTTGCATCTAAATAGCATTCAGAGAGTTTTCAAACAGCATAAAGAAATTTGAAGATTATTCCAAAAAGGGAAAGCAAAAATGAAGATGAACCTGGTGTTTTCTCCCCAAGCTTGAAGACTTCAACAATGGCGATTCCAATCTCTTCTTCAACTCCAAATTCAGCCACAACAAAACTCTCCACCAAAAATCAAAAATTGAAAAACAAATGAAATTCCATTTCCTTACAAAGAGTTTTCCCCAAATTTGGTCAAACCCCTAAAATATCCCACCCACTAAATTTATTGAACATTTTGGAGGATATTTCATTTTTAATTTTTTTAAAACAATTTACTTTCAAGAATGATATTTCAAAATTTCATAATTCCATTTAAAAACCAAAAATCTCAAAGTTGCAAGAATATGTTTTATCCAAAAATTCAAAAAGTGAAATATAATCCACATTTCTATTTTTATTTTAAATTTAACTTAAATATCTAACATGATTTCCATTTTCATTAAAAATTTAAATCTAAATATACAATAATGGCAAAATAACTATTTCATTTAATTTATGACCATTGGCCTAGTTAACCAATAAACTAAAAATAATTTTATTAATTAAACCAAAATAATCAATGAAATAAAATAATATTCAACATTGAAACTAGATATGCTAAATCATCACTTTAACCATACCCACCTTTGAATAGCCTTTAAAAATATGAAATGAAATAGTTAACCAAGGAGGAAAGAACCAAATCAAAACTACTAACCCGATGACAACTATGACTAGGGTGACGACTTGGCATGGAAAACCTAGCTACTATCTCCCAATTGATAACCGTTGGTGAATGGACACACTCAAACCTATGAAATCAGGTGGAGTCGATGTCATGTACCTGTCAACCTGCGAGCAAAGAGCATATCGAACGTGCAAATATATATATATATAGTAAAACACACCATGAAGTGGAAATCTCAGAATCGTAGGGCACTTGCAAGCGAGTGATACAATCCCGTCCCCTTCACCAATACAAACTTTAAAACTGACAAGTCTAACAACAACAATATAATTAAAGCATAAGGCATTTTTAATTAAACATTGGCTACGCGAATTCAAAACATGCCATAATGATAACATCTAAAGAAAATACCATCACATCAAAATATAATGTTTACATCGCTTAACAGATAGCGGTCAAAAATAACCAAGTATCAAAGTCAGAGTGCTAACAGAAATGAAGCATACATAGAAAAACACTGATCAATCAAAAGAGCAAAATGGAGGGGTGCTACACTTCCTCTCCCTCCTCATATTCTTCCTCCTCTCCTAAATAATTTTCTTCTTTTCCCCTTCCTCTCTCTCCTCTTCCTCACCATTTTGTTTTTCTTCTACCTCTACCACTTCATCCATTCACTAAAAACCTTTTTCAAGTAGCTCTACTAGTCCATTGTCCCTAGTATCATTTATCTCTTGTATCTCTTCTAAAACCTCTGGTCACCTTGCTAGACCGTCTTCCTTTGCCTCTACGATTTCTATGCTGTTGTCTTCCATTCCTATCTCCCCTACCATCCCTTGCCATTTTTCCCCATGATTTCCTATCTCTCCTAAAGGCTCGTCCCTCGCATTTTCCCACCTTTCCCTATTTCTCTTTGAGTTCACTTTCTCCTTTCCTTTTTGATTGGTTTCTATACTCATTTCTTCTTATCTCTTGCAATAATTCCCCTCATATCACCAACTTATCCTCCCATTTTACTCTCTATCTTCGTATGGCTTGTTTGGTTATTATTTTGATCTCATCACAAATTGGTAGTATTGGCTTTGATTTTATGCATATCCTTGCATACATTTCATAATTTCTATCCTCAATGCTTTCCTCTTCCTTCACATAGGTTCCCAATTTATTTCCTATATCTTTTAATGTTTTTGCATTCCATTCTATTAACAAAAGGTTATATAATCTTATCCACATCAAGACTTCCTCACTCTCTTCCTTTTAGGGGTCAAAATTGGGCACCCAGTCTTTCATGAAGACTCCCATTCCCCCCATTGAGTAAGGCCCAATTTTGAAAAATTTCCTCTTTTTCCTAGCATTTGAGCATTCAACCAAAAAGAATCCATTTGGCATTGTTTTTAGGTTTACCTCTTTACCCCAATTTTCATCACACCAAACCCTTATCCGCTACTATGTCAGTCATCCTCCCCCCCATTTTATAAAGAAAGCTATTTCTCTCATTTTAGTTACCATTTTATCAAGTTCTTCATTTTCCAAAAGAAAGGATAGGCACTTACTAGGACAATTAGGGTTTGCGATCTATGTGGTCGCCCCATTCGACTCTATTGTGTTCATAATTTTCCCCTTCTTCCACTCCTTTTTCTTGGTGATTGTCCTAGTAATGACACCACTCTCATGGCTTATAACTATATCCTTTCTCGCATTTTGGTGACCTCATCTCCATCCGAACTATTCACTTCTCTATGCTCTCCAACCCGCATTCCACTTGATAGAATAACTTCAATTTGATAATAAAACAAAAAATCAAAACTTTTTGATAAATTCCTTTCTTATATTTTATAGATAAAATATTTTTCTTAAATGAAAAAGATTTGATTTCTTTACACCTACGTCGGTAATAAATATTTCAATATTCCCAAGTTTGTGGGCATTGAGTGTACGATTCATTGACCTTTTTAACTTCATGTTAGCGACAAGAGGTATCAAAAACACAAGGTCTACATTTGTTCAATATCCAAATTGACTTTTAGATATGAGATATAGGTGTTACACATTCGTATAACAACGCTATCAATTTTTAGAAATTATTATAATTTTACTGAGTTGGATTAAGTACATATAAGAGAAGCATGGTAAAAATTTAATTTGTAACTAGCAAATGGAGGTATTTTTATTGAATTTTGGAAAGTTTTTACTCGCAACACACATAAGATGGACTTCTGTTCACATAACCACTAAAGCGCGACAAGAAAAATCCAGTGGAGAAGAAAAAGCATGGAAAGAGGGGGATACGAGGGGATGGAAGGAGTTCATTAATAGGTTAGAGTGACAGTGAATTTGAGCACTGTCTCGTCGACTGTGTGGGAAACGGTCTCTATCAGAGCGTGGCCTTGAGCGTCGTGGAAGATCCCGCTGCCTCCGACTACTGCGACCTCCCTCTGTGGTAATCCAATGTTGTCTTTGCCTGAGAATTCGATGCTACTGCCTTGGTATTCGGAACCTTCAAATTTGGCAGTGAAAGCGAGCAACAATGTATTGGGATCTTCATCTTCAGCAGGGCTGGGCAAGTGATAATAATATCCCTCCCCCTTTCCAATCACAGCAGAGGAGTGGAGATCAGGCCCTTCTGTCAGGGTGTCCTCAATCACAACCACATTAGTCAGTGGGATACCCGAGGCCCCTGCAAGAGGATTTAGCCCGCCATTAATAATATTTGTGTTGGGAAAGGAGTTCTGAAGTCCTAAGCCCGGTGCATTAAGACCAAGGCCAGGAATGAGTGAGCCTATGCCCTGTACTCCTCCGTTGGGGATGAGGCCGAGGCCGAGGCCAGTGGTAGAAGAGATGGGCAGCTGGCCAAACAATGGAGAATTGTTGATGGCTCCAGTTGGAATGGTTAATGGGAGAGGACCATTCCCGTTCCCATTCCCATGGAAGTTGATGTTGTTTCCAATCTGGGTTGGCAGGCCAGGGATGGCATTGCCACTGCCTTGAAGTCCTATTGGAAACCCTCCAACTCCAACTCCAAGTCCAGGCTTAGCAGTCGGGTTGGCTCCTTCCGTTAAATGGTGCATGAAGAAGGTGATGGTCTTCGGACTTGAAGACTCTTCCTCTTCTACTTCTTGGTTGTCTGTTAATAATTTTCTACTTGCACTCACATAACTCCCCCACACAATGAGAAGCATAAGAAAAAGAAACTCTTTAGTCCTCGGTGCCATTCTTCTCCGAATTCCAAATTTTTCTTAACAAACAGAATGAGCTGAATGAGAGTAGGAGGAATGAACTGACTGATATGAATGTGTATAGTTCTGTATAACTATATATACGATAAAATAAGTCTGGCTTAATTACTTAGATATTCGATTCACCTGCTCTCCAAAGCTTTCGTTATCGGTCTACCCAATCCAGTCAGGGTCGTTGATTTTATTAAATGAAGTTTTGGTAGGATGAGATCATCATTTCTTAATGGTTTTGGTTGCCAGACACATTAACTTCACTTCACCTGTTCCATTCAATCTAACAAACCTTCCTTCCATAGACATTGTTTCTTTCAATTTCTCCGTATGGCAATCCAAATCTTGGAGAATAATCATAATTATGAGGGATCCCAATAATCGTTGGATTTTCTGATACCAAATTTCTTATGAAATATTTTGCTAGTTTATCTTCTAACCATCTGGATCTCCCTTTGGGTATTGTCTATACTGCGAAAAAATTTACTTTCAATTTTTTTTTTTTTAATTGGAGGGAAAGTATTGAATGTGCTCATTTTGAGAGGAAAAAGATATAAATCAAATAATTGTTTTAAAAAATTATATATATATATATATATTAATTTAAATTTTAAATTAAAATATTCATAACTTGGCCTAGTTTATCCCAAGGAAATAAAGGTGTATTCCCATACCATTTCAAGAGAAATGGACAAGAAAATAAATTTTTCTAGTTCAAGACTAACTAGTAAACCAACATTAGGTTAGATATATTGGTTTTGAATGTATGTTTAATCCCATGTACTAAATTTAGATTTTAAGTGTATACCTTGTTGAATTTATATATATCATTGTTAGGTTAACATCGTAGAGCATCTTTAAGAGATTTATTACTAAAAATTATTTCATTTAGGGGGAATATGTATATATTATATTAAACTAATATTTTATGTGTGCATATGATTATTGTAGCCTTTCAGGAATTTTTCACCACATTCATCATGGTTAGATTGATTATTTATTCATAGGAGATAGTTAACATTATTCATGCAACATGTAATATTATCTCCTCCTTTACTACTATTTTATTGATCTATAATATTGTAGGTAGACACCTATCTTTATTACATTGAATATCTTTTTAAGTTAAATGATCTTGTAATTGAATATGTATCTATAAGTTTACTTCTACATATATTGTAATTTGACTTTAATTACAAAGTAGTTATTAATGAGCTTATTTAAGATTTTGATTAGATGATACTCCTAGAATTTTTTGATAGTAACATAAATATAGGACAAGAAACTAACTTTAGATGGAACTTGTGCACATGACCATGGACATATGGACATATCATTCTATATGTTATTTCTATTTACATGTTCATTTTCTCTTCTTTTAAATACTTTTGCATTCATGCTCAATCGATAGTTTAATTGTAATTAAAAGTTGGAGAAAATTGTAAGGATGAATACTACATCCCTAACACTTTCTCATTTTGAACTCATAATCACCTTGATGCTTTATCCATAATTTAATAATATAAATTTTATATATTCTAAAATCTTCTCTTTTATATGATATGTGTAGGGGCTCAACATACAAAAATTGGAGTAGAGGTCCAACCTAATTTAGTTATTGGAGCAGAGGAGGATAAAGCACACACAGTTGATGTTAGGGAGGAGACCAAGCACAAACTATTGATGTTAGAGAGGAGGTCCATACACACTTTGATGTTCGATAGGGGTTAAGATTGCTTCCTTCCACCGATATTCATACCATGAATCTAATTAAAGAGGTGAAGAGAAAAAAATCCTACAAAAATATAGATCATTTACTTGAAATGGATAAAGAAATTGAAATTTTATGTTGAATAACCTAGTCAAATTATGAAGAGGGCATATACAAGAACTTTAAAGCAAATAATTGAGGCTTATTTCAAAAAAATGATACACTTGTTCAAGCCAAACTATTATCAATATTGCAAGTCTTTGTGATGACCTAAAAGATCCATTACAATTGATGAGTTTAGATTTTACAAAAAATAGGAAAAGACGCCGAGAAAAAGGGTTGTTGCCACAATAATGGGTTACACTTTTTGGGACATCTTGATTTTTGTTAAAATCACACATTTTTAGAAAGTATAATGATTTATGCCTTGAAAGGTTCCATATAAAGTATTTTAATTGAAGAGGGTTTGATCAAACCCCCTTAGATCAAATCCCCTTGGATAGAAGCCCGCTAGTTTTAAACCATACCTATAACATGGAGTCTCCTCTACACCTATCAAAATGCTGATAAAAAACACTTTTGATTTTCCTTTTGGGAGAAAACATATTTAATTTGATTATTATATTTATTTTTTATTTCTTGTGAATGTAGGCTTTTCACCAAAAATCAATCTCTCTATTCTACACATGTGGAAAATAGTAGATTACCAATTTTTTTTGACAAATATCTAACTCTTGGTATTGATGTCCTTGATCCAAAAAAAAAAAAGAATTTTGATACATACAAAAAAAGTTATGTTTTATATAGTAAAACTATGTCTAAATTGTAATTCATTTGACTTCAAAACTTAACTAAGAAAAAAAAATTCAATAAAACACTATGAAACCAAATGAAGGAGCAAGATATCATAGTTACAAATCTAAAATGAAAGAAAATAGAATTTTATCCTTCATAGAAAAAAAGTTATGTTTTATATAGTAAACATCGCTCTTTAAAAATGTTGTTTAGTGTTTAAAACTAGTTATCAAAGCGATGGAAAAAGAAATGCAATTTTATTCCATTTAAAAAAAAAAAAATTTAGAATCTACAGACAAAATTTCACAAATCACTAGTTTGCATCATCTTCAAATTCCTCATGGTTTAGCAGCTATAGGTGTTTGAAAGTGAATATTTAGTTAAAAAAGTTTAGTTTAATGTCAAGTTTGGCCAAAAAGTGTAACTCACTATTGTGGGATCACCCCAAGATATTGTTGAAAATGTTTAAAGGGTTTGGGTTTCATTGAGAAATAATCTTGATCAACGGATAAGAGAATTTCAAGAAGAGTGATGTTGACATCTATTGTAAGCCCATAGATGTCGAGAAAGCATTGAATCTCTTCACTTTTTAAGTGAAATTGGCTTAATAAGAAAGACACTAACAAGATATGTGAAAAGGAGAAAGGTTTTGTTATAATCACGAGTAGTTGGTGTTGTCATTGATGTCAAAAAGCTTGTGTTGTCATTGATGAGTAGAAGATTGTTGCAAGAGTATATTGGTGTTATCTATGCTTTGATTAGTTGCATTATGTTGACATTAGTAAGTTGTTGGTGTCAACCTCTATTGTTGATTTGATAAAATTTTATCTATGGATGTATGGTTGAGTTGCCAGGTTGCAATTGGTTCTAGAAAAACTGAAGGTGATGAGGATGTGTTCTTGTTGCTTTGTTTCCAAGTGCTTTGAAAAAAAAATGATAAAAAGAGGAAACAATCAGCTATAGTGTTGTAGAGTAGTGTTTTGGTGTTGCTACACATTTCTTCTAGGTTGACGATCCATCTATTGATTTTAGATATGTTGATAAGAGGTGTTTAGAAGCTGTGTATCCAGAATTAGGTGTGTTGGATCGCTTTGCATAAGAAGTTGTATTCAACAGTGTGTTAATTGTGTATTGCAAAGGTGTTTGGGAGAAATTTATTTTCTCCTTGTTTCTCCACAAAATGGTTTCAAGTCTTGTGGATATGAAGGTGTGTCAAGATGGTGTTGGTATCTTTCTTTAGTTGAAGTGGTTCGAGTTTTTGTTCTTCAGAAGCTAGTTTTTTAAGTTATAGTGTATGTAAGAGTTGTTTGAGTGTACTGGGTATGTACATTATTCAGGTGAAAGTTATTGTGAAGGATTTTTTTGGATTTTAGAGTGTTTGTGAAATATTCCAGATTGTGTTCAGGTGGCATTTTTTGTTTGTGAGTTTTTGTTGGATTAAAGGAAGCGTATACTTAAAATTTTAATGGTGTTTACATGGGTAACAATCGACCTTGGTGTTTACACTAATTTTACAGTGGATGTTTATTGTTTGTAAAAATGTGTGGTAACATGGTGTTATAATTTTGGGTCCTAGATAAGGTGTGATGTGGTCCACTTTCACTTCTATCTGCCACATAAGTGTTTTGGTGTTGACCTAATTTAAAAATTTACATGGTTGAGGTGTATTGATGACCTTGGAGAATGGTTTCAATGTTGAAGATGGTATAAATAAGAGTTGAGTTGTTGACGGATGATGAGATAGACAAGAAAGATATGAATGATGCTAATCATAGAGTGTTAGAGTACGAATTTGAGAAGTGTAGTGTGAGCTTTCATGTGTTAGTTTATTGGATGGAGTGAACAAAAGGTGTGTACGATTCATCAGAGAGGTTGCAAAGGTGTTGGAGACATTGTGGTGGATTTCTCTATTGAATTGAGATAGATTTCTTTGTGTAAAATTCTTCTCTTTTCTATTCTGGAAATGAGCATTTGGCAGTGATCCTTTCTATCGCTTGGGTAGTGAGCCCTATTGTATTCAATGTTGATACTACTTTATATTGTGAGCTACTCCTCACCGTAGTTTTTCCCATCTTGTGTTTTTGATGTAAATCTAATATTATCTTGTGTATGGTGTCAATAAAATTTCAATTTCGATTATTTTCCTTTCATGCTAAATCATCATAATAGATTAAGGGTTAATTGGATGATTGTGAAACCGAATGTTTATGAGGATTTTAAAGTTTTAAGGTACAAATAATTAACCCCACCCCCTCTCAGTTGTCTTTGTATTCAATAATTGGTATCAGAGAAAGGTTCCTTGGAAGAAAGCTTAACCGCTTGAGGTAGATCTCATATGGCACAAAAGAAAGAGATCCTTGTGTTTGATGGAATTGATTATGCATTCTGGAAGACAAGGATGGAAGGTTTTCTGGTTTATCTTGGATTTGATGTTTGGAATTATATTAAGAATGGATGCATTGAACCTACAAATGGTCCAAGTACTGATAATGAGATCAAAGCCTATGAAAGAAATGGTAAAGCAAGGTATGCTCTCTTAAATAGTTTAGTAATTCTAAATTAGTGAAAGTAATGAGTACGAAAAGTTTTTCTAGAGATATTTTAGTAAAGTTAGAAAGCATTTATTGAGGAGATGATAAGGTCAAAGAAGCCAAGATGCAGTATCTGAAGATCATGTTTGAGAACCTGTAGATGTCTAAAGAAGAAAATGTTACTTGAGCTATATGCAAAGGGTAGATGAAATTGTCAGCTCCATGAGAAGTCTTGGTGGTGAGCTAAAAGAACTAGAAGTGGTAGATAAAACTCTCAGAACTCTTCCTAAATCTTATAGTCATAAAGTTTATGCTATTGAGAAATTTACAAATTTAAATCAATAAACCAACGATCAGTTATATGGATCTTTAACTGCTAATGAGAAGAGAGAATTTGGTACAAATAGTGGTGCAAAATTTGAGACTTCCTTTGAGGCTGGTAAATCAGAGGAGAACAAGGAATCAAATCAGGAGGATCTTGATGATGAGAAATATGAATTTTTTAGAAGAATGAAGAAGGGTACTAGTAAGTATAGTGGTAAGTTTCCTTTCAAATGTTTCAGCTGTGGAAAGATAGGTCATTATGCTTCAAGATGTCCAAGCAGAGTTTTAAATAACAAAAAAAGGGAGAACAAAGGTAAGATGATTAAGAAAAGTTATTATGTTCGAGAAGATGCAAGTATTTCTGATGATGAATCTGATTGTGGAGATGATGATGATGGTGAATTCTTGTTCATGGATTTAAAGGATGAATCTATTTATGCTAACACTCAAAGATGCATGAAGGATAGCCCTCTGAATATAAAGGATAAGACTGAAGGTACTTTGGTATTTTCCTTTCATGCTAGACATGAGAAGAATTTCTATATCATTAACAATGGATGCTCTAATCATATCACTGGTGACAAGAGTAAGTTTTTAAAAATTGAAAGGTATGATGGAGGATGTGTTAGATTTGGTGATGATACATTTTCTAAGATATGTGGAGAAGGTTCTATCAGTTTTGATGGAAATCATAATACTGATGATGTTTACTATGTTAAGGGTTTAAGGAATAACCTCTTGAGTGTTGGAAAAATGTGTAGCAAAGGATATAATATTATATATTTCAGGATGATGGATGTGAGATCATAAAAGGCTTCAGGACTGTGATTACTATTGGAAGAAGGACAAATGCAAATGTTTATCAACTTAAGGGTGCCAATGGTCATTGCTTTATGACTCAGATTAATAAAGTTTGTTATGGAATATAAGAATGTGTCACATCAATTTTGATAGCCTAGTAAGGATAAGTTTAGTTCAAGCAGTGAGAGATCTGCCAAAGATTATAAATCCTATCAATGTTTTCTATAAGGAGTGTCAAATTGGAAAGCAAGCAAGAATAAGCTTCAAAGTCAAACAATATACTATCGGACTATTGGAATCGATACATACAAATATTTTTAGTCCTACAAGAGTAAGAAGTCTTCAAGGTGATAGATATTTCATGCTATTAATTGATGATTGTTCTAAAATGACATGGGTTAATTTTCTCAAAGAAAAATTAGAATCCCTAGAAAAGTTTAAAGCATTCAAAGTTATGGTTGAGAATGAAATGGATATGTAAATCAAATGTTTGAGATTTGATAGAGGTGGAGAGTTCACCTCTAAATGAATTTAACATCTTTTGAGAGAATCACGACATAAAGAGGAACTTGTCTGCCCCTATGAATCCTCAAAAAATGAAGTGGTTGAAAGAAAGAATAGGACTATTCAAGAAGCTACTAGGACAATTATGAAGGAAGCAAATCTTCTAGAAGTATAATAGAGAGAAGAAATTCATACTGCTGTTTATATACTTAGCAAAGCTCAAGAAAAAGAAAATAGCACAAAGACTCCCTATGAGATATGTTATATCAGAAGAGATGAAGACAACTTAGGAAAGTTTGATGCAAGGTCTGATGAAGGTATCTTCCTTAGATATTCTACTAGAATCAAATCTTATCAATGCTACAACAAGAGATTAAGAAATATTTTTGAGAGTGCAAGTGTCAAGGTTGATGAAGAACCACAAAAGAATTCAATGATGATAGATGGATATGAATTAGATTTGTCTTCTTGCAGAGAAGTAGCAAAAGATAAAGAACAAGAGGTGCAAATTGAAGAGGAAGAAGCTCTAAAAAGGACTCCTAAAACTCCTAAGTATGTGTAGAAGAATCATTCTTAAGAGTAGATCATTGTCCAGATAAGAGAAAAGGTGTACGAACAAGAAGGAAAGACACTAAAGAATAGGTAAATCTATGTTTAGTTTCTCAAGTTGAACCTAAAACAGTGATTGAGGCATGCAATGATGAATATTGGATCAAGCCTATGGAAGAATAACTATTGCAAATTGAGAAGAACCAAAATTGTGAACTTGTCCCAAGACCAACAAACAAAATTGTAGTCGTAACTAAGTGGGTATTTAGAAACAAACTAAATGCGAATGGAGAAGTGGTAAGGAACAAAGCAAGGCTTTCATGTAAATGCTACTCATAAGTTGAAGGAATAGATTTTAAGGAGACATTTTCTTCGGTGGAAAGGGGTAAGTGCAAGAAGTTGGGTCCACATTCAAGGGAAGTGTCATTTTCTAGCTTTAAAATAGGTACCCATTTTAAAGTGGGCACTCATTCCAAAATGTTTCAAACTCACTATACATGTTTTTTATTTGGATTTAGGCTTTAAAAAGTCATGGTAACCCAAAAATTAGCCTTGAAATTGCAAGCAAAAGGTCATGGAAATTTCAAGAGAAAAAGCTAACAATGAAAAAAAGAAAATTCAAAAAATGATAAGTTTAGGTCATGTTATTGTGTCCATACACAAGGGTTTTAAAAACTAGCAATTAGGGCCAATAAAAAATTAATAAAAAAAAATATTAAGAAAAAAATTATAAAAAATATCCTCATCAATATTAATTATAATACACACCTTTTCCCAAAAGGAATTAGAAAAATATTTTTATTTAGGTCAAATTATGGTGTCCGTACAAGGTATGTGCAGGATCATGATGGGCCAAAAAGTGGTGATATGATGGGTATGTGGCTGACAACTTTTTTTTTACACAAAATTGATGAAACAAAAAGGGTTTTTAAAGGAGATTCTTAACTATCTACCAATATAAATTATGATTTACTTTGAATATAATAAATAATTATTATTCATTTTCTATTTGAATTACGACTAAAGTCCTGATTATAGGTTGATTGAAAAACATCTATAGCTTTCAAACGGTATCACATTTTTTGAATCTGAAACATGTGTCACATTCTATGCTTCGCATAATATAGGATTAAAAAAAATTTGAATATCATGAAGTTTTGACCAAGTTAAGGTGGTTCAAACATACGAGTTTTTATATTTTTTAAAAGTTGTAATAAAAAAATTATAGTTAATTATTTACTTGGAAAAAAAATTGAAAAAATATACATCACATTGGGACATGAGTCTTGTACGTATATCTAAAATCTTATAAAAAAATATTATAATTTTATTGTGGTTAGGGTGGTTAGACAGACACCTATTTCTTATTTTTTCCCTAAAATTTAAATGCTACTGCATTGAAATTTCAAAATTTCACCAAATAGATTTTTTTTTCAAATAAATCTAGGAGTTTAGAAACTACATTCAATTTTCTATAGATTCTATTCTTACATATTTTTGAAATAATATAGATAACTTATTCAAAATTTTACATCAAGTTGCCTAACTCTGATTTTTCTAAATTTTATCGCCACTTATGGGCCTGTCTTTTCCATGATGATCCTACACATGCATGGTATGGTCCTAAAAAAGTGACTTTTAAAAAGTGGTTTTTATACATAGGTATTAAAAATTATTTTTTAGCATCTGGGTATTAGAATAAATTACATATTTGAAAACTAGACTCAAAATACTGAATTTCATATTACTAAATTTTTTCAAGATTCAATGTGTAAGTGTTTCAAATTTTAAGTGCAATTGTAAAAAATTCTAAAAATCAGAAAAAACACTTCCACTTTTTGAACATTTTGTGGACCCAACTTCTTGCACCTACCCAAAGAATGGAAGCTATCGAGATGTTTTTGGCTTTTGTAGCACACAAGGATTTCAAAGTTTATCAAATGGATGTAAAGTCTACTTTCTTGAATGGAGAGTTGGAAGAAGAGATATACATAGAACAACTAGAAGGATTTTAGTTATCATAAAAAATGGATATGGTTTACAGATTGAAGAAGGCATTGTATGGATTGAAACAAGCTCTTAGAGCTTGGTATGCAAGATTGGATAGGTATTTGATACAACAAGGATTCAATAAAGGTATCACAGGTAGCAATATTTAAATTAAAGTAGACAAGGATTAAATATTGATTATGGTTGTATATGTTAATGACATATGTGCAAGAAGTCTGTAGAAGAAATGCAAAAAGAGTTTGAAATGTCTATGCTTGGGGAGATGAATTTCTTCCTTGGGCTACAAATCAATCAAACAGATAGAAGTATTTTTCATTTCACAATCGATGTATGTCAAAGAAATGTTGAAGAAGTTTTAAATGGAAGATTCTAAATTGGTATGAACCCCTATGGTTACTGGTTGCAAGCTGAGCAAGAATGATGAATCTCCTAAGGCTGATCAAAGCAAGTATAAATCAATGATTGGTGGAATGCTATATCTAACTGCTACTAGATCAGATATCATGCAGGAAATTTGTATTGTGGCTAGATTTCAAGAAGATACTAGAGAGTCACATGTTGTAGCAATGAAGAGGATATTTAGATACTTGAAGGGCACTTAGGATTATGTGTTGTGGTATCCAAAGGATACTGATTTTACTTTGAGTTCTTACATAGATGTAGATTGGGTTGGTTATGTAGATGACAAGAAAAGTACAAGTTGTGGTGCATTCTTTCTTGGATATAGATTGGTATCATGACTAAGCAATAAACAATATTCAATGTCCTTATTTACTTCAGAGGAAAAATACATTGCAACAACATCATATTGCACACAAGTGTTGTGGATGAAGAAAATATTGAAGGATATCAGGGAAGTATATGATGAACCAATTTCTATATTCTATGATAATACAAGTGCTATCATTATTTCAAAGAATCCCATAATGAATTCAAGGACAAAACATATCTCAATCTGGTATCACTTTCTGAGAGAGAAGGTTGTAGAGAATAAAGTAAAGCTTGACTATGTGCCTACAAAGGACTAGGTTGCTGATATATTCACTAAGGCTCTTCCTAAGGATACTTTTTAGTATCTTCAAGATAATTTGGGGGTCATTTCCCCTCCTTATTTGAACTAGATGCATAAGGATATGCATTAGTCCAATGGATTTCAAGATTCATTCCTTGGTCTGGACTGATATTGGTGGCTACCTCTTAGGGGGAGTAGATAGTGACATTGTTTGCTTGTTGCAGTTAGAAAGAGTGCATGTTGTCATTGTGCAGTGGTTGCTAATTAGTGTAGTGTGGTGTGTACTCCTAAGGGGGAGTATATTGAGCAGTAAAGAAAAGTTAGTTGCTGAACAATTGTGAGAAGGCTGAATGATGTCAAAGGGGGAAAGATTAGTGATGCAAATCATTTTCCTTTTCCATTGATGTCAAAGGGAGGAAGAGTCATGTGAAAAAGAAAATAGTTAATAGTTAGGGGGGAGAGAATAATGTGAAAAAGATAAGTTAAAATTAGGTTAAAGGAGGAGAGTAAGTAATGCGAAAGAGAAAAGGAAGTAGGTATGGAAGAGAGTTTTTGAGTTTATTGATGATGGTTTTTCACATAATGTGTTTCCATCAATGAAAAAGGGGGATATTGTTGCAAGTATGAACAGTTTTTGTTGTCAATGATGAGTAGAAGATTCTTGCAAGAGTCTGTTGGTGCTATCTATTCTTTGATTAGTTGCATTATGTTGACATTAGTACATTGCTAGTGTCAACCTATAGTGTTTCTTTGATAAGCTTCTATCTATGGATATATAGTTGAGTTTCTAGGTTGTAGTTGGTTCTAGACGTACTGAAGATGATGAGGATGTGTTCCTAGTGCTTTTTTTCCAAGTTATTTTGAGAAAAATGATAAAAAGAGGAAACACTAACTTGTAGTGTGTTGCAGCATTATAGAGTAGTGTTCTAGTGTTGCTCCACATTTATTCTAGGTTGAAGATCTGCCTATGTGTTTCAGATATGTTTATTAGAGGTGTTCAAGGGTGCTATATCTAGAATTTTGTGTGTTGGATTGCTATGAAGAAGAAGTTGTATTCACAAGTGCGTGAAATTTGTATTGTAGAGGTGTTTGGGAGAAATGTCTCTTCTCCACATTTCTGCACAAAATGGTTTCAGGTCTTGTGATTTGAAGGTGTGTTGATGGTGTTGATATCTTTCTTCAATTGAAGTGGTTCAAGGTTTTGTGCTTTAGAAGTTGGTTTCTTAAGCTATAGTGTATGGAAGAGTTGTTTGAGTGTACTGGGTGTGTACATTCTTTAGGTGAAAGTTGTGGAGGATTTTTTTGAATTTTAGGGTGTTTATGAAATATTCCAAATTATGTTTAGGTGAAATTTGTTGTTCGCAAGTTGTTGTTGGATCAAATGAAGCATGTACTTAAAAGTTTAATTTTGTTCACACAAGTAACAACCAACCTTTATGTTTACACTAATTGCGGTGGATGTTTATTTTTTGTAGAATCATGTGGTAGCGTGGTGTTATATTTTTAGGTCCCAAATAAGGTGTGATGCAATCTTCTTTTACTTCTATCCACCACATAAGTGTTTTGGTGTCGACCTAATTTGAATTTGCATAGTTGAGGTGCATAGACGACCTTAGAGAATGGTCTCAAGGTTGAAGATGGTATAAATAAGAGTTGAGTTGTTGAGGGATGATGAGATAAACTATATAGATAAACTATATAGATGTGAATGATGTGAATTTTAGAGTTTTATAGTACAAAATTGAGAAGTGCAGTGTGAGATTTCATGTGTCAATTTACTAGATGTAGTGAGCATAAGGTGTTTACAATTCTTTAGAGAGATTGCAAAGGAAGGAGAGAGTGTGTGTGAGAGAGAGAGGTAGAGGGAGGGAGAGGAAATATAAATATTATATAGGGGATGAGGGAGGGAGGGAGACATAGGTGAGATAGAGAGAGAGGAGGGAGGTAGAGAGAGAGGTATATAGGGATAGGTTAGATAGAGAGTGGAGAGGGAAGGTTTGTGGGAGGAAGGAAGAGAGAGATAGGGA